>SSNR01000053.1:528713-607336 GCA_006937965.1 Callopanchax toddi | reverse complement strand
GGGGGGGGGGGGGGGGGGGGGGGTTGTTGCTGCTGTCAGAACTGTCTGAGCTCATTGATGGTTGATAATAATGATAATAATAATAATAATAATAATAATTTATCCTTCATTGATCCCCTTGGGGAAATTCATCTCTGCATTTGACCATCCTCATTGTTCAAGGAGCAGCATAAAGTTATCAGGTGAATTTGGTCCAATCAAACATTTTTAACACTAAAAAAAATGAATCTGTCAGGACTGCAGCTGTTTTCTAAGGCTCACTCTGTTTTAATAGTTTTACTGTAGAAATCTTCTCATCTCCTGACAGTAAAGGATTACATTTAGTTTACAGGTGACCTGATTAAAGCATCTGCCTTTTTTACCACATCAAATCATTTCAAACTGATTTTTTTTTCACCTGTTAAAAAGGGATTGTAGCATCCAGTTTATCTGTAATGGATTAAATCTGCCTTATTTCATTCTCCATGTTACATCATGCAGGACTCTGTCATCATGTTTTTAGTCGTAAAACTTTTGGGTGTATTTAAACATTAGTAATAAAGGACAACCTGGTAAAGTCGTTGACAGATCAATGTGTTTTTAGTGTTGATATTGTTTGATTTGTTGAATTCTAAGCTGTCAGTTATGCTGAGAAACACAGCTGTGACGCGCGCTCTCCTTATGACGACATGCGCGAGCAGCTGCTCCTCACCGGTCTGACAGGTGATCAGAAAAACGGGACCTTCAGTCAAAAAGAGGAGACAGTGGAGAAAAAAACCCAGTGAGCCTCTCAGACTGTTAAAAACCAGTGATGCTGAGGCGGTTTACTCCGACTTTTTTTTTCTTTTTTGCCAAATGTGCGTCACGCAGGAACAAAGCGACATGATGACGACCCAACCCAGTGTCCGTGGACCGCTGATCTGGTTTTATGGACCGGTCAGATCCAAGTATGAATTTAAAAATGTTGGGACTGTTGCTGCTCCACCAGGAAACAGAGCCAGTCCAGGACTGGTTCTCCTGACCGGTGGCAGCGGGACCGCGACCGCTTGCCTCCCCCTCCCCCTCGCCGAACCAAGTCGAACCACAGACCAGGTTCAGGTCGGGGGAGGAGGTGTGCTGGTGCTGAGCGGGCTGCTGTAGCGTCTCACAGCGCGCCGCTCGTCTCCCCAGAGCGCACAGTTGACCAGGTCCAAGTCTTGGATTTGCTGCGCGGTCTGACTCCAAACAGAACCGGAGTCTGCCATTTGGTGATGGCTGGCACAGATGCACGATAATGGAATATTATTAGCAGATAATTAGTTTTCAAAAAATATTTTTTAAACCAACAGGTGAATTTGAATAATTTCCCGCGGCACACCTGACGATCTCTCACGGCACACTAATGTGCCGCGGAACAGCGGTTGAAAAACACTGAAGTACTGCACTGACAACAGCTAGTCTGAACCAAATACTGTAAAAATACCGGACACACATTAATACGGTAGTTGAAACCATTGCTCCGCCCCTGAATGGCTCCAGTAGTTTTCGTCCACGTAAACTAAGGATGTCAGTCAGGTCCTTGAGGGACGCTGTCCTACAAGTTTTAGTATTCCTTCTGATCCAAAACACCTGAATCTTTTAGGTAACGTCTCCAGCATTTCCTCAGGCTCTGTAGAAGTCTGTTCATCAGCCTCTGATTCAAATCAACTGTGATGGAGCCGAGAACCATCTGAAACATGCTGATAGCAGCCCTCCACGACTAAATGAATGAGACTAAGTGTATCTTCACCCTGGATTTTTTCCCTCTGGTCTGAATCAGTTCATTAATTTGTTTATTTGTAGCTTTTTTGTTGAGGTATTGCTAAAGATCAAGTTTATTTACTGAAAATGCTCTCCAGAACATTTACCTTTATATACAGGGGTGCACATATTTTTTTAAATGAGGTACTCCGGTGAATACCAGGCATTGATGCTTGCTCACGCCATTGTGAATCATCAGCTGTGGGTTGTTATTTAACATGATAAATGAACTTAGAGGTAGACTTACCTGAAAACTCCATGTTTGGTCTGCCCAAGGACAACAGTTTGTCCTTTAATAATCCAAAACTTTCTGTCCTTCTTGTGGAAATATTTCTTTAACACTGAATCAACCTGAAGGAGGGTGAGTCCTTTATGGTGGAAACAGAACAATTTGTTAAATTGGATGCAATCGTTGGAAAAACGGACTTCATCTTTGGCTCCATTCCAGTCCAGGATCACCATCTTATCTGAGCCTAGAAAAAGATCCAACATTTATTAAGAGATATTCAGTTTACACAACTAGAGTATAGCTAATTTGGGACCATTTAACACCTTTCTTTCATATTATCGAGCCAGATCTAAGGTTAAATAAATATTAACACAAGCTCCACTGCTAACATAAACTGGACCATCAGTACTCACACACACACACACACACACACACACACACACACACACGTCAGTCTTATTGCATTCTTCGCATGTCTTGTTGCTCTCATTGGTTCCTGCACACAAACCACATGGCGCTGTGACATTACGACAACTTTAAACCTCGCACAAGCTGCGAGGTGAACAGCAGATGCTCGCGCTCTTTCAGCGGTGTGGGAAATGTCAGCTCTGCAGATGGCGGAGGGTTTTTTTCTATTTATTTATGTTGCAGGGTCCGGTTGCGACCTGTCCCTGCGGTGCTGTGCACAACATCTCATCCATAAACATAACGCTAGGCTGTTGATGTTGCGCTCAGCCTGGCAGGCTGCAGAAAAAAGATGGCAAGCTACTGTACAGGTCCTCTTTATTATTCATTTCACTGCTCTTTGTTTTGATGCGACACAGATAAAACAAAAAAAATGGAGCATGAATTCCTCTGATACAGAAAAACTGTCCTTCATTTAGAAGCAGTTTGCTTGAAAGAACCTGTTTTTTTTTCAAAATTTATTTTTGATGAGCATTCCTGCTGTTTCACTTTGGTCTGTTTGGGGGGAAAACACACTTGGAGAGAAAATATTCCAGGCCTGCAGAATTTGTCTGCTTTGTTCTTGTCTGTTGTAAGAGAGGCTGCATACAAAGACTATGTTGAAGCGAAGCGTCCTCTGGCAGGATACAACTGTCACCATGGAGGTGTAATTAGACAGAGCGACAACCCTAAATCCCTCATCGTTCATTACTGGATGGCCATATCTACACTTCCTACAACACTTATGATCTAAATGAGACTCCGCCTCTACGTAGTATGAATGAGTAATCACCTCCACTGAATCACATCAGCCCCATTTATACTATATTCTACACAACATGTCTGCTTTTCAGTCTAATTCAGCATCACAGTGAAATTTACTCATGATTTGAGGGCTGATGTATGCTGATGTTGATGGAGTGTAATGAACAAACTGTTACTCAGTTTGATGAAGTGAAATAAAACAGTGGTAGTGTTCTGGGTAATGACAGCATTAACAGGGGTAGACCAATGATATGACATGTTCATACTTCTCTGTGATGGACCTGTAATTACGATGTGGTGGTGAAACCATTGTTGGACATCAAAAACTGCAACAGAAAGGGAACGCTGATTAGTAAAGTTTACTTTTTCCACTCGTTTACCAGTTAGGAATGTATTAACTGATTCTGCATTATGCGACAGCAACTGGTAGCAATAAATACAACACAGAACGTACAGGGGAACTACAGGGGAGGTACAGGTTATTTAAGATGTAGACTTGGGTGGTATCCAAATTTTGATACCGTATTACCCTGACCAGGGTTGGACTGGGACCATAATTTGGCCTGGGCATTTTCGGTCATAGCTCCCACCATGAGCACTTACAGCTGATGTTTAGTTTGGACGGCTATGTTGTGGGTTGTCCAGGGGGGAGGGGTCCCGCTGTTGACTGAAGCATGTGTGAACACACCCACAGCTGTACAAGCTCACACCGCAACAGGAAGTGCTGATTAAAACAAGAAGCTCAGTTTGTGAGCTTTGCGACCGGCCTGTCCTGGTTTGAACCGGCCCAAAGTTACCGTCATCCCACCGACAGTCCAGCCCCGAGCGTGCATTTTTTTCATTACAGTATTGAAACTGATATTGTTGATACTTTTAAACACCAGCTTATACGGTATTACCATCATACCGCCCAAGCCTATTAAGATGGTACTCACAGGATACGCTCAGAGGTAGGTACAACCTATTGAAGAGGTACAATATACATAAGAGGGTACTTACATTGTATCTTCAGGGGTAGGTACAGGCTTCATTAAACGGTAATAACGCTACGTCAGGGGTAGGTACAGGTAGTTGGTGTAGTTAACCTAAAAGGGTACTTACAGGGTATTTTCAGGGGCACATACAGGGTATCTATCTGGTAGGTACAGGTTACATAGGAGGTTATTTACAGGGGTGCTTGCAAGGTAGCTACATGCCCTGTAAGGTCCCCTATATGGTTGTTCAGCAACAAGAGGGAAGTGAGTTTATGAAGGCAAGGCAAACGCATGCTTATAAACAGGGGTGCACAAAATTTTTTTTCATATGTTGTCAAGGGAGAACTTGGCGCTCTTGTCTGGTACAATGGAGGAGCCGCTCCACGCGCGCAGCAGAGAATGGATCAGAAATCGATCAGTGATCCTTTTGTTCTGGTCAACTTAAATGACTGATTTTGATAGAGATAACTTGATATGTGATGACAAAATGAACTCCTTTCTCAGAGGGGAATTATTTATCAGCTGATTCAGAGCGCGAGCTGTCGGGTCGGGAAGGATTTAGCAAAGTACAAGAGCTGCTGGATCCGTGAACCATGTCCTGAACCATAGAGGGCGATCGGTACAGATCACGGATCTATTGTGACCCATTGCACCCCTCCTGGGCATATGTGAGTTGGATGAACTGTGATTGTGTGTGTGTTAAAGCACGCATCAAAGGAGCTGTGCGTAAGGGCGCGGTGCCACGCGCAGTGGAAATGCTGTGAGTGTGTGTGCGTGTGTTGGAGGTTCTGCTGTATGTGTCCACTAGCTTCAGAGGTCATGTGTGCACTCATTCACTGAGCTGCAACAGGATGTGAAGCTCGTCAAATTGAGGGATCTCCCATTGGGACTGCGGAAGCGCCCGAACGCGCCTTTGCAGACCAGCAAAGGCGCGTTCGGGCAGGCGGTTCTAGTACGCATGAATGATATCGGGTTCTGATACGGACCAATGGACTGCTTTATGTGCAGGACTGCTTATAAAGTTGGGGGGTGGGGATTGCAGACTGTCCTATCTACATTTATAGAAATTAAAATGATAAGAAAGAACAAAGAGATAAAGGAAAAGAACATGAAATGTACAACAAGAGGAACATTTTGCTCAGTCGATTTATAACTTTATGTAAAACTCTGACATGTAGACAGCCTCACGCACTGAGAAGTGATTCCATTTTAAAATCTATATCTTTTATCTTGATGGCAAAATTGTGCTTTACTTCTCCACCAAAAAGCAGAGCAGTCTGAGGTGAAATTGAATTGACAGAGACAGAAACAGCGAAGCATGAATGAAGTAAAGTGGGGCGCAGCCAGAGGATCAAATGAAAAGTGACTGTGAACCTCCCCAAGACAGAAAGATATACTAACCAGATGAGACACTAGTGGGTGGGCAAATTCACAAACCCCATGTTTTTAGCATCCCAGTTTTATTTTAACCTCTCATATGAGCACAAAAATAATAACCACTTTACACAACATGTGTTTTAATTGAACTGCTTGCCGTGCCAAATGACAGGAACTACCTGCTTTGTAGCACGTTGCCCCTTCACCAGCTGGACACCAACAACTCACCACATAGCCTGGCCCTGGTCCAGGTCCAGGTGATGCCCTGTGCCCGCACAGTACTGTTTAATTATTCTACACTCAAAGTCTCCCCCCAAGCAGCACACAAGTTGTCTGGAATGTGTGACATGAGAAAACGCTTATTCACTGAAAAATTAAAGAGATTTTTCAGATGCTTTAAAGTGTTTTTCCTGTATAAAAGTTAAAAGAATGTATTATATTATGATTACTACCATCTTATAGAGATATTTTGGACATTTTAAAGTGGTGTTCTATCTGCAGTTCCTTCTGCCAATGTACTCCATTGCACTCCGGTGTTACATCTGCGGTATTGACCGTGATCACACACTGACAAGCTGCAGCCTGAGTTGAGGGGCTCGCTGTAGGTTTTACTTTCACTTGGAGCTTAGCAACACTCATATGCCCCACCCCTGGAGATGAAATCACATCAATGGTGTGAGTACCAAACATCAACGTCCGGTACTCCCTTAAGTACCCATCCATTTTCTGAAGCCTCTTTATCCTCCCCAGCAGGTCATGGGGAGCTGGTGCCTAACCCCAGCAGTCAAGAGGCAAAAGGCAGGGGCCACCCTGGACAAGTCGCCAGTCCATTGCAGGGCCACATAGACACGAACAAAACAAACAACCAGTCATTCACCCACTCACACCTAGGGACAATTTACAGTTACCAATTAACCTAACAGTTGCGTTTTTGATTTGTGGGAGGAAGCCAGTGTACCCTGAGAAAACCCACGCATGCACAGGGAGAACATGCAAACTCCACGTGGAGAGCCTGCAGAGCCGGGGAAGTGAACCCATGACTAGGGATGAGCGAGTACAGCATTATCTGTATCTGCTCAACCATCTAAATGATCTGTATCCGTATCTGTACTCGGAGTGGGCAGGGCCTAAACCAAAGGTGGGTGGAGTTTACCCAGAAGTGGGTGGGGTTTGACTGGAAGTGGGCATGGCTTAAATCAGTACATTATTTTAAGTCTGAAATTGATATTGATTGATCAGAATTAGCTATATGTATTGTTTATTTGAAAACTATTTACAGAGCAGTCTCAGAAATTAGATGCAATGTTTTTGATCACAATATTATAGTTGATACCTGTGTGATTGGACTACGAGTCTGGAATAAAGAAGACTTACTTAATATTAAAGGCTGGGGTTTTCAACCTTTTTGGAGCCAAGGTACACTTTGTCATTTAAAAAAATCACCACAGGGCGAGGTGGGGGAGTTACAAACCCACCAACATTCACCAGACCAGTTGAAATCTGAGCTCATTGATGTCTGATAAAGGTAGCAGGTTGAATTTGGTCCAATCAAACATTTTTAACACTAAAACATATTTATCTGTCAGGAGGACTGCAACTGTTTATTAAGGCTCACCCTGTTTTAATAGTTTTTACTTTAGAAACCTTCTCATCTGGTCACCTGACAATAAAGGATTAGATTTAGTTTACAGGTGACCTGATTAAAGCATCAACTGTATTTTTTTACCACATCAAAAAACTTCAAACTGAGTTTTTTCACCTATCAAAAAGTGATTGTAGCATCCATAGAGCACTAGCATAATAGATTACATTTTCCTTAAAATGACTTTATTTCTCTCCTGTTAATTTCATTATCCATGTTCATCCAGGACTCTGTCATCATGTTTTAGTTAAACTACTTTTGGGGTATTTAGTATTTAATATGAGTCTCTGAAAACAATTGTAACCCTCTGACAAAGTCACTGACAGATAAATGTGTTTTTAGCGTTTGATTTGTTGAATTTGAAGCTGTCAGTTTACACTGGGAAAGGCGCTCCCGTTCACTTTATTATAATGAGAGGTGCGAACCCAGCAGAGTTTACAGGACGTGTGATCAGATAACGGGACCTTCGTCCCTCAGTCAAAAACAGTAGGAGTGACTGGAGAGAAAAAGAACAACGAGCCTCTTGGACCGTCAAAAATTGAGTTATGCTGACGAGTTTTTACACCGACCTTTTTTTTCCAAATGTGCATCACGCAGGATGAAAGATGATGACCCGATCCAGTGTCCGTGGGCCCGCGGCCCCGCTGATCTGGTTTTATAGACCGGTCAGATCAAAGTATGAATTTAAAAAGTCTGGACCAACTCTAGTCCACCAGGAAACGCTCGGGTTCAGAGCCAGTCTGGTTGACGCAGAGCCGCAACGACTTGCCTGTCCCCCCACCTCCTCCTCCCCCAAGCCGAACCACACTAGTTCGGTCCAGTTCAGGAGGCCCTGCAGGTCCCGAGCTTGTCGCGGGCCGCAGTGTATCTTCTCATGGGCATCGCACGTCTGCTCAGATACGCGCGGCGCACACTACACCTGGCCCTGGTCCAGGTGCGCGTCTCCTTAGGCGCTCTGTGTGATTGCCGGGCAGAGAGCATGAAGAGAGGACAGTCAAACAGTTACCCAATCAGGATTTTCCTTCAGCCTGAGCACAGATAATAACGTGTTTCACTCGGACGATGCTCGTATTCAGAAAATATGCATTATCCGTGCCGATATTCGTCTGAAACGGGTATCTGGCTCATCCCTACCCATGACCTCCTTACCGCAAAGCAACAGTGCTAACAACTGTGCCACCATACAGCCTCCCTTAAGTACCTCATTGAAAAAATCATTTGCACCCCTGATTATGGTGATATAAATGCTTCTGCTCAATGTCTTTGAGCAGTTGACAGTGTATCATTCATCCCTGACTAAAGTGCTGACTCATCACTGTGAGTTATACTCTCAGGTGGGATGACCTGCTCTGGCACACAGAGGCACATTCCCTTGTATAGCGTTATATGTAGGGTAATCCTCAGATAGTAGCCTTTCTACATATGTACCCTACTTGCAGTGAGGAGTGCTGGTCTTTATTTTCTTTGTTTGCAGAATCATTTGTTACTTTCTTTTTCTGTTACACAAACAGAATTCAGTAAAACAGTCTTTATCCACTCAGCACCTTGGCTTGGAACATGCTGCAGAATGATTGGAAAATGACATCATTAATTTCATTAGGCGCTTTAAAATAGGGCTAGGCGGTATACCGGTTTATACAGGTGTTTTTTTTTGGTTATGATATGAATTTTTTATATGCCACTATACCGGTGAATAGACCACACAGCGTCCCGGCCGGATGTTGGCAGTGGGGACACATTTCACCGCGACACACAACACCCCAGCGAGTACTTTTGAACCAAGATTGGTGACTATCAGGAGATGTCATGGCGACTTACAAATTACGAACCCAGAGGAACTTTTTCCAAAAACAGGAGACAGGCGCACGCCTGTTGTTTCGGGGGTTTTCAGGTTTATAAAGTCGAACGTGACTTAGCCGCTAGTAGGCGGAGCTAGCCGGCGGGGCTAACAGGGCTAACCAGCAGCTTCACCATCTTAGCCGAAAACATGTCTTGGAATATTAATTATCAGGAATGTCTCAAGCTTAGATCTGTACCCTTCACCTCCGCAGCTAAAATGGCTAGTAGCAGTCAGTTAGACGTCCATTAAAGACGTGACTATCAAAGACTATCCTAGAGAACATCTATGGAGACAACTACTGATATAGAAGGTTCCACTAAACCGTCAGGATTTGAAGACTGTTTGGAAGAATGGGCCAAAATATAACACCTGAGACTAGTTACTCCTAGGCGTTTTGAAGCTGTAGCACCAACAAAGACTTTTGGATCAAGAATTAGGTACATTCCAGAAAGAGTCCAACTCCTGACTCATTCCATTCTTTTTACATGTGTGTATTGGATGGATTCTTACCAACATCTAGTGAGAATATCATGTCATTAGAACCTTTAGAAATAGATTTACTTAGAAAAAGGATGATTGGTGAAAATTGTTCAATACTTTAACAACTGCACTCAAATATCCTGAAATTTAAGCAAAACTTATTGCTGATTGAACACATCGTTCACACTGAAGATGTCACAGATATCTTACGTTAGGGCCTGTTGGATTTACAACCTCTGTCATTTGGTTTGTTTAATGATGCAGTACCTTTCTTCCAACAAAGGTTTAGCATCTTAACAAAGGACACAAGGCTTGAAAGCCTTTTCAGTCTCTGCTGAAGGTTGTTGTTTTCATTCAGATATGAAGGACGACACGCTTTTCCACATGTGTCAGAGCACATTTTAGTCCCTCAATGTGTGAAGCAGCAATGGTGTTTCACTTATTTAGACCTCAATACTTGCTGGCATTCAATTGCTGGGTGGCCTTGGCCTGAAAAGGAAATTACAAAGAGATGGAATATGAAAGGGTTGTCCAGTAAGAGAATACCAAAAGAACAAAAAATAAAAAAAATAAAAGTTTAGAATGTATCTAACAGGAGCAGGAAAAGGCTCTGTCTTCATTTGGTTGTGGTCATGCACAAGCCAAGGGTCCATGCACATGGAGAGATGTGCGCAGCTAAAGCCCGTGCCCACATCACACTCCATCCCTCTTCCTTCGCAGAGGCTAAATGAAGTGTGACAGGGTATTAAAGTAGGACCAGAACTCTGGGTCCCGCCACAGGAGAAATGGAGATGAAGGGAGCTGGAGAGGGTGGATGGAAAGCAAGTGGGTATGTCTGTGTGAACATGGAACGTAAAATTAATAGCAAGAAAGTGCTGATAGCTAGTGACAGCAGCCAGGGTCTGGGTCTCTGAGTGAACATGACCTCTTTTAGGACTGGGCTGTATAGGTAAAGGTATCCAGACAGCAAGGGTACCTAACATGACGCCTGTAGTTTTTCCTTTCTCTTCCTCTCTTAAGACCCTTTTCCTTTCTGCTTGCACAAGTCAGTATGGCCTTTCTAACGCAGTCTCACTTGTTTATGTTTGTTTGATTGTGTCAAAATGTTTGACTTAGGGCATTACAGTTTTACAACCTAGTCTCCAAGTCTCAATTATGTGTGGGAAAGTCAACTCAGTAAAAGAAAAGAAAGAAAGAAGTCAAGTGAATTCGTATCAGAAAAGTGATCCTTTTAGTTTGTGGTCTTGTGGACCCCTTGTGATAAATGATGTAATTATGGATACTAGGGATGAGCGAGTATTGCATTATCTGTATCTGTATCTGTATTAGGGGTGCACCGATTGCAGTTTTCTGGCCGATCACCGATCTTTAGACAACCTTTCCTGTCGATCTTAATTTTTTTTTTGCCGATCCCATATTTTTCATAACTAGAAGCCAATTAATTTAATGTTTCCATTTTTATTGAGTAAATTGAATGAATACTCACAAAACATGAGGTAGTGTCCTCTCATATAAAAATTATATATATATATATGTTAGGTGTGCACCGATCGATCGGTGCGCCGATCACGTTAATTTGAGGGGATCGTAAATCGACCATATTCCCATGAGATCGTCGATCTTGGTTCTAGGCTTTTAAATCAGCTTTTTTCTCCTGTTCCCGGGAGGTGCAGACTCCCTCCCTCCCTCCCTTCCGCGCGCTACATCACGTCCGTGCTACACTCAGGGTTCCCCCCAGCGCTTTATAAGCCTGATGGCCCGCCAGTCTTTCATCGGACCCCCGCCAGGCTAAACCTCAGAGAAGTTGTACCTGAGACGAAAGCTAACTGCTCCTAGCGCGGCTGCTAACGCTTCAAACTACAACAAAGTGAGCTGGTGCAGCTCTCCACTCGTCTCTTTCTCTATACGTGCAGTCCGTATGACAGAAAAAGCAAAAACGGAGTTCACTGATCTGAGAGCGGACAGCGTCGCCGGTGGCGGTATCTACCGATTAAACGCGGAGTCATTGCTGTTTGATCATGGCCAAGGGACAGTTCTCCCCCGCACTCGTCTAATGAGAGACACGCTGGAAAGATACGTTCTGCATTTAGCCGTCAGTTGTGTCCGATGCACGCTAAAGCTACCGCCACCGACGATGCTGTCCGCTGTCAGATCAGTGAACTCCGTTTTTGCTTTTTCTGTCATACGGACTGCAACTATAGAGAAAGAGATGAGTGGAGAGCTGAACCAGCTCACTTTGTTATAGTTTAAAGCGTTAGCAGCCACGCTAGCAGCTGTTAGCTTTCGTCTCGGGTACAACTTCTGAGGTTTAGCCTGGCGGGGGTCCGATGAAAGTCTGGCGGGCCGTCAGGCTTATAAAGCGCTGGGGGAAACCCTGAGTGTAGTACGGATGTGATGTAGCGCGCGGAAGGGAGGGAGGCAGTCTGCACCTCCCGGGAACAGGAGAAAAAAGCTGATTTAAAAGCCTATAACCAAGATCGAGGATGTCATGGGAATATGGTCGATTTACGATCCCCTCAAATTAACGTGATCGAGGCCCTAATGCACCCCTAGTGCACCCCTAATCTGTATCTGTTCAAACACCTAAATTATCTGTATCCGTATCTGTACTCGGAGTGGGCGTGGCCTAAACCGGAAGTGGACAGGCGTGAACTGGAAGTGACGTGGTTTGTCCTGAAGAGGGTGTGGCTTAAATCTGTACATTATTTTAAGTCTGAAATTAATATGGATTGATCAGAAGTTGCTATTTGTATTGTTTATTTGAAAACTATTAAGATTCAATGTTTTTTATCACAATATTAAAGGCAGTGTTTTTCTCTAGATTGGCCACTCTACCAACTGAGCTACACGCTGCCGACGTGTGCACGACAAGTCCGTGCATTTGTCTGGGGGGGTGCTGCCAGTGTGTCTCGCCAGTGCTGCATGTGTGTATGTCGCAGGTGCTGCACATTATGAAAAAGTACACGATTGCTGATTTGTGCTTTTGTGTTGGTGTCGCTCCCCGCAAACAGGAGGGTCTTCAAACAGCACAAAGCCTTTATTGATGTCAATACTCATAGGTGTAATTTAAATTGGTTCAAAGTACACCTAAAGCTATCAGTCCACAAAAAAATAAGCTTTAAAAACACCAAAGAACAAAGAAGCCTGGGTAATAAAATAATAATGGATTGGATTTATATAGCGCCTTCCTAGACACCCAAAGCGCTTTGACAGAAGCCCATTATTCATTCATTCACACATTTACACCGGTGGTGGTAAACTACCACAGACGTCTGTAGTCACAGCTGCCCTGGGGCAGTCTGACAGAAGCGAGGCTACCATTCTGACCACCGCCAACATTCACACACAGTCACACAGGCAAGTTGGGTGAAGTGTCTTGCCCAAGGACACAACGACAATGTAACCCAGCCAGAGCTGGGGATCGAATCGGTGACCCTCCGGTTACCAGACTGGCCACTCTACCAACTGAGCTATATGCCTCCCCAATTATTATTATTATTTTTAATAAAATGCAATACATTTTATCTTGGGACCATCTTAAATATTATATGCACTTAATGGAGTCTGATTTAAACTAAAAACTGCCAATGGACTTTACAAATTAGTCAAAAATGTTAAAATATATCAATTAAAAGCACTAAAATAAATACATAACAGAAAAGCATCAGCTCTATTTGGGTGTCACAGACTGCTTGAGTCAAAAGCCAAGTAACAAAGTTGAGTCTTCAGCAAAGCTGGGACAGCTCAGAGACTGTGATGTCAGGTCAAGACAATCCAACATGTTGTGAATCCTTGATTTGTGATCAGAGTGGTCTCAACATCCTTCTGAGATCCAGAGCTCTCTTAACTCACCACACAGGACAGGAATATGTGATAGGATTTTCTTTAGAGCCATTACGGTGGTTGGGCGCATCCTTACGATTGTCAGATGAGGAGAAAATCGTATTAAAAATCCTGCCGTGTGAACCAGCCTTCACTCTGCACTCATCCAAAGTTTTCTGACAAGTAGAAAACAGTAAATATGAAGAGAAAGCCAAATAAGCAAATGGAAGAAACAACAACAGGAAATGAGCAGTAGCTTACACTCCTTTTCCTTTTATTCTTGGTACAGAAAGTGCTGCCTCAACTGCATTTTTTTGCTGACAATGAAAAGTGAGTTTGTGTTTATAATGACAAATGGTGGTAAGTAAAACTCCTAAACACCCAGTGTTCTCCTATCACACAAACAACTGCTACATTAACCTCTTTTCAACCCTCGGTTGCAGCAAAGTGTCAGTGAAAGCATCAATCTGTATTTTTATGTGACTGTTCAGCTCACAAAGCCACAACGTGTGGCACAGCTGAACCTTTACCCTAACTTTACAGCAATCTCTGTTCTGTCCCTAACCAGACCACTGCTTTAGCACATTTCCAACGTAAGCACCTTTGGGTGGTGTCAAAGATACGATTTAAAGATGATGTGATTCAATATGAGCAAGCATAGATACAGGTAGGCAAAAATAACGAGGTATATTAAAAAAAACTAAATTCACTTTTTAAAGAAACTATTTTTATTGAAACTTTGAGAAAGTAATTTAAATATTACCTTAATTACAGACCTTTAATATTTGCCTATTAATTCAATCACACAAATCTGTAATGCATATTCTAGTGTGTGTGGGGTTCTGTCAGGAAAGACAATAGAGATACTGAACAAAAACTGAGCAAAAAAATACCATAGTAATGCAAACTTTCAGAAGTTTGCTCATGACATGTCAGATCAAAAGTCTGCATGAGGCTTTAACTCACAGAGTCTGATCAGCTGAGCTCACACAGTCGTCCCGTCTCCTCCCACAGAACGTCATCGCCATGATGCTCCATCTTCAGACATTTTACTCCATAACTCCATATTTCCTGGCTGCCTGACAGCTGTTTGACGCCTCTGCTGCATTGACCACCATTATCTTAAAATCTGCGTCGTAACTCTGCCTCAGTTATCTGTTAACTCAACCCACTTTTAGTCCAGTCTGCTCAGGTCGGCATTGGCTTTACAAAACGTTTGCGGTTGTGTAATGACCCCAAACAACTAGACCCTGATTATAAGATAACCCCGCATTTTCACATTTTTTTGAATAAAAAAACTTGTCTTATATTCGGATCAATAACTTTCAATGAGTACCTGGGCGGCATGTAGCTCAGTTGGTAGAGTGGCCGGTCTGGCAACTGGAGGGTTGCCGGTTCAATCTCAGCTCTGGCTGGGTTACATTATTTTTGTGTCCTTGGGCAAGACACTTCATCCACCTTGCCTACAGGTGATGGTCAGAGGGACTTGGCGGCCAACGGTGCATGGCATCCTCGCCTCTGTCAGTGTGCCCCAGGGCAGCTGAGGCTACATTGTAGTTTATCACCTCCAGTGTGGGGAATGTAGAGCACTCTATAAATACAGGACATTTACCTGTTTAAAGATGGCTGCCATCACTAATGGATATTAGCAAACACAAAAATATCTACAACTCTGTCAGTTTTACAGATAATAAGCTCAAATCTGCTGTCATGGTAGAGGAGAGGCATCTTCACATCATACTCTAGCTCTCAATGATCATGGGATATCTTTACCTAATACTTTACTTTAACGATAGGAGTCGACCTTTTTTGTCTGTTGGGGACATATCTCATAAACCACTAGAGGACATTTAATGACAGTCTTCACCAGGTGGACCTCTACAGGTCTGAGAATCAACCCAGTACAAATAGATAATCAATAATAGCAACCAATAAATGGTTGCATCTCTGTTAATCTGATGGATATTCAGCTAATATTTCATGCCATAGTAGATGAAACCATTCACAGAACAAACACTAACAGGTATTGTGAGATCTTGCAGTATTGTGTGGATTGCTCATGTTAATTTCAGAGTATGACTCAATTATTTCTCAACATAAGATGATCTTATTTTAATTAGTGGGGTGGGGGTGGTAGGGGCCAGGCTGTCTTATAAACCCTTACCTGTGCTTCAGGTGTAATGTGCAGTTTATGATGGGAGCTTATACTGTGACTCTATAGTCCTCATCTGATGGCTTTTAAAAAAACATTCTCAGCTTTTAAAGATGTTTTCAGGACTTCTATCTCTTTTTGATGAAACCTGCTACATACAGTATATGAGGATTCTCTTCCTCCCTGTCAGAGTTGACAGAGATGCTGACAGCGACTTGATACTTCTTGTCTGAATAGTCTGCCTGGCTGTGCTCCAGGTGATCGTTGAGTTGGGGGCGGTGGTGGGGGGGGGCAGCTGTCAAGCTTCTTCATTTTAGTTGTTTCCAAAGGTGTCAACAAGAAGACAGATTGTCAACAGCATGTTTCTGCTAAGTTCATTAAACCCGCTGTGTCTGAATGTTTGCATTTTTGGACTCTGTGCATTTTCCTTAGCTTATTGTTGATGTCTGCCTCCTTTGCTCCCACAGTGCAATGCATTAGTTTATGTAACAGACTGTAATAATGTTCAATACCTAAAGATGTCCTGACCTTTAGAGGATCACAGAGCAGGGAGACAGTTTATCTACACAGGTCACAGTGTATCTGGTTATGTTGGTTTATCCATCTGGGATTAATAATGTTTTTGATTGATTGATTATTCTGCTAACAGATGCTCTAATATCCAAAGTCAGTTTCATAAGCAAGAATTGTCATTTGTGAACGCGCTTCATTGATCTGTTATTTTATCCTTGTCCTGTTCTGACAGCTGAGGCAGACATAATGATTGGTTTTAGGGATGTCCCGATCCGATCACGTGATCGGAAATCGGCCCCGATCACGTGATTTTGGACTCGATCGGATGTCACACCCTGATCTGGACTCGGGTTTCCTCTAGATGCGCACCGTCACGGCAAAACAAAAGCTGCCACGCCTTCAGAAGGAAGTTTAGGTTTTTAAATATGTGTTAAACAATCTAAAAGCACATGGGATTTATATACGTATAGTCTATTTGTGCACTTATATTAACCATAATCAGAGTTTGAATCAGTTTCCAGGCCAGTGGGAGGAGGGAGGGGGCGAGCTTATGGAGCAGCGACTGGGTTCGTTGCTCACTCGGCACCCGCCGGGACTCGTCCTCCCCTTGAACGGACTACACCGATGGGAGCGCTCGGTCCTGGAGGAGGTGGGGAGACCGACGAGGAGCGAGTCAAACCCGCTGTAATTTGTTGTCCCTACTGACTCAGCTGGAAAAGGTTCTGCTGCGTCCTGCCGTTACGCAGCAGAACACCGTCGGGGAATACATTTTAGCGACGTTAAGATAAGAAAAGCTCTTTCTGAGGAGGAGTTTCGTGATTAAATGTTACTCCAAAACGCACCAAACACTGACAGATTTCTTCAAATAGTCTAATTAAGAAGTTGGTTTGAGCTGCTGCACAGAGAGCAGAGGAAGAAGCAGCAGGAGTGAAGGAGGAGCTGATGACTTAAGAAATCATCCGGGTCATTGTCGGTTAACAAGTTTGTTCTTTCTGGGCAAACACTGGACCAGACTGTTAAAATACATTCTGCACCTGAACAGCTGCAGATAAAAAGAAAAAAAAATTTTTTTCTCAAAAAGTTATTTCAACCACAAACTAATTCATGGAGATTTTGTGCACAGAGAATATATGTTTAATTAAATATATATAGATATGATAGATTTCTATACACATGGATGGATTTATGTCTGCAGCATGACATCACTTTGTTGCTCGTTTGTTTAGTTTAGTTTAGTTTGTTTGGTTAAGCACCTGCAAAATAGAACACAGAAGCAGCTTGAAGCAGAAAGTGTGAGTACGTCAGCGGTCTGGAGGCATTTTAAAGTTGATCACAACAACATATTAAAAAGATCGGATCGGGACTCGGGATCGGCAGATCCTCAAAATCAAAAGACTCGGACTCGAGGGCAAAAAAACCTGATCGGGACATCCCTTGTTGGTTTGGGGGCCAAACTAAGCAGACTCTGCACAGCTGCACAGCACCTGAGCTGAACGTATTATTGGTGCTATTTCTGCACCCTTGGATTGAGTTACTGGTGGGGACACCTCACCTCCATCCATACTACTAAATCTATGCCCGTGATTTGACTTATTGTATATAGTATTTTGTCCGAAATTTAGCAGAGTAAAAGTGAAACCAACTTAGAGATTTCTAACATAATCACAGCATTTTCAATGGTTGTTTGTCTCCCTGAACCCGCCTCCAGCCCCTGATGACAGCGAGTGGGCGTGGTATTACAGCATGGCTGATGTAATAAAGTGTGATAAAGAGTAGGTCAACAATCGAGATCAGGAGCTGAATCGTTCCATACTCGATCTGGATCCTGATCTGATACTTGAGATCAGATTGCAACATCTGCTAAAAACCGAAGAGTTGTTAAACTTTAAGTTCAACTAAGGCCAAAAACTGAGTATTCATGACTGTAAACTAAAATCTGTACAGCTTGTAGACGTTTAAAAATCTCACCTCTAAATGTGCGTTCTGCATTATTTACGACCTTAACTGTGATATTATCCTCGGTTCTGTTTCTTGTGCTTGGTAATTAACATAACATTGACTCTGGTGAAATGCTGTACAGAAGTCTAACGAATCAATTTAGGTTAAGTGCTCGCTATCAGCAACCAGTATTGACTACATGGTCAAATAATCTCTAATCAATGAAGAAGCAGCTTCCTCCTGGTGATCGATGGGAACTTTTTTATGGTTTGAAGAATCAGTGAATTTAAAAAGAAGTTCTGTTCAAACGTGATTACTTTGTCAGTCCTGGCAATGTCAGTATTTCTATTTAAAATGTGATTTTTCTACATCGACTGTTTATGTTGATAAGCTATTTCTATTCAGTTTTGAAATTTCCATAAAACGTCTCGCCTGCTTTGACTGGTGGTGTTTTAATAACCCTTGTTTCCAGGGGAATAAAGCGCTGCCACATAAAATAACTGTACCTAATGACAAAGGTGGAGGAATGTGGCAGTGAAGGCCCGCAGCGTCCCCGAGAACAACAGAACATTTCTACAGCTGATCTTGACGAGACGTTTTGTGCAACAAGCAGGAGGAAAAACTGAGCTTTATTCCAGTTGTTCATGATAAATAAATAATGCATCTCGTTCCTGTAATTAGAGAAGCTCCCAGACGACGTTTGCCCAAATTAGATCTTTAAAATAGTTCAATGTGTTTAATGTAGCATCGCTTCGACACCACTCCCATTAAGAAAACAATTGGAGCCATCGCTCAGCTGGTTAATAGCTTCGTTTGTTAACGATGTGTGGTTTCAGTCTTCATGTTGGTGAACGGATACAAAGTTTGTGAAGCTTTGTGATTTAAAGGATTTATGGGGAGAGGCTAAAAGTGAAAGTCATTATTTTAAAATAGCTGCCAGGAAGCAACAGGAGCGATGGGAGACGGGGGAGAGGAGGTGGAGGGAGAAGGAGAGGGATTATGATAATACCGAGGCGACAGCTGTTCGGCTGTGGAGAGCAGCTGTATCCACTGAAGGGGATGAAGCCGGAGACAGGACAGGAGACTCCGTTACCGGCACAATGACAGTAATGTTTGCCAAGGCTAATTCAAAGGAGCTGCATGCAAATGTGGGCTGAAAGAGCACAGGTGATAGTTAAATAAATATAAATATAGAAATCAGACGGGAGGCTGCAGCAGGCTCTGGGATTTGTTTTAAGAAAACAGCAATGAAGGCTAACAGCAGATTGTCAAATCTGTCAAGACGCGCTTTGTTAAGCTACCAGGAGTAGAGCTCCTCAGTCATCTGATGGGTTCAGGAACAGCTAATGTTCCTTAGTGATGTCATCAGCATGACTACGAACAGGGTTCAGATGTTGGATGTTTGTTCCTCCACCAGCAGGCAGCTTGACTTCAAATCTCTCAGTCACAGTTACTGGATGCATTCTAGTTTAGAAGAATGAAACATCAATTTATCCATCAATCAATCGATCGATCCATCTATCAGGGGCATTAGCTAGTGAGCTGTCCAGCCATCCTTTGGATGGCTAGTTTTCAAATTGACAGCCTAAATCTTAAAGGACAGCTTTTAAATTTGATGGCAAAGCCGTCCTCGTTTTGTGTTATATCTAATCGCGAATTTTCATTTTGTGTCAGTAGAATAAAATCCGAACATCGCCTAAGCTGGTTGGCAAAAAGATGTACTACTGGAAATATGTCGCTAAACTCTCTCTGCAGCTGAGAGCAGCAGAAAGCTCCAGCAGTGAAGCCACAACAGTAACAGCTGTAGCCAGATCATCAGAGTGTAATGACGAGGACAATATCATGCTGACAACGTGGATTTAATGAAAGAACTACAGCTCAGGAGACACTATGTAGCACAAGGGTCAGAAATATGCGGCTCGTGGGCCGGATCTGTCCCCCCTGAGCTGAGCCGTCTGACAATCATTACAATGCTCTGATAAGGAGCCATCAACCTCCCAGGTTAGGCTAGACTCTGGTCCAGCTCACTGGGTCCTTTTGTTCTGTTAAATATCCCAAAATGGACAAAATCAATAAATGATATTACATGCTTGATTAATACTCTGCCCAGGTGTCTCCTCTACCTGCTGCCTTTCAGTGTCAGGCAGCAAACTGATCACTAGACGAGATGATCAGCTTTCACTGTTTTTTCATTCAAAACCAAAAACCAACAGCAAACAGAATGTACACACAAAATAAATATGAATGAAAAGGAGCGGAGAGAAGAAAAATATCTTATTTTCTGCCTCTTTTTCACAAAAAAACATTTAATCAATTTCCATCACATTCCTGTTCTCACTTTCAAACTCAGTCACAGACGCCATCCTAATCTGTACCTCATACCCTTGATTTAAAACATTTTCAATTTGGGGGGACACCCATTACTTTTGCCAGTTTCTGGCTAATACCCTGGTTAGGGGTGTGTGATATACATCATTTTCTATAATATCTTTTTTTTTTTTGACAATGAGGCAGCAGGCATTGTCAGTTACGCAACTTTGCTCCCAAGGACCAAAAATACCGTAAAACCTATCCATCACACAGAAGTCAGACTATGAGGGTCTGGTTATAGAACAAATAGGTAGAACCGAGGACTGAACACTTTATTTAGGAAATTAAAAGATTGTCATATTACCGTTATCAGGAAAATGTAATAAATATGATCATATATATTATATAGCATATATATATATATATATATATATATATATATATATATATATATGTATATATATATACATGATAATATACTGACCAGTATATTAAGAGCTGTTCTTTAGGTTGTTTTATACCAAGCAGACCAGAGCATCACTGAAGACAAACCTCAGAACCTTCAGTCCATGTCTCGCTCCATTCAAGGCACTGAGACACCAGCTCTCCTCCACCTGAGGCAGAGGCTCACTCCCATCCCAGAGGGAGAATCCTGCCCTCTTCTGATCAAGAACCATGACTTCAGATTAACTTTCAGTGAAGTACTAAATGACCTCTACAAGCCTTTGTTTTACCAACACACGTATTATTATTGTTGGTTCTCACTGGGGAACAAAGTCATTATTTAGTTGGATTTTTAATCACTGTGAACAGAAAACAGAGGTCAGAGGCATGAAGAGCACATGGTTTAATGAAAGAGTCAGTTTAGGTTTGGACTTGATAGTGAACGAATTATGTAATTATCTAAGGAACGGTTTGAAGAGAACTTCTGTTTAAAGGTTATAAAGATTTATGGTCTTATCTGCTGTAGCTAGCTCTTTGAATGACTTCAGTTTGGAGAAATGAAGATGAGATCTGACTGGGTTGATAAGCTAAAGGTTTGCTAGAAACAGGAATGTTGGATTTGATATGACTGAACTGGTGTTATGATAACTTCTAAGTTTTATACACAATCATGCTTTCGGAGAGTTTTCATAGTAGATTCTTTTATTGGTCATCTAACTTTAAAAACCTTCTAAAATGTTCATCATTTTTGAACACTCGTCTTTAACGATCTCTAACACCTTCTTACTGAATATACAGATTATACATTAAACTAAATATACTTTTACATTATAATATATTTTATTATGCATGTGTCTCACTGCTGTAGGACTGACTCAGATGCCCTCACACCCAGACTGCAGATATAATTTACTTTAAACTATTCTACTAAAACTGGAAGTGAAGGATATTTTTAACTTGTCATATCTCCTACATTAAACACCATGGAAACATGGGGGTCTCTGAGAATATAAATGACATCATTTTGTTGTTGTAGACCCAGTTCAGCAGTGCTAACAGCTTGTTCTTGTACACATCAGCTGAGCAGAACTTTTTTCTGCAGGGCATCTGAGAACAACTGCTGTGATTGGTCAGAAAGGGAGAATGGGCGTGGTTAGTGCAGGTAGCGGTTGACATTGTACGTCGATGTAACTTTTTCTCCTGTACCTGCTGTGCTGCTTAGCACGGGCTGACCTGCGCGACGGACCTAAGGAGGCATCAAGTCCACTCATCAAGGAGGTCTGAATCAACCTGCATGTGCTGGTCTGTGAGGCTGTGGCGGTCGCGAGGGCTTGCTCCTGTTGATCTGGACCAGCATGCCTCCTCAGGTCAGCGCTGGTCCGGGACCAGCGAGGACGGATAGTTTCAATATGCATACACACACTCTCCCCTCCACACACACACACCTGATACGCACACCTGTATGACACATCGCTGAAAGAGTACGGCAGCTGAGTTCTCAGGGACTATGACTGATCCCTGCAGAAACGAACTTTTTCTTGTTCTCGGAGCTCCCCCAGCGAGAACAAAGTTCTTGCTTTTCGTGGAAGATTAATTAAGTTGTTTTTCTGTCTACTTCTCATTAGGTCTACTGTTAGGGGACAGATGTGTGTGGTTACCATGGTGATCTTAATGAGCCATTAGTGGTTACCATGGTGACCTTAATGAGCCACTGGCAGCATCTTAAACATTTCTTTAGATTTTACATCTAATATTTTCTACATTCAAATATTCAGTCTCAGATTAGATTATTAAAAACTTGATGTTGGTTGGATGCGTTTCTGCCAGTAGCTGCATTATCACCCTTCAATATTTCATCTAAAACCTTTCAAATGATCCATTTAAGTCTGAAAAATCTAATAATATTTATAAAAACTGAACAGTTTGCTAGCTAATATTAATAAAACAACTCTATGAACACTTGATTTATTTTATTATGTAATATTATTGTTCTTTTTTCAGAATGAAAAGAAGGTAAACAAGAACTTACCTATACCTCTACATGTCTGAAAAAAGAACAATAATATTTCGTTAAAGACAAAGAAGACATAATGAACGTCATGAAGTATTTTATTATGTAATTACGTTACAATATAAATGGAATTAAACAGTAAAATGGTCCCTTTTCACCTGTAAATCCTCCACCAGAGGGCAATAGAGGTGTATAGGGCTGGATGTAGCAGGGTTATGATGAATGTACTAATCCTGATACTCCATCTGACAGCTTTGACTACTTATGGACTAATTAGAATCAAACCACATCTGGCCTTAAATCCACTAAAGTATCAGGATTAGTACCTTCATCAGCTATATGTAGTTCTACGTATACATGTCTACTGCTCTCTAGTGGACGATCTACAGCTGGAAAGGGACAGTTTAATTTAATTTGCTGCTATTTTATTTATATAATTAAATTTTTTTCTAGAAAATATCATTATATAGTTTTATTAATATTAGCTAATTGATAAAAACTATATATCTAAATTATTATTTCATAATTCATGCTTTAAAGATTAGAACCAGAAGTGGATAGATGTTATATTTGTGACAATAATCTAACGATGGGTTCATCTTTATTATCGGTAGGAGAATCAGGTGACGTGTCCTGTAAGAAGCTCAGATCAATAAACATTTACATCTAAATGGTGCCTTCAAACAGTGTGGGAAAATAAGCTCAGACAGCAGAACTCAAGATTGATAAAACCTCATTTCACTTCGTGTGTTTTCTCAAATGAATGAAGCGTATGTTGGCCTGGTGAGTCATTGTTATGTTTCCATCTAATCTGATCCGAGTTCATGTCACTTCAGGGCCAATCAAACAGATGCTCAATAAGTAAGGAAATTATTTAAATGAATTTAAAAAATATCAATAAAAACCCATTTTGTTTAATCTCAATCATTTTAGCTTCAAACAAGTTGGTTTTACGCACCATTAGTGCAGCATTTCAGCGAATTCAAGGACGTTAACTCTTCCTTCATTTCACATTTATGAGTCACTGAATGGACGTCCACAGTCGGGTGTCTGTAACAAGGGAAATCAGAGTTGTTATCAACTGCATCCTGCTTCTTCAAAGGACCGTCTGATGTTTGACTGTGAGCTCGTGGTGGAGAGATGTTCTCATGATGAAAGCAGAACCAGAAACACCTTGTCCCCACCCGCCAATCAAAACCCTGCTCAAGTTCAGCAAATTATGTAAAAGTTGAATCTCAGGTTTATGCAAATGTGATGATGTTTCAGAGTCAAAAGTCAATAAATTCAGAGAAAAGAAAACAGATTTCTCTCTGTGAACGCCTTCTGGGACAAGAAGCTTTGTTTTCATCAGTAACAGGTAGAGATGGGAATTGATAAGATTTTTACGATTCCGATTCCATTTTCGATTCTGTATAATGATTCGATTCTTTATCGATTCTCTTATCAATTCTCATTTGGAAAAAGAGAGCAAACAGATCTATTAGCTTAAAGCTGGTTTATATCTTATCTTTGAGTCAGATACAAGTTTAGATGTAAGATGACCTTATACATCCAACAGTGAGGTCTTAAGAAAACCAGAGCCTAGGGTCACAGGGTGCCCAGAAAAAAAAGTTTCTAAGTATAAAATAATAATAAAATATTATTTTAACATAGAAAAAGTCAGCTGGATTCATGATTTAGAATTTATTCAAAAATACTTTTTAGGGGTCGTTCTGAGGTAGTGCTTATCAGTTATTTCCAGTCTAGACTAGAGCAGAGGTTCTCAAACTTTTTTCAGGTGACCCACATTTTGAAAAAGACAAAACTTCGTGACCCAATCTTAATCTATTTTATCATTTTAATCTATTAACCTATTTTAATCTATTGTTTTATTACTATTCTTGTTTTTATTAGTATTTTCTCACTATTCTTCTTTATTTTACTGTCTGGGCTGTAACCGGTACCAGGGAAACACATTTTGTTCTATCTCATGTTCTGAAATGACAATGACAATCCTTGAATCCTTAAATAGTTTTATTTACTCATGGAGAATGCAACTGTTCCTCTGCATTACATTTTTACTTAAAAATGTCTCAAATTGAACATAAAAATGAAAAACCCTTCTTGTGTTTTAACACATTTGGAAACATGGTTTTGGACCTTTGAGGCGTGCAAGCCACAGCTTTAGAGACTTCTGAAAAGTGAGAACATGTTTACAGTTTTGGAAAATGTCATGGTGCTCTCCCTGCAGTTTCAAACTCAGCTCATTCAGCAATGAAAACATATCCGCCAGATATATGACGATGTAAAAACCCATTCATCCGTAAACAGATCAGCAAGAGGGGACTTCTTCTCCAGGAGGAACGCATGAATTTCATTTCTCAGCTCATCTACTCTGGTCAGAACTCATCCTTTGGAAAGCCAGAGCACCTCTGTGTGAAACAGCAGGTGCGTGTGCTCCGCCCCCATGTCGCAGCACAGCTGATCAAAACGCCGACAGTTCAGGGAATTGCTCTCAATGAATAAAAATCAGTACTGCCGTCACAGTGTGTCTTATGAAAGCACCGTGGCGGCATGGCGATGCAGGAATTTTGTGGCATTCGTGCCGCCACGCTAATATTACGCAACGCTGGACTTGTGAATGAGGATTACGCCTTGGCGCAACAGAGGGAGGTGTCACTAATAACGGAGCAAACGTGCGCCGACCTCCGACCGGAAAATTTTAAAAAATCAGGTAAACATGGGAATGCTGTTATAAACATTTGTAAACTCTCAGCGGAGATGCAAACTGGAGGATACAGAGATCCGGAGCTTCTGGCATTAAGAGAAGAAGCAGAAGTCACCTGTTTGTTTATTAAGGGAACTTCCATATGTCTCTGTAACGCTGCACGTCAACAGCACGAAGACCGCCCCGTACCTCTTTATACCACCATTGCGTAATCTTTTGTGAAAAGCACACGATTGCGCAACATTACCGGCACGGTCTGACCCTTATGAACTGCCAAAGGCTCCCAGATATCGGCTCAGCTTCACGGCAAATAGACCCTGTGCACGAGAAAATGCTAACTTCCGGGTTTGAGACCGGATGTACTGTCTTTCGTTTCCTGTAGCTGTATTTGACGGTCAATCCTTACTGCGAAGATGGACTACAGAATCATGTCCAAATTATGAAAAGGAAAGGATCGGGTTAAAAAATGGTTGTTGTATATCAGAGGTCGCGCTAGACTTTTTGGTTTTCCGTCATTTTGACTGACAGGGTTTAAAAAATCCGGTCATAATCTATTTTTATCCGTCACTTATTAATTTAAAAAATTTTAATAATTACATTTTCAGTAGCATTATTACTCAAACACCGGGCCCATTTAGCACATAAATCCATAGGATTAGACTCTAAATTAGTCGATCAGCCAGTCATCCTATAGACATTTCTAAGAACTCCGTTTGGAGTCGAGCGCCTCGCAGCGAGGTGCAGCTCTGTGCGCTCGACGGGACTCTGATTACTGAATATTAACGTTCATTATGAGATCATGAGAGACAGTGAGAGAGGGATGAGGGGTTCACATATTTTTCATTGAGATACTCGGGGGGGAAAACCTGGCGATGATGTTTAATTCGGACCTCCTCGCGTTTGGAGTCCAGTTCTATGTGCGCGCGGCTCGCGGAGCAGACTTTGCGTGTCAACAAGCCTCCACAGCCTATGAACGCTACTCTGAGGGCGCATTACAACAGGAAGTGTAGTTAATCCATATCTGATCGCGCACTGAGCACCGGATTACAAAGGGGCGTTTGAACGGTTCGGGTCTGACACCTGATGCGCTCTGGTGGACCAGTGTTCTTCTGCTGCAGAGCGCAGGACGTCTGGATCACAGGTCTGCACAGAGCAGCACAGAACCTCATGGGCTGCAGGTATTGGTGGAAATGCTGCACTATTTCTGTATCCTTGGTTCGAATTATTAGAGGGGACAATTCAGTGATTTCCTATGACGGTATGGACGGGCAGGATCGTGCGCAAACCTGTCAGAATGACCGGCACCCTTCAGATCTTTCCGTCAAAGTAAAAAAAAAAAAAAACGGTTAAATACGGGAAATTTCCGGTTAACGGGACCCCTGCTATATATTAGGATTTACGATGGGGAAGGTTGTGAACACCTCATCTCTCTCTCATGAAATCATAATGAACGTTAATATTATACAGAGTCCCGCAAAGCGCACAGAGCTGTGCCTCAGCTGCTGCTGCGCTGCGCTCCACTCCGGAGAGTTTTTATTTCTATATGATGACTGGCTGATGGACTAATTTAGTGTCTAATCCTATGGATTTATGTGCTAAATGGGCCCGGTGTTAGATCAATCGAATAGGAACCGAGCGATCTGCAGCTTCTAAACAGGTTCTCCAAACCGCGACCGTCAGCGGAGGATTACACAGCATGTAAACAAACCGTAAAAAAGCCACAGCATATACACAAATAATTTACGTTGGTAAGGGTCTCAAACTATAAGTATTGACGATGGGGAGGGTTGTGACTTACCTTCAAAATGAGATAAATCCTGCGAAATATAAAATGTGAAGCCTTTCTCTCGTTTGCTCTTTGGCGCAGGGGAAAACGATCAACAAGTCGGTGAACATCATCAACAGAAACATTAGGCAAATGCCCCAGACATCTAGAAAAATTTAAATCGCCGCTTAGTCCACTCATTTTGTCGACTTCTTCGGGAATACAAGACCGTAAATAGGGTGCGACCAGGCGAGAATATCAAACCGGAAATAATACACTGTACAGGAGTCTTCCCACCGGAAGTAGCATATGCTAACGTGCACAGGGTCTATTGGCGGCGTTGTTTTATGAAAGCAGCTTTGGTTAGAAAAAAATTGTGTTGTTCTGAAATTTATTTGGCGAACCATAAAAAATGTTTTACGACCCCACTGTGGGTCGGGACCCCGTGTTTGGGAATGACTGGTCTAGAGCACGCCCTGGTGACATCACTGAAAGTTAAGTGTAGTCTCTACAAACAGGAAGTGGTCATCTAACCGAGTAATAGTCATGGCTGTTCAGATCCGCGGCAACTCCTCCAAGATGTTGTCGCGGGTTTGCGAATTGCTCAGCATCCGGTTGCCCCCCCCCCTTGGTTCGAGTTCCAAACCACTCATTATGCAGTTTCATTTGTGGAGGGGGCATGACAGGTGCTGAGCTTGTCGTGGCCCATAGTGGATCCTGACTCTTGCGTGTCTCCCAGGATGCCCCCCTTCCCCTGGACTGGGGACCAGGTCCTGGATTTGCTGTGTGGTCCAGACAAAACTGGCTCTGTGTCTGGATCTGGACCAGAGTCCACCATTTAGATTAGATTTAGTTTTGGTTGCAGGTCTCTTGGATTTTGTACTTCCTATTATTTTTTTGTCATCCTTTGCAGGTTTCTTTTTGCTTTAAGCTTTCCACACCTGTTTTAAACTTGTGTTTTCTGCTGTTTTGTTCTGAATACTAAAATTACCATTTGCCTTCTTTATGTTACTTCCAGGTCTAGTATTCTCTCTTTTCTTTTTAATTTGACTTCCTTTATTTTTTGGTTTTTTTTTTTCTGCTCTTGGATGACTGGTCCTTGCCTTTGCGCTGCTTTTTGATTCATAAACTCTAATTTAACCAGTAACTTAGATTAAGATTAATCTCATTCATATAACCCAGGAGTTTGTATTCTAGGTTCTGCTCAAATCAAACCAGGATATTTAATATTTTTTGTTGGTAGTTAAACCAGTTTAGCTCTTCATAACAGCTTCAGAGAATCTGGATCCAACTCAACATTTTTATTGAATTTATGAATGATATTCAGCATAATTTCAGTCTCAGTTTTCAAGCCTGCAGCATCATTTTTGTTGTTTTTTCTCATTAGTGCTACTTTGGATGTTCTATGTTTTACTGTGTTTTGAGAATATAACAACTATAAATGAATAATTGTGCTGTTTTATAATTTTACTGAACATTTCTTAAAAATATATAATTATTTTTCTATTTCTTTTGGTGAAGATATTTAAGTCTTTACTTTCAGCACCAAGAAAAGGCACTGAACATTTCAGCTTTTTTATTAAATCATTTGAGGCTAAAATGGCTTTAATATAATGTTTAGTAATACTAATTTATTGCAAATATTATTATTGAAGTAATGTTAATGGAAGATAATTATGTTAAACTTTTAATTTAAAAAAAACCGTCATATTTTTTAAAGAATTTTTTGATTCTAGTAGTTAATTTTTTTAGTTAAGTTCAATGGATGCTTCAGTCAGATCAGGGGACTCAAATATGCTCCTATAGCTAAAGGGTTAAAATCACATTGGTTACGTAAAGATGTCCAACTGAACTTTTTTAATGTGTTCACTGAATCTACTTGATGATGTCATTCAGTAAAACTAAGCTTTGATTTCCTCTAGTGAAACTGGTTGAATGAACCTGATCTGATCTTAACCTGAGAAAGGTCAAAACGCTCCTCAGGGGTTTCTCGTTTCAGGATCTGGACTGAGTACTTAGAGGTGGGTTAAGGTGGGTTCCTGGTCTTAGAAGACTAACTGAACCCTGTCCTCTCCCCAGTGAGACGCATGAGTCGATGGACAGATTTAAGGGCCAGAAGGCTCGTCTCAGTCCCTTAGCTTCATTGATTTCTGTCCTCATTTGTCCTACCGATCACTTCCAAATGCACCATCCAAACCATGTTGTTCTGCACCTCTAACAAATCTTTTTACTTCGTTTTTAATCTTGTCTTCTCCTACCATCAACCTATCCCTTCTCCACTCCTCCGTCTTTTTATGTTGCCTTTGTCTTGAGGTATCACAGCATTTTCTTTTATCTCCCTGTGTTCTTCTATATCCCACATTTCTCTTAATCACTTCTTCATCCTCCCCCTTCTTTATTTTCTCCATCCCAAAGGCCTCAGGCTCCCTGCAGTGGATTATCACATCGAAGCAACTCATTTCAATCTGTTCAGTTGGTCCAGTTTAGTCGGATCGTGTGCGGGGATGTTTTTTTTTCTATACCATAAAAAAAGCTTCTTACCAGAAATAACGATATTAAATGTATCCTGACTAGGACAGTACCAACATTTTCCTTTTGATATGATACTATTCGTTTCTGGAACTATTTCATTGATACTAATACTGATACCAATACTTTGCCCTTCTCAAAGAAAATCATTAGATTTTGCAGCATTAAGAAGATGAATAAATTTCATGAAATAAATGTACTTGAAAGAAATGAAATAAAAAGGATAATAAATAAGCTAATAACATGGATCAAATGAGTAAAATTAAAATAAATAAACGAGCCACGATGAAATAGAAAACCAGAGAGTGGTTCTACGTAGACCACCATGTCATGTCCCAGAAGTCTTGGTCCACACCACAGTACTGTCTATTTTGGTGTTCGGAAGTGTCTCACGGCTGAGACACATTCTAACATTGAAGTACTTTACAACACTACCATGCTGCTGAACTCCCACTACTACAGCAGTGAGTCTTCAGCTCAGACATCTGATAGGCTGCGATAACCATGAGACACGGAAGACCATTTGAAATACGCCCGGTCTGGTTTTCACATTGCCTACATACATCTAATTGAACATTTTGTATCATCAGTACCAAAATATCAGCAGGGAGGTGTCTTAAGTATCGATACCATAGTATTGTTCTGCCCATAGTTTCCTGCTGTCAGAAGTCACAGCATTCCTAATTTAAGTAGCAGGAAGGAAAATAAAAGTCACGGCGGAGCGTCAGACCTCGTAGTCCTTACGGTAAAACCACATGGACGTCACATGTGATATTACTATGTGAAATATGTGAACTACATGTAAAAATATTGTTTTCCATATGCTTCCCGTGTTCGGAACAATAAAATAGGAACTTCATATAGAAAAAAACCCACATTTTCACATGTATAAAACACATGTTCTGCCCATGTTTCTCTTGTGATTTTGGAACACTTTGAGTATGTTCATGTGAAAAACATGCTAAGTTTATGTGTTTTTTCACAAGGGTTTAAAAAATTGATAAAATAATTCTTTCCAGACTGGTTCTGGTTCGATGTGAGACTGAGCCTGTTTTATCAACGTTTAGACATTTTATTGAAGTAATCTGGAGTTCTGTTTCCAGACTGATTCAGTGGTTTATTCAGTTTTGGATTATTAAAAGTACACGTTGTAGTACTCTGGCAGACCAAACATGGAGTTTTGGGTAATTCTCTCACTCATCTCTACCTAAAGCCTAAACCTAGCATCTGTACCTAGCTAAACCTATCTAAAGCAACAGTTTAAAAGCAGATGATTCACAAAAATCCTTAAGAGCTGTTCGATCTGGTGACTGGTAGCTTTTATGTAAAGATACATGTTCTGTAAATTGATTTCAGTAATAAAATAAAAGTTTCATTGATCTTTAGCAACACCTGGACATATGCATGTACACGAAAGTGCACACAAATCAGACAGATGAAGGCGATTGTACATTTATATCAAAGTACTCAGGGAATCAATGCATTATTTAAAATATTATAAAAATATTTTAAAGCTGCAGCTCTAATTCTGATTGTGTCTTTGGGGGTCAAATTATAGTAAAATGCGTTGCTAAATATAGCTTGATTGATAGCTTTTGCACCCAGTAATTTTTTATTAAGAACAAAAATAACAGAGAGGATTCACATGCACATGAGTGAGTATTGCCAGCTCTAAATGTTCCCGACTCCTCCTTTAGAAAAGCAGCCTGCCAGTTTGATCACAGCCCAATTACAGCAATTGCCCAGATATTCATGAGAGAACAGAGGGATCTTGAAAAGAAGAGGAAAACCGCAGAGACTTAAAGCCGCGAAGCGTGGAGATCAAAAAGAGAACGAGGCAACAACAAAACACAGAATGAAAAGAGGAGAGGTGATAAAAGACAGGTGAACGAGTACAGGAAGTGGTCTGAACTCTTATGTTGTCTGCTTTATAGGTTTTTAGGAAGAAAAAAATCTTATACATCTAATCCCACAGTCAGATGTCACTCCTTTCATTCATAGGGAAGAGGTGCAGCTGAACCGCCGTCCTTTCAGTGGTTGAACAGAGAATTAAGTGAGTCTGGAGAGCTAAAAGGGTTTTAGAGAAAACACAATGCTAAAGTCCTCCTTTACTCCTTAAAAAGCCTGAGCAATTAAATAATAATTTAAAAATTCAGTTTTTAACACTAAACTGTTTATTGAATAATATTAATATGACATAATTTAGATTTAAATTTAATTATATAACAGTAATAAAGAAAAAAAATTGGCCCTTTCCACCTGTAGATCCTATACCAGAGGGCAGCAAACACTGAGTAGATGTTGATTCTAGAGGCTCCACCCACTTTGAGTGATGTCACAGGTCAGTCTGTTAACTTTCTGTAAATAAATAAATAAAGTGCAATTTTAAAATGACCAAAATAATGAAGGTAAGGACTTTGTAGCAGCACCTTACCGAGCAGACTCAGAGGGCAGCCTGAGCCTTTTTGTTTGAACGTAGCGCCGAGGGGAGCAGAGTCCATGTAATGACCCTCCTCCGTTGTTTAACCAACGGTGGCATTCTCAGACTACAGCTCAAATCGTAACGAGAGCGAGGGTCACTGGACGGCCTCGTGTGCAGCATGAAGTCCAGTCCCAGCTCAAGATGTCTTCAACCAGATGTGACCAACCAATCCTGAATCATTAACATGGTCACTGAGTGGGAAAGATGGGACTAATGGGGAGCTATTGTATTTTAAGTGACTGTGTGTTTGAGCTGATGAAGACATTTTCAGAGGCTGAATTTTCTTTGGTGACTTGTTGGAGTTGTCATCATGTGAGCCATTTGACACGTTTTAATAGTTTTTTAGGTCAGGTTGCTTAATGTTCTCAGATGTTTAGACGTGTTTTGATTTGTTTTGTAGCTGAGTGTTACTGCAGGGGAGAGCAGTGTTTTAACCCTTTAATATTAGGGTGTTTCACACCTGCAGTGTTTAGTTTGTTTAAATCTGTTTGATGTGAACAGATTAATGGTACTACTATGGAACAAAAGAACCGTAGTGAGACCCGCTGGAGGAGCTGGTGATTCAACACATCAACCACGTGTACACTACAAGTCTGAGCCAAATGCCCTTCAATAGCCAGGTTTGCATTGCATTGTGGAATGCACGAGGGCACAAATCTCAGTAGCTACATTGTAGCTCCTAGCTAGCTAGCTAAAAATGAACCAAAGACTCGTGTGGACGAGCAACAGTGTCCACTAGCTCACTGATATTTGAGCAGGTGACTAGATTTATCAGCTTTGACTCATAAAAACACTGAAGAGTTCAAATATTGCATCATTCTGAATTTTGTCTTGTAAACACATCTTAAAGGATGAGATTGTGTTATGTTCAGGGTCCAGACTTTCACATGTCTGTCAATAACAAAAAGTTGACGTTTTTTAGAATAAATCTTCCAGTAAAACACATTTTTACCCCATTAAATATGAACCTTTTGAATCCATGTAGTACATTTATTAGATATTGTTTGTGAACTTTAGTATCTTGATGCTCAAGGCTACTCCCCACCTTTTACCTAATGCTAAGTCTGTCTCTGTTGGTTAAATTTTTTCTTCCAATGATCTTCATAAGTCATGAAAGTCATCCTTCTAGCTTCAGTATTTTAATGTCTATAAAGTAATTCTTTCCTAATGAGTAAGACAACCCTTCATGTTTGAACCTGTGAGCGATCAATCATGTGACTCTCTCTGTGTCGTTCAGCATGTAGGAAGTGCTTCTCCATTGGCTGCTGGCTTCCACTGACTCAACTGGTGTCTCTGGAAGCTAGCTGTCCGCTTCTGCACAGCTGTCCTCCTTCTAATGAGACACCGGTGCAAAGCTTGACACTTATCATGCAGGCAGAAAGTCCCCCGACAGAAGGATTAGATATACCAGGCCACACTATTAGTGCTCCTGCCTTCTGAGCCACTTTCGATTCCCGTAGTCCTTTCAGTTTAATCCTCCGTTCAAATGCAAAGCCGTGTTGGTCCATGTAACTTTGCTTTTTTTATGACAAATGCAAGTAAATTCAAGTCTTGGTTGTGAGAATAAGAATTTATTGGACTTATACAACAGCTTGACAACAGAAATTACTTGGTGGAGTAGGCCAGCAAGTTCGCAAGGCTAATTCACACCACCTCTGGAATGGATGTGGACCAGGTTCTGTACGGCTTCTGCAAGAACGAAAGAACATTGAGTCCAATCAGAGCATTCACACTGGCTCTGGTGTGGCTGTGGTATGGATGTGGAGCTCCGTTAACTTTCTGCATCAAGTCTTTTTTTTCCAGATGCCGCATCCTTCTTTTCATGAAGTTAAAGAAATTGCATGTGCCAGACAGGAAGTGAGACGCAAGCCAGTGAGGTGCATCTGGTATAGATAAAAGTAAAACCTTTAGCTGTGTTGCTAATGTTAACACAAATTGGTTATTTAAAAGACAAAGAAACAACATAAGACTTAATTAAACATAACATTAATTTATATATAAACAAAGTGTGCTTACCCATTGTAGAACAAGTCAAGTGAATAAATAATCCTCAACAAAAGTACGAGAAGACGATTGTAGATTTTATTTACCAGCTCCTGTTTATCCAGGTAGTTGTTATCACATGAACTCACGTGAATCACCGAAATTTGGTGCTCTCTGTGAAGCAAATTTCCGGAGACGTTCTTCACATCAACCGCCCAACACTGTTCCGCCATCCGGCTGCATCCTTCTTTATAAACTCTTTCATTTCTTACCGATCCATCTAGTTCGTCTTGAATGCAGCTGATTGCTGAATGTTTGGAGCTCTGTAGCTGACCAAACCTTGCTGCTACTTGCTGACATTTTATCACATCCATGTACAACGGACGGACTTGCGCCGATGCCCAACTGACCTGAGGAGGCATACAGGTTTGGATCGACCAGCACCAGGATCATTTTTATCTTAAAAATAACTTGTTACTATAGTAATAAAGTAATAAAATAATGGCACTCCAGGGTTTATTTGCTCGTCACATGCAGTGACGTTTATCTGTGCCCCGGTTAGTGGACTGTGTTGTTTAACGCCACAGCTACCATTCTCCAATGGACTGACAGCTAAGGAGGACCGTTCATGGCCCATGAATGGAGCGGTCTGGATCGGTTGTATGGACCAATTTTACAATGGAAACAGACAAAATAGTGACCCGCCCCGAACCGTACCGGACCCTGCAGTGGAAACGAGGTTATGGTGTAGCGTTGTAGTATGGACAGGAAATGTATCAGGTCCTAGATTTAGATTGGGAACCACTAGCACTCTGAAATCAGCTTGATCAACTTTTGACACAGAATTTGTTTAGCCTTCTCCTTGAAAGTTATCACTTTTTGAAAAACAAATCTATAAATCAAGGTCTAGTCTTCCATGAAGAAATACACATCGTCACCGCTGGACTGGCCATCGGGCAAACTGGGCAACTTTGGGCCAGCACAGGCCAGTTATGCAGCCTGAGATCTGAGTGGCTCTTTTGCACTTATTGTTGAGGGTTGCCGCTAAGGAGCACCGCTAAGGAGTGCTCATGGTGGCTGCCACCACCAAAGATGCCAGGGCCAGTTTTTTGTCCCAGTCCGGCCCTGCACATCACCCTCCAATGTCCAAGTTCTGAACTCAGGGTTTTTAGTTCTTTTGAATCAAACTCAGTCGGTTTCCCCCTCAGTGTCGTTTGTTTGTTTGGCGTGAACTCAGTCATTATTCCAGGAGGGAACTAGACATCCAAATGATTGTTTTGCTTTGTTAGAATCTGTGTATTTGTTTATGATATATTTTTCTAACAAAGACGCATGCACCCAGGCACACGCAAGAACATCATCGACCACCTTTTGGCATCAGGTGATACTAAATCACCTGATACTAAATCAGGTATCAGGTGATACTAAGTTAGGACAAGGGTCAGTAACTTTTCATCTGGACCTCAACCCATTAAGTCCTCAGAGACTCCATCAGCTAAATGCTAATGCTAATAAACTTTTATGTAGAGTCAGACCCATAGACCTCCACTTCTATCCCATTGGAAAATGATTCTTCCACCTGTCCATGCAGCCATCAGTCACTTCCTGAGAGAGGCAAAGAGCATTTATTTGGCAGTGACAAACCAAGCTACACCAGCAAAACTGCTGAGCAGCACATAAGCCAGATTCCTGTGTTGCCTTCATTGTACAGAACACCACGTTAAGACTAGGACTTGGCAGCTGCCTGCTACAGCTCATTGAACTAAAGGGCACATTTGGCACAGGCTAAGAATCCCCTTCCTATTTGGGAAATACACAGCTCTGCCAGCCAGACGTTTGTAATTCAGTACAAACAAATCACAGCGGCGTACTTTAAATCAACAGGCATCTGAAAACACGTCACACCGAGATGATCAAAGTCTGAGCGCTCATTACATTTGTGAGCAGTGGTAAGGGAGCCTGCTCTCCTGCTCTAGAGAATAAAATTCAATGGAGTTTGTGAGGAACTCTGTGACCCAGTCCTTGATTGTAACCATCTCTCTAACCACATTGTGAGCCGCTGTTGGTTTCCTGTTTGTACGCAAGAAGACAACCGTCCTAATGGGCTTTATTGGAGAAAAGTCAACATGGTGGTCAAGACCCCTGGATGACACCATGGTGGATCTACAAGAGACGCTATTGAGACTCTAACCCAAAGCCAAGTTGAGCTCCAGCTCGACAACTCGCCGTTTGTTTCCAGCACATTCCTACTGACTGGAGTTGAATAGAGAGCTATCATCCTGCTAATAAAGAGACAGAGGGACGGGATGTCAAAGGAATAGGACGACCTGAGGGACAGACAGACTCCAGAACTCAGGGGAAAAGACTGCACTCATTCATTTTTAAAGAGAAAACAGCACTCTATGTGTGACACCCCTACATCCTTCCCCTTTGGGTGGAGGGGGGGGGGGGGGGGGGGGGGGGGGGTGCACGCATAAACAATTCATCACAGTCTGCATCGCAAGAAGTAGGCCTGTTCCTAGCTCTTATTTGTGTGTTTTTTAAAGAAATATGCTCATTAGACATTCTGAAATGGAAAAATAAATTGTGGAAGAAAAAAATCATTTTATCCCATTTCCCACTCAGCTGGGGTTGAAACAGAATAAACATTTCTTTTGATTATTGTGAAGTAATTTATCACAGTTAAGATTATTATCATGGTATTTTCAAAATGTGTAGAAAATAGGCAAAAAATGCAGTTACGAACTAAAGTGATTATTTCAGCATGACTGGATTTCCAGCTGTTTGGATGTTTTAATATTATTCATTTATCTGATTTTACTAACGAAGTTTATCAATAACCATCATTCAACTCAGTCACACATAAAAAATGCATATGGATGACGGAGATTAATCAAATAAAAATCAAATGAACATAAAACTGAAAACCTGAAGACGACATTCAACAGTAGAGAGTTTTATTATTGTTATAAAGGTAACAACAAATTCACTACTGAACATGAAGGCAGGACGAATTAATGGATACATAGGTACTGATTAATTTGACAGAACTGGTCACTGCATTGTGAAGTCAACCTTAGGTAGTACGGCAAACCAACAAGACAAAAGCTGAAGCAAAATAACCCCGCCCACTTTGAATGATGTCACCAGTGGGTGTGGTCCTTACTGTAGGTTAATAACTGAGAGCACTACTTCAAAATGACCCAAACATCCTTTTAAGATCGAATTACGTCTTTAATAAACTTGAGTTGAAGAGCAAGTTAGAGAAGTGGAGGACCTAAAAAGACCAAACCCTGACCCATGGGTCGCTCTGTGGCTAAGTGTTTTGATTTATGATACTATCTTATAGCTTTGTTTAGAGAAATCTCTTTCAAGATCAAGATGCCTCAATGAAGGAGCTGATAAAAACAGTAAAGGGTTTAATGAAGTGATGATCTGCAGCCTGACTGCTGGAGGCCATGTGGTCTTCTTCAGGACTTTTCATTATATGCAGATGATGACATCTACTGTAGTTTGTGAAGTTATTTGTTCCTGCAGCCATGTCTCTGGGAGCCATCTGAGTAAATCCGGACATACACTGTGTGACCTTTGGCCCGTTTTGAGCTGATTTCCCACTTGTGTGACAATTTTTGCAGTCGGTCCAAGTTTCTGCATACTTTACATTGTGTAGTACACATGAGTTAACGAAGTAGTCATCCAGTTTGAGGAGGAGTTAAAAGCAATGATTGAAAACATCAGAGTGTACAACCGGCTAAATACATTCACCTCTTTTATCCTATCACATGAGAAGTGCTACCAAAAAGTTGACCTGCTTGTTTCATTTCACCATCCTGACTCCTACATCTTCAGACACAAAAATTCACGTCATCATAGCAAAAGCCATAACGATGTACCACATCTGGATCCCTCAGTACTGCAGGTGATGTTTGCTTTTCACATCAACATGTATTGGTGCGTTCTTATTACAGAGAGTCTATAGCTTGACTCCTTGAGGCAGCTGACTTCAAAATGACCTTCCTTGGACTGGTGCCTTCAGGGCAGGGGCCCCCAGCCAATCAGCTCACCTCAACCTGAAGGCCAGCATGGGTTCTTTGTGTGCTCCTTCACCTAGAATTCCTCACCGAGCTGTCAATCACACCTCTGGGTCTCGCTGTGCTGCCTGACCCATCGGCAGGCCTGCCATAGTACCGCAAATCCCCGAGGACCTTACTGTCAGGAACAGCAGCTCTGAGATGCATGAAAGACAAGCTCGTCTGATCCTGTGCAGACAGGGTGTGTGTCTCAAAGCAAGACGTCTCACTTACATCAATAATACATGTGGTTCACGTCATTTTTACGGTTTAAACACTTTAAAATATTTCATAGTAATTGTCTAGTAATTCAAAATCTAAGGGTCGAATTAAATTGTGTTTTTTCTGAAAGCCCTTTTTTCCACCCAAAAGTAAATTTCACATTTTCTGAATTTCACGTCTTATGATTTAACTCCATGTTTTCACCTAAAATTTGTTTATTATAAAAATAATAATAGGAAATTGTCCACAATTTTCCTAGTTTTGACAATGAAGCCTGTAGCTTCAGTTGGAGCGATTTTCTTCCTGATGATCTCATTTTTACCATGTTTGGCAAATAGAGAAAATACCAGCTTGTTTCAACAGGGGGCAGTTTTGTAAAATTACAAAATACAGAAAAATGTATAAAACTTTTGTTGCTTTTTTCTTGTATGAGCTATTTGTTGAAGGACCTTTTAATGTGAGAATCCAATGAAACATGACACTGTCCAAAAAATAATATTGGTAATAAATAAATATTGCTGCTAATCATTCACATAGAGTATGTGCAATAATTAAACCATAAATGATCCAGTTTTCATGATGTATATTGAAGAAAGAAACTTTATTGTGTTTTTAGATCTAAACTGGAGCTGTATCAGGACAAAAACTTGGCAATTTACAGTAGTTGTTATAAAAAATCATTATAATTTTGTGGCTGTAGACTGATATATGTCTTTATTAAAGCTTTACAAAATAAAATGTTAGTGTTTTTGTAAAATAAAGTTTCTGATATAAATGTTTCATAGAATAAAGAAACATTCTATTGTTCATTTTGTAAAATAATGTGCTTCATATTTTAACTTTATACCTTTTTTTCACAATTAGAAAAAAACTTAACTTATTTTAGGCTAATATTATTATAACAACTATATAATATTCAATTTTATTTTATTACTCTCTTATGGGTGCTGGAAATCCTTGGAAATGCTTGAATTTTATTGTGGTATTTAATAATTTTTTTAAAGTAACTCAAACTAGAGATTCACCAAAAGTCAGCTGGAGATCAAAAGTGGCCAATAATCATTGTGACCAGCCAATCTGAAACAGGTTGGGTTTTTCTGTCTTTGCTAAGTAGCAATAAAAAATCTGACATTATTCCCAGTCTGTGAACTCACTCAGCACTGATTCATGCCAACAGAACTTCTTTGTGTTGGTTTTTAATTCTAGAAGCTTCAGTTTCAAGTAAGAAAACCCAAACATTATTCAAAACTGGTATCAGCAGGTTGGAGCTGCACAAAAATCAGTGACCAGTATCGGCCCTGAGAACCAGAACCGCTGCATCTCTATTGTTTTAGTACAATAAGATCAACTTTAATGAGACAAGGACCTGAAATATTAATATAGACTAACTACTCAAAACTCACCTTGAAAGTGCTTGAATTTCATTTTGGCAAGAGTGTAAGAGTCTTGTTTAAATGATCCTAGATGAATACAGTAACCATGGTTACAATCATTGATTATTAACAAAAGACTAAAAAACAATATGAACCGACATAAGAACTGAGACGTCTGGAGCTCAAGATCAGAGTATCAGTCACAAGACAGAACTGCAGTTAAACTGTTAAAAATGAATACATGAATGTATTCCCCTCAAAATAGAAAAAAACCCCGTCTGAACATGAAATGACATGAAGTCAAGTCTTAATAAGTCTAGTGTTAGGTTTAAATCTGTAGTTGTGTTTTGTAGTTAGGAAGTCCTTCCACACCGAGGGGGAAGAAGCTTTTATTGTTCCATCTAAACAGTTTACACATTCCTCCTCTTACACCTGTATAATCTGGATTGACACCCAGTAAAACACTTTAAAACATGAGCTAATTATAATTTTAAAATCAAGACTTTTAAACTGAACTATTTATTATATTATTTGTATATCAAGGTTTCCCCCAGAAAACTTGCTAAGCCCGGTGGTAGAGAGGCCCACGGGCAGCCCACCGTGACTTTGAAAAAAAAAAAAAACGTGTGTGTGTGTGTGTTTGCTATTTATTAGACAGCAGACACAGAAACAGCCTGGAAATATTCTATAAAAACTAGAACAATATTACAGAGGTAACCTTTGGTTACTTAATAGTAGCTTTGAAAGTGAAGCAGGCAAATACTTTTCAAGTTTGTGGCAGCAAAGTTTAAGATTTGATTCCTCAACCAGTAACTCCTTCATCAGATTAAACCATTGACATGTTTTTCTCTTTGTTTACAAAACTATTCCTGGTTTCCTCCCGTCAAACCTACAGAACTAAATCCTCCAATGAACTACAGGAGGCTACTGGATGAGGTCACATGACTTGTTCCTGTTGAACCAAGGTCCTTCAGATCTTCTGCTCCTTATGGATGGAATCAGCTCCAAAACCAGCTGAACCTGAAAGAACTGGTCTCAGTGAATGAGTTTAAACAGGCTTTAAACATTTTAGACTCTCAGATATCTGGATGTAAATGTTCTGATCTCTGGTTTCTGTTATTGACTCTGCTGCTCCAAACTACTGCTGATCATCTGATTTTCATTTTCATTTGTACTGCTGATCATCTGAGTGTTCTTTAGTTTTGTGATGTGTGAACAGTTTTCTTTGTGTCCTGATCATTGAGCTGCTGCCTCTCTTGACCGGGCCACTTAATGCAGAAACAGGATTTCAGCAACCCACCCTCTTCCCCGCCCCACAAACGAGCTGGCAGTCAGTCGGTTGGTTGGTCGGGGTGACTCGTGCAGCTCATCATGGATGGAGACCAGAGAACTCCTCTGTCCCTGTTTAGCAGGGAGTTTAGCAGTTTCCCAGTGGAACACACGCTGCACCCACAGCTGGAAAATAGTAGAGAAACACTGATCTAAAGCTAGTTAACTAACATTGGTAGCGTCAGTGATAGCCGATTGCTGCAGTGATAGACTACGGGGGCCATTGCCTGACAAAAAGTACGGTGCAGCAAATACGCCACGGAATCGCCGCGGTCTAGGGGGTACACAGGACGCGCTATGCAGCTGAATGCTTCTTGGAAAATCCCCATATTAATGCCATAAAAGCCGCGCCGCTGTTAGCTTTCCTGGTACAGAGTAGACCCTGAGGCTTCTAGCCTGGCGGCAGGGCATGTACAGCCTGGCGGCCCGCCAGGCTAATAAAGCACTGGGGGAAACCCTGTATATATTTGTAGAGTATGTGGTACCAGGTGCCTTGATATGGGCCGTTAGGTCTTTGTACGATTTAAGTCAGAGCTTGGTCCACATTGCTGGCAGTAAGTCAGGCTTGTTTCTGGGGAGAGTTGAACTCTGCCAAGGCTGCTCTTTGTCACCAGTTTTGTTCATAACTTTTATGGACAGGATTTCTAGGTGCAGCCATTTTGGTGGTCTAAGGATCAAGTCTCTCCTTTTTGCAGATAATGTGGTCCTGTTGGCTTCACCAGACTATGCTCTCCAACTTTTGCTCGAGCAGTTCTCGATGAGAATCAGCACCTCTTAACCTGAGACAATGATCTTGAGCTGAAAAAAGGTAGAATGCCTTCTCCGGGTCGGGGATGGGGACCTGCCCCAAGTAGAGGAGTTTAAGTATTTCAGGATCTTGTTCCTGAATGGAAAAATTGAGCAGAAGATCGATAGGTGGATTGGTGCTGCATCTACAGTGATGTGGGCGCTGAACCGCTCTGTTGTGGTGAAGAGAGAGCTGAGCTGAAAGGCCACTGAACTAAAGAACTGTCTGGACCTTGATACAGGGCTGAGTTCTGTTTGTCTCCTTATAGCCACAGAGTCAGAACAAAATGATGAACATGGCTGCTAATATTAAGGTGGGCTGTGACTGGAATGCCATAGGTTGAGGGATTCAGGGCTTCCCTCTGATTGGTTGCATTGTCTCCTAAGCAGCTAAATAAACAGATAGTTTTCTTTAAATGTTGCAACTGGTGTATTTGCTAGTTTTGTTTCTAACTTAAGTTAGAGTTGTTCTTGTAGCCCTCCTGATCTGGGCTACAAATAACTATATAATGTAAACAAGCTTCCTAGAATGAACAAGCTGGAGAAGGTTGTCAGGCATCATGGTAATCCTGGCAGGTTCAAACAAGACAGCTGGGCCTCTTGAGTTACCTGAAGATGTTTCACTCCTCATTTGAGGAGCTTTGTCAGTTCTAACTGGAATGTGCAGAAACCTGGTCTAGCATCTCTACATTTACTGGAATGTACTGTATGTACTTATGCTTACTGTGTCTGATCTCAGTCTTTTTCAGCTATGACCTCATACCTCTGTAGCTCAATGTGTTTTTTCTCCACTGTTTTCCTGCAGGTCATCCTGATCCTGACCAAGTACTACCATGCTGACTCGACCAAGGTGTTGGAGAGCTCCCTGTGGAGGTAGGCCAAACACTTAGACTGTTTTTACCCTCGCTGGATGTCTTTGTCGCCTCACTTCATCAACAGTGAGGTCAGCGTGGGACCTCGTTATCCCGCTGCTGCGCTTGTTCAAGGAGACGAGAGTGAATAGGAGCGCTATGGCGGACAAAACATCAGCAGGCAGCTAAGAGAAAATCAGGGTACCGGGTGTAGTGATGCTGCAAGGCTAGAGTTGGCATCTATTTAGGCAGGTACCATATCAGCATGGGACAGGGCCGGATGGCAGCAGGGAGAGGGGTCAACCTGGTTGGTAGAGCTTCTTCTATTTAGCAAAACTGCTGCTCACAACACACTTCAGCATCAAATAGAGCATTTTATTCATCCACCCAACATGTCTATGTTGTGTTCCCACACATGTCATCATGGGGCGTTACCGTCATTTTAAATGAGTTATTTATCTACAGTGAGGACCACACCCACTGGTGACATCACTCAAAGTGGGTGGAGTCTCTAAAAAGAGGAAGTAGTCCTCTACCTGGAGCCATATTCATGGTTAGGCAGATCAGTAGAGACGCTGCTTCAGATCGGTGACAAATTAGTGGCGAATGATCAGGAATTTAAAAGGACTCCTGCTCATAATAGATATGTATCAGAGCGGCATGTAAACCTCTATGATGGTAAATGACACTGTTTAGTTTGTGGTGTTGGTGCAGCAACATGTATAGTAGAATAAGCCTGTGAAAATAAAAAGTCATAATTTATAAATTTTTGTTTTTATAACTAAAATATTTGTAGTCTGATAGTATTATAATGATGATATAATCACAGTGTTTGCGAAAACACGCCGGACCGTCGGACATTACCGATGTAAATTAAAATTGTCCGACGTAAAACTGAAGCACGCCGGACACTTTGACCGGCGTGCTTCTCCAGCTCTCTCTCTCTCACCTCACTTGCTCTCTCTCTCTCTCTCTCTCTCTCTCTCTCTCTCTCACTCTCTCTCTCTCTCTCCTGTCGTTCTCGCGCGCGCCTCTCGCTCGGGCACCTACTTTCCTCACCTCTCATTCACGCGCCTTCGCTCACGTGTCGATGAGAAATGTTAAAGTATTCCTGCAGACTTCGTTTCCTCTGATTATTTAGGTAATCTGGGCTGATTTATTTTGCTCTGGAGCTTCTAGGTGGACGACGTAGACTCTCTGAAGTTACAGCGTTCAGGTTCAGACGTGAGATCTGCGTCGGCCTCTCTTCTCTAATATTAGCTTCCTAAACGAACTGTAACCACCACGGTTTAGTTTTTATTTAGTCCGTTCTTCCTTGTCCATCATTATTTAATTATCTAAACACAGCTCCGTCGGACAATGTTAAAAAACATCGGGTCCGACGACTGTCCGACGTGTTTCTATGGTGATGAGGCAGAGAACAGCTGATCTGAACGTGCAGCTGATCAGGCCCCCAAACAAAGCCCATATGATCTGTTAACTCTGTTAACTGGTTCCTTTAGGATGAGAAACCAAACTACATGAGAATGACGTATTAAGAATGAAGGAGTGAGAACAGGAGGATAATCTGTGAACTCCATTCTCCTGTTATGGTAACAATATATAATATTAATAATAATAATAATAATAATAATAATAGTTTAGAATAGAATAGAAATCCTTAATTATCCCTCAGTGTGGAAATTCAGGTGCACAGCAGCAAAGTTACAGGCAAATCAAAACATAAAGATTCACATAAATATAAATAAAAATCTGAATAACTACCTGACTGTAAAGTCATTTAGAGCCTAAACAATAATAACAGCATAATAAAATGCTGCTCAATCATTAAAATGCCATACAGATCCTGATTCACAGAAATGTGAAACTGAACAGGATTCCTGAGTGAAACTAGACCAGCAGCATCCTGGGTCTTTAGAGTCAGACTGACTCAGTATTATGGTGGTCTGAGTGAAACTAGACCAGCAGCATCCTGGGTCTTTAGAGTGAGACTGACTCAGTGTTATGGTGGTCTGATGTCGCTCTAGGAGTTGTGTTTATTACCTCTTGTTGTGTCTTTTTAGTGTCTTTTAAACTGCTGACAGTTCTTTTCATTGACTTTTAGGCGAATCATTTAAGATATTTTTGCCTGTTGTTCTTATCTTTGAATTGTTCTGTTTTATTATTGTATTTACTGTCTGTATTTGACTCTGTTCAGCGCTTTGGACTGCTTTGATTGGTGGTGGGAAGTTGCTATATTAATAAATTATTGTTTTTAAAGGACTAAGTGGGAAAAAATGACCATATTTTGATCTAGTGTCTCATAGAGGTCACTATAATAACCACTATATTAAATAGATACAGATCTGCAGCACGTGAGGACATTGTCCTACGCGAGTCAAAAATGTCCTGCCTGAGATGCTCCCACGTCTGCCAGTTTGGCAGGCGTGGCTCAAAAGTTTTCGCGAACACTGTAATCATGTTTTGTTTTAATTTATAATTGTATATTTTTAATTTGATTGTTTTGACAAGATTATTCAGAATTTAAAAAAAAAAAGTTTTTATAAATATTCAAAAATTAGCTGCTAATTTGTCTCAGATCTGCTGCAGCGTCTCTCTTGGTCAGACTACTGCTCCTGTCAGAGGACAACTTCCTGTTTCTAGAGACTCTGTTCTCTTTGAGTGATGTCACTGGTGGGTGTGGTCCTCACCATAGATAAGTAACTTCAGAATGACCGTAACGGCCCTTTAATGTCATTAGATTTTTGCTCTGCGTCCTACCAAATCCTGAGGCGTTGCTTTGAACCTAAAGCCGGCCTTGTGGAAAACGACATGTTCGAATTTCTTAATAAATGTGAGAAAATGGACGAGTGAGGACTCATGAAACTTGTTAAAATAAGTTGTCTAAAAGCCGTTCGTACGGAGCAAAACGTGTCTGATGGCGGTCCTTAATTCATGCTATTCACCTCACCGAAGGCTCCATGACTTCAAAGCCTCCTCCTCTCATTAGCTCTGAGTGCCAGGCTCCCTCAGGGACAGATATGAATAATGTACATATTTTTTCCTTCCCTGTTGATGTTTTAATTGTTGCAGTGTATGAATAATGCTGCAGATTCAGTGCTGGACAGCTTGCCCGTGAAAGTAAAAAGCCAGCAAATGGTCGAGTCTAGCATGAACTCAACGTAAATTGGCAGATCGGAGCCGGCCAGCTGTCCACTGGCTTCTGCTTTTTTCAAAACGGACAAATTATTATCAAATTAGCATGTTGCTGGGAGGATCCATATGGTTTGTGTCCTCGTTTGTTTCGGTTTTGTGTGTGGAGTGTGTTTCACTTCCTTTGTAGCTGTCAGTTGGGCACGGCGAATGGACCGCCACAGTCCACCGGCCTTTAGTCTTTGAAGTCCCAGGGCTGCAGGATCAAACAAGGAAGATGGGAGAAGATGAATGGGTTTGCAGTCTTGCCCTGTCAGGTGGCGTGAGATCAAGTTGTCAGGTTTCCCAGAAGGAGGGGAGTTAACAACTCAGAGAAGGAAAGTTTTCACCAAGTTGATGAACGGAGACCATTCAGAATAAAAACACAAGTTTATTTATGTTCAAAAACCTGCAATTTATTTAAAAATACCTGTTGTTAATAAATAATTAATATATATAGATTCAAATGAAATATTTTCACTAAAGCGTCTTATTTTCCTAACTGGCAGGTTGACTTGGTGCAACACATTTTAGTTCCTACATCCTAACAAAGTATGTAGAAAAACTACAAAAATACAAAGAGGTCTGAGCTTGGACCACAGCGACGATGCTGCATTTGAGTACCGCTGGTCAATACCCTACCTACTGCCACTGGAGCGATCCATTCACTAATGAGAAGCTGATGGGTACAGTGTAGTGTAGTGTGTGTGTGTGTGTGTGTGTGTGTGTGTGTGTGNNNNGTACTATACATGGCATGAACACCAAGAATCACCAGCTACTCCTTTGAGTACATCATTGAAAAAGTCATGTGCATCCCTGATTATAACCCTTATTGCCCCAAATGAATCAAATATGCTAAAAGGAAACTTGTTCCTTACTTTTTGTCTTGATGTGGAAATGAAATGGAACCATTTTAAAATGTGTTTCTGTGAAAGTTACTAATAATTGTTGTCTAGATTGTTAAAGTGAACTCCCGAATGGCCTTTGTTTGGAGAAATAGATCACATCCTTTAAGACTGATGAGCTAATGGCTAGTCTGAGCACTGTGTATTGCTGCCATCTTAAAGAAAAAATGTTTGGGTCATTCTGAAGTGGTGTTCTATCAGTTATTTGTCTAGACTAGAATAAGGACCACACCCACTGGTGACATCACACACACACACACACACACACACACACACACACACACACACACACACACACACACACACACACACACACACACACACACACACACACACCACGACTGTGGACTCATTCGTGGATGTTGCTGTGACCCTTCAAGATTCATATATGAGTATCCCTGCTCTAGTTACAGGAAGTAGTCCTCTGACCACAGCCATACTCATGGTCAGTCAGAATGGGAGAGACACTGCTGCAGATTGGGTATTTAAAAAACTTTTGCTCAAAAAAGTCATCCTAATGTGTTTGATAACCTGTAGAAATTAGCCTGAGTTTGTTTAGTTTACGGTGTTCATATTGCTGCAGCAGCATGTAGTGTTGCATAGTAGAGCAAATGTTATTCAGTTGAAACAAACTAAAATGATTTCATGCTAAATTGTACGTGAATTCTTAGTATTCCTTCAAAAAATAATAGTACAATGTAAAATAGGTGTTGGTGTAAAGTAGTTGCTGTATTTTAACTAGTCCTTAGCGCTTTAGTAAATTCTTTGTTGCTAAGCTAATCAGAAAGTTATTTATACATGTTGTAGATAGCATCATGATTAGCCACTGGCTATATAGTAATATATTTGTAACTTTTACTAAACACTACAATTGAGAGCAGCTCCTTCAATGACTGATATCCAGTGGATAACATCAACTTCAGATGGTCTCATGCTGCTTCTGATTGGATGAGGTAGAAACTGACTGCCTCATCTCATTGGTTGCTTGGTGACGATGCGCTGTGATGAGCTGAGCGATGTGCACAGCGCAGCTCAAATTTCCGTCCTGCACTTTAGTTAAGACTATCTCATCTTGGGCGCAGCGCTCAGTGACAGAACCTCCTCTTATCCAGTCACAGGAACATGAACCCATACTCTCTCTCTGCTGCTCATTTCCTTCTCTTTTCTTTTTAAAGCAGTGAGGCCAGGGCTTCCTGATGAACGTTTGACAGATACATGCTGCATGGAACTGGTGTTTTTACGAGTCTCTCCTCTTGTGCGCTCTTCTCTCCAGCTTTTGGCTCAACTCTCACGACACATATCCTACATCCTGCCTTGAAGCTCCTTCACTAAATTTTACTCACCTATAAAATAAACACACTGTACAGAGATGATTTGAATAACAGGTACAGTGGTTGCTGACTGTAGAATAAATACCGTATTTGCCCGAATATAGGACGACCCTGATTATGATGACCCCCATTTTTCAAGACTGATCTTCAGAAAAAAAGAATAAATTCACTTTATTTTTAACTATTTTTAATTAAAATTTGAGCAAATAATTTATATGATACCTTAATTATAGACTGCTTTAATATTTGCTTATTAATCAGACAGGAATTAAAGTTCTATGTGACAACAGATTTCAGTCAATTGGGAAAAAAAAAAGAGAAAAAAGAAGCTCTCTCTTCCTCACTCTGGCTGTGTGGGCCCTCCCTCCCTCCTCCCTCTCTCCTTCTCTCTCTCACTGAGACTGTGTGTGTGTGTGTGTGCACGCGCGAGCGCAGCTTCAGAAACAGGTCCCGTGTGTGGACACAGGCAGTGCTGGATTCTCAGGTGATTTTCAGGCTTGAGGAAGAATGCGTGTGTGAATCGAGCGCCGTGCTCACCTGTACAGAGCTCACGCTGAAAACACTGCAGCCGCCGCGAGTCCAGAGGTCCGACAGAAGGTGTTGGCTCCATATGTACTTATCAGAACCGGACCGAACCAAAAACCCAAACTAGTCTGAAAACGCCAGAAGCTGCAGCTGGACTTTGCCATCAGGTGTTTTTATTCTCAGTGGACCTGTAACTTTGAGGTGGAGCGGACGTCTGGGACTGCTCGCAGTCTAAGAGCTGCTTCCTGCAGGCGCCGCTTCTGTCGTTTGAACATAAAGCATGCGCCCCCTGCTGGGGCGCGAAAGTAAGACGACCCCCCCTTTTTAAAATTATTTTTAATGAAAAAAACCTCGTCTTATATGCGAGCAAATACGGTACTTCATATATCTGTGTATGCTCTACCACTGGTACCAGACCATCTGGAGGAGGCAGTAGAGCGGTCCGGTAACGACAGGTCATCTTTCTTTCATTCATTCTCTCTTTATTTGCTTCCTTTGTAAGAGGAGCCCCAATGTGTCACACTCTGCTCAATAATGAATGCAGCAGCAGCAGCAGCAGCGATGTGTGTGTTCTTGATACTGCAGTACTCTGGTTACTGTGGCTGCAGGTGTTACTGCCAACTTCTGTACTGGAGAAAACATCCAGCTAGAAACAGTACTGCTAACTTTAGGAGGGATTTTTAAACTATTTTCTGTAAATACTTATAAATAATTACTTTTTTACGTCTCAGTTTGTAGAGTTTATTAGTGATGTGACATTTATGAACGAGTTGAGTCTTTTGAATGGCTCATACTTTAAACAAGGAGAATTGAGTCCTTGTAGACAACCGCTCATTTTTTGTATTAACTGTGACGTTTGAGGCCGGGAGGCAATATTCAACAACACTGGCTCTTTATTCAAAACATCAGGGATCATAGTGATGTGAATCCATCAGTTCATATCGGGGAAGCTAATTAGCGACGCACACATAGGTGTCGCAACAACGAGTGTCCCCAAACATAGTTCCACATGATATTTTTCTTTTAAAATATTGCAAAAAGTCCCATAAAAGAGCCAGTTCTTTAAACGGCTCTTTGAGGTGAACGACTCCTTCAAAGAGCCATAAATCCCATCACTAGAGTTTATATTCAACAGGATTACTTACTGATCCTTCAAATGGCCCCGCCCCCTTTTGAGGAGAAATGAAAGGTGCAAAGCTGCTGATGACAACTGGAAGTTATAAGGTAAGGGATAAGATTTGTGCCAAAATAATCAAACTAAAAAATACATTCTCATACAAAATAAAACCAAATAAAGCAACCAAAAAGTAGCAAAAGTCTGAAATTCTAAAGAAATGAAACCACTCCAAAAACAAAGTAAACTAATTCATAAGTTAATATTTATATTTCTGAGCAAAATATTTATTTATAGTTCTTTACAAGTCATATTTTGTTCCTTTGACACCTTTTTGGTTCTCATTTAAATCTTATTCAAGGCTTTTATTCTGAAGGACATGTTTTAGTTCTGCTCTAGGTTTTAGCTTTGGCTTTTGAAATAAGTCTCAGTGGGAGGGGCTTTTTATTGCTTCAATCTGATTGGTTATGAGGGACTGGAGTACGTGGGTCTAGCTGTTTGCCACTTCAAAATGACCCAAGTATCCCTCTAACATCCAAAGATCCACATTTCTAGTTAAGGTCAAAGGTCCCAAACAAACAGTGATAAACAAATCCCATCTATTACATTTATTTAAACTTAGAACCAATTTACTGTGAACCACAGCCTCAGTAACTTTTATAAAGAAACTAAATTTTAACTAAAAATGGATTATTTAAAAAATGCTTCTGTTTGGAAAAAAGGACAAATATTTTAGATGAATTGTACTTAAAGTGGAACAAGAGTGTAACATCAAAATGACCGAGTCAGGGTGAGGACCACGCCCACCAGTGACATCACTCAAAGCAAGCGAGTCTCTAGAAACAGGAAGTTGTCCTCTGACCGGAGCACGACTCCCAGCTGGTCAGGTCAGGAGAGACACTCTGCAAAAAGAGCTAAATAACCCTTTTAAGGCTTTGCATTACTTCTGTCATTATTTCATCCCTTAATCTCTTTCCCAGAATTCCAAACACATTCAGGTTTAAACTCAATCTCTTAGATGCAAACTGTGTTTCTCTTTTAGTGTTGTGATGGATCAGCTGTCTGTAAATATGACACCAAACTGATCCTGATGTAATGCATGGAGTAACGTTCTCTAATTATTCTCAGTGTTTCTCACTCAAACACAGATGTACAGATGAACACATTGAGCTTCAGGAACCACTTCAAACCCTGCTGTCACATCATAAAATCTCGTCCTCATTTTAGAAATGTCTTCATCTTGATTTGGCTGCTCTGCTGTTTTAGGATTATGGTCCGTAAAGCTTCTCTAGCTTGAGGAGACCTAAATAGAAAACCACTCTGACCTGATGTTCTCTTTCTGGTGACTAAACTGGACTTTAGATCAGTTCAGATCATGCTTTTGAGCAACTGAAGGAAAACGTGTTTGTAGATCAGACAAAGACACGAGGCTCTGCAGACCAAACACTGATGACTGTACGCTGACAGAGCTCAAGCTTTAGACACCGAGGAGCTGTGAAATACTGAGTCAACCGCTCTTTGATCCTCAGCTTGAATAGCAGATGCACTTTTACATTTTCTCTCTGTAAGTATCTGGTATTTTCTCAGGACATGTAAATCGTTCAGCTCATGCATGCTGTCTTTACTGGTTTGAAGCATAGAATCAGATATTTATTTGCCTGGCTAAATAAATTAGGGCAATGTCCAGAAATCTACTGGTCAATGAAAAAAACTATGAAATGCTGGTGAAGGTTCTCAGTCATCCAGGTCATGATAATCCAAAAAAGGGTTTTAAATAAAGGCAACTGGACTTATTTGGTTCTTTGAAGATGTTTCGCTGCTCATCCGAGTAGCTTTGTCAATTCTGTCTGTAGTAAAGGAGAGAGAGACTTACAAACTGTGCTTATCTTCCTCTGTCTGTGACACACCTCCTTCTACCCCCTTGAGGAGGTGTTCGCTCCACTGTATTCAACTGGAGTCCTGGTGAGGTGTTTTGATTAGAGGCGTGAATTGTCTGGGAATGAAGTTCAGATCAGACTGGTAGGTGCTGGAACGATGAAATCTGAGTCCTCCTCCTCTGTTTAAAGTTGGTTTTTCGCGTTTGACATAGATGGCTTCTTTAACTCCTCTCTCGGTCTTCTCTGTCCAAAATGTGTACGTTGTCGTTTTCAAAGGTGTGTCCCTTGCTTTGTCTGAAGTAAAGTACTCGGATGAGCAGCGAAACGTCTTCAAAGAACCAAATAAGTCCAGTTGACTTTTTTTTAAACCCTTTTTTGGATAATGAAAGTAAATCTTGAAAAGTTTAGTTTTTTAAGTTTCTTAAAGGTCTCATGACATCGGTTTCCGTGTTTTCTGACTTATCTATCATGTTGCAACGTTGAGTTCTCACCTTAAACCTGCCAGAAAGAGCAAAAAACGGCATCCATCGGTCTCCTAGTACAGCCAGTGAGAAGCTCTTCCAGATTTCAGACCCAGGTTTCAAACAGTTTTTTTCACTCCAGCCCGCTATGAGGTCATAGTGATCCGGACTTGCTTATATGGTAAATTCTCCTCCCACATGCACGTTCACGACAACTGGAGCGAGGCAGTGCCGCCGCCATTGCCCATAGACCGTGTAGTGTTTAGTTTCAGTTTCGTTTCTCTTTCACGCGACGACACTGCCCCCTGCTGCAGCAGAAGTGTCAGGCTGCCAAATAAGGAGAAACCCAGCAGAACCGGAAGGCGGCGCTTTCTTCTGATCTCTGAGTTGCTTGTTAGGAAATAATTACAGCATATTTTGAGTTATAATGGTGCAACGCTAATCTAGAGGCATCAAAGATTACATCTGTTTAATATAAAGTGATTTAAATATGGAGTCACAGGCACTTTAAAGGGAGGTTTGGGTCATTTTGAAGTGGATTTTATTTTTTACCTAAGTAACAACCACAGCCAAAACACTAAAAGTGGGTGGAGTCAACAGGTAGTTTGACTTTTCTGAGCAACAGTTGTTTTAGAAACCTAAAAAATGGCAGCTATTTTGTCAACGATCTGACTAATAATGAGCATTGTCAGAGGATGTCTTCCTGTTCCAAGAGGTTTTTATGACATCACTGTAAGCATCACATCACATGGTTCATGTCATCTTTTCAATAATTATATGGGTTTTTTTTCAGAAGTGTATACATTTGGTAACTTTCATTTGACGTGTTTCTTCTCCTGTAGTAAAGACATCATCACAAAGGAAGCAGAGGCTCTAGAAACAGGAAGTAGTCCTCTGACTGGAACAATACCCATGGGTAGTCAGATACGGAGAGACACTGCTGCAGATAAAACATTGTTTTATTGAAACTAGAGATTCACCTATATACCAAATGTTTTGCAAATAGAGTAGAAGTATTTACCTTTGAGTACCTTCCAATACCAAGTACCGATACGAGTAATAATAAATGCCATTGATCTAAATCAGGGGCACTCAGATCCGGCCCTCAAGCCTCCTATTTCTGGTCCTTGAGCCATGTGCTGTGTCCCTCCAGCTGTCATTGTTTCACAAAATCCACCATGAACCAGCGCTGCGTCTCCCACACCGCTCCAAGACGTGGAGCTGCTGCTGTATACAGGCAAGAGCATGAGTGTTGCTCATTGTCAGATGACTACTTCCTGTTTACTCCACCTGCTTTGAGTGTTGTCACCAGTGGGTGTGATCCTTACTGTAGATGAATGCTATCTACAATTTTAGGATTTTATTAAACCAAATGGACTGATCTGATATTCAGCTCCACCCACAATAATCACACTCTGGTATAAACAGGGGGCCAGGGTGAGAGTAGGGTGAGTATTTATATTTAATGCTGTCTTCACACATCTTCTGAGGAGGGGAGGGGGGCTGGGGGGTTTTCCATTATAGATGAGGAGACAGAATGACAGGCTGGCACTTCTACATACAGTAGATCTACACAATCACATGTTTACACACAAACGACCATCATGTGGTCTGAATGGACAGATGTGTTTCAGCCATGCTGTTCACTGTAGTCTAGCTGTGTTTATTGATTTGATCTAATGTGTGCACGTTTAATATTCTTTACAAGTGTGAAAAAAGAGAAGAGCGCGAGGTGGGAGGAATGAGATTCATAGATGTCTCTGGGGATTTTAAAAGATGAACAGTAGGGGGCATCACACTTCAGACGGACTCTTCACACCGCCTCCTCCTCCTCCTCCTCTCTTTGTCTTCCTCATCCTCTCTATTCCCCTCTCCCTTTTATGTTTTTTTGTTAAAACCAGCTGCTGTTCAAAGCAGCCTTTAACAAGCCAGTAATCAGGCAGATAATGCATTAAGTGATGATGCTGAAAACTGAAGCTTTGATGATCCCTGACATAACTGGGTCAGAATTGCAGTTAAACAGTTATACTTCAAGATCTAAAAGCTGTAAAAAAAAAAAGTAAATTATGTTTCACATCTAAATGTAAAAAGCATGTAAACAAAAAAAATTAAAAGAACATGTAATTATAAGTCCTTGAATAATAAATTGGGTGACTATTTATCACAACACTGTATTCATTGCAACACAGAGCGAGGCTGCTCACAGGAATTCCCTCTTGGATCGTTTGAGTCTTTTTAATGTAGCACAAATAATCTGTCATTATAACGAACCACCATAAACTGAAGTTACTTTTGTTTCAGGTTCTTATCATGATGTCAGGATTTCAAGTAGAGTGAGCACAATGGTATAAACTTTAGATCTCTGTCATTTGGGTGTTTGGAACATTAGTTGGATGAATAAAAACAGAACGTGAGATGTTTTGTATGCAGTTAAAATTCACCTATTCAAATAGATTCTGGTTTGTTTTTTTATTTTTAATCGTTTGAAAATATTGAAAATCACTGGTTGAGGTCTTTTGTATGAGGGGCCATCAAGGACATTATTCAAAATTGCCTCATAAACACATGTGAAAACCTCTCATACACACATGTGAAGGATTTTCACTTGAAATGGAAGAAAGGAGGTTGCACAGGAAATGGAAATTGGTGTGTAAAACATGTGCTTTACAATACTGTTCAACATCGAGTTTTCCCAACTCCAAACCAGAGATTTTGTTTCCACATGTGTTTCTAAAAGGTTTTTTGTATGAGGTTTTATATGAGTATGTGACTGGTTTTTATATGTGTGTATGAGAGGTTTTCTCATGTGTGTATGAGAGGTTTTCTCATGTGTGTATGAGAGGTTGTTATATGTGTGTATGAGAGGTTTTCTCATGTGTGTATCAGAGGTTTTTATATGTGTGTATGAGAGGTTTTCATGTGTATGAGAGGTTTTCTAATGTGTGTATGAGAGGTTTTTATATGTGTGTATGAGAGGTTTTCATGTGTATGAGAGGTTTTCTAATGTATGTATGAGAGGTTTTCTCTTGTGGGTATGAAAGGTTTTCTAATGTGTGTATGAGAGGTTTTTATGTGTGTATGAGAGATTTTCTAATGTGTGTATGAAAGGTTTTCTAATGTGTGTATGAGAGGTTTTTATATGTGTGTATGAGAGGTTTTTATGTGTGTATGAGAGGTTTTCTAATGTGTGTATGAGAGGTTTTCTAATGTGTGTATGAAAGGTTTTCTAATGTGTGTATGAGAGGTTTTCTAATGTGTGTATGAGAGGTTTTCATGTGTATGAGAGGTTTTCTAATGTGTGTATGAAAGGTTTTCTAATGTGTGTATGAGAGGTTTTCTAATGTGTGTATGAGAGGTTTTCTAATGTGTGTATGTGAGGTTTTCTAATGTGTGTATGAAAGGTTTTCTAATGTGTGTATGAGAGGTTTTCTAATGTGTGTATGAGAGGTTTTCTAATGTGTGTATGAAAGGTTTTCTAATGTGTGTATGAGAGGTTTTTATGTGTGTATGAAAGGTTTTCTAATGTGTGTATGAGAGGTTTTTATATGTGTGTATGAGAGGTTTTCTAATGTGTGTATGAGAGGTTTTTATATGTGTGTATGAGAGGTTTTTATATGTGTGTATGAGAGGTTTTCTAATGTGTGTATGAGAGGTTTTCTAATGTGTGTATGAGAGGTTTTTATATGTGTGTATGTGAGGTTTTCTAATGTGTGTATGAGAGGTTTTCTAATGTGTGTATGAGAGGTTTTTATATGTGTGTATCTGAGGTTTTCTAATGTGTGTATGAGAGGTTTTCTAATGTGTGTATGAGAGGTTTTGATATGTGTGTATGAGAGGTTTCTATATGTGTGTATGAGAGGTTTCTATATGTGTATATGAGAGGTTTTCTCATGTGTGTATGAGAGGTTTTGATATGTGTCTATGATAGGGTTGGGCGATCAGACGAATCTATCGACCATCTGTGATTGGCAGAGCCCATCGTCGCCCGTTTCTCAAGAACGATTTATTCGTCCCCCTATACATTTATTTCTTAATTATTCACAATGTTTGGTGGTTAAAATAAAAGGATAAAGCCCCAAATAATAAATAATGCTCTTTTTAAATGTTTCACACAAACTCCTCCGGCTGCAAGCAAAGTCTATTTTATTTAGTTAAAAGGGTTTGCTGGTTATCCTGTTGATCCTGGTTTAAAGTGCCTGTGACTTCATATTTAAATCACTTTATATTAAACAGGTGTAATCTTTGATGCCTCTAGATCAGCGTTGCACCATTATAACTCAAAATACGCTGTAATTATTCCCTAACGAGCAACTCAGAGATCAGAAGAAAGCGCCGCCTTCCGGTTCTGCTGGGTTTCTCCTTATTTGGCAGCCTTACACTTCTGCTGCAGCAGGGGGCAGTGCCGTCGCGTGAAAGAGAAACGAAACTGAAACTAAACACTACACGGTCTATGGGCAATGGCGGCGGCACTGCCTCGCTCCAGGTGTCGTGAACGTGCATGTGGGAGGAGAATTTACCATATAAGCAAGTCCGGATCACTATGACCTCATAGCGGGCTGGAGTGAAAAAAACGGTTTGAAACCTGGGTCTGAAATCTTGAAGAGCTTCTCACTGGCTGTACTAGGAGACCGATGGACGCCGTTTTTTGCTCTTTCTGGCAGGTTTAAGGTGAGAACTCAACATTGCAACATGATAGATAAGTCAGAAAACACGGAAACCGATGTCATGGGCACTTTAAAATGCGTGAGCTACCGTCTGCCTCCATGTTTGTTTATATTTTGCTGAGTGGCACATGCATGGGCCGGATTTGGCCCACGGGCCACCAGTTGGGGACCCCTGGTCTAAATGTTCTGAACTGACTTCTTTTAGGCCAATTTACTCGCATTTTTACCACAACTAACTTCGTCCTTCGCTGCTGTCTTTATCAGTTTGTTTCAGATGTTGGTGTTATACACCACACACACATCCCACCATCACAAATGTGTTGATGATTAGTCCTCCTTGGGGTCCAGATCACATTTCCCCATACTAAACCAGAAGAGAGAGTCACAAAGTAGAACCAAACACTTGTGGGGCTTAATCAAATGAGAATGTTTCATTTCTCTTTTTTTCTCCTCGGCTCATCTTCTCCCCACTTCCACAGATTATATTCTCGATTAAATCAATCCATTTTCTTTCCTTTTTCTATGTTTGTTCTCTCTGTGTTTCTCCTTCAGTCCAGATGGTCTGGGGTGATGTAAATACTTAATTGAGGCGAGAGCATAGTTTCCCTTTCATCCCTGCACCCCTCTCCACACACCCCCTGTCACATCATCATTTCCCTCCTCCATGCATATTTCACAGCCTGAAGAGGGAGAGACCCAAGAGAGAAGGCAAGGAAGAGGGACGGTACCGGTAAGAGTGCAGTGGGTCTGCTCTCTAAACACAAGTGGTTGCAGAACCAGAAAAAAAAACACTGTAGGGTCATAGCAGAGTGTTGAGTGGAACCATTTCATGTAAAGGACTTGAAAATAACATTTTTGAGGCATCCAAAGCAGACTGGGATCCTCAACCTTTACAGCTGGAAGAAAGAAAAATGTCTCCTGGGCAAAACTGCTAAGTAAAAACTGAAAACCACTCAAGAAAATTTACCAATCTGCAAAGACGTTTTCTCTGACCTTTGTAGACCTGTGACTTGGTTTGTGGGCCTTTCACATGTTTCCTACACTGACAAAAACACAAGGGTGTTTTAGAACTGCATGGAGGATCAGTCTGAAATACTCATAACACTTGTAAGGTGGTCACTGGGTTTAATTTGCTGAAGACATTTGGGGTACCAGAGGTACCAGGTATCTGATACCAACCAGAAGCCCCTCATAGAACATTGTACAAGGGCTTGTTGGTGTCTCTATGTCTTGCTTAGCTTTGACTGTTGGTGACAAAATGCAAATGTCTGGGAACATTTACAAAGGCTTTCAATTTACTTGTGTGCATCACAAGGCATCACTCAAATGTTGCATCACTGCTGGAATCAGGAAAACGTATCAAACCCTTCTCCTTTCAATGGCATGCAATATGCAAACGTGTCATAAGAATAGACATGCATGAAGATATATCAAGGGTCTCCACCTTCTTCTGTTGTTGAAAAGTAAATCCAGAAAATCTCTTCTTGCGGTGCAACCATGTTGTACTTTTAAAGCCCGTTCATACTCGATGTTAAAAATGCAAACATTCAAGGACCAAGCCCTCCGTCTGTCCTCTCCTTCTTATTTGAGTGTATTTAGTATGTTGCCAGAGAGTTAGCAAATGGAGCTGTTGCATTGGAAATTGTTGGGGCAGTGTTGAGCAGAAGAGCTCATGTCCAACCAGCAAAAAGGAAAAAACAAGACAGAAATGGAAGAACTTTTTGAAAAGAGGCAGTGCAAATTTGTTCACACTTATAAACGCATCTATGACATTATCTGTCTTGAGCATAGAGTCAGAAGTCCAAACACAAACTGGACATGAGGTCAAGCACAGCGAAGGAGTAGTGGGGGTCCATTTGCACAGTCTGAACACTGCCCTCTAGTGGATGTGTTCCCTTACAGCCACACTAACAAAAAGCAAGCATGGAGTACGTGAGCAGTGATGTTGACAATTTTTTTTAATGGACGTACCTTTCTTACATAAAGTGAACATGAATGGACCCTCAGACACACTCAGGATGTGGGTCTGAAAGTCCCTCCTACTCATCTGCACACATTCATAGTGCTTTTTAGGCATTAATAATAATGGATTGGATTTATATAGCGCCTTTCAAGACACCCAAAGCGCTTTGACAGAAGCTCCATTATTCATTCACTCACACATTTACTGTACACTGGTGGTGGTAAACCACGACAGACGTCTGTAGTCACAGCTGCCCTGGGGCAGTCTGACAGAAGCGAGGCTACCATTCTGCGCCGTCGGCCCTTCTGACCACCACCAACATTCACACACAGTCACACAGGCAAGGTGTCTTGCCCATGGACACAACGACAATCTAACCCAGCTGGAGCTGGGGATTGAACCGGTGACCCTCTGGTTACCAGACCGGCCACTCTACCAACTGAGCTATATGCCGCCCCACCACTAACATATTGGAAAATTTTTGAATATATAGCAACAAGGTCAAAAAGTATATGACTCAACATGAGTTAACAACTTTATTTTTTAAATTGTTCATTTCCTTTAGTGGAGGAGGCAGAGCTTAAATGTAATATTGGAACCAGCCACTAGGGGGACAGTAAATTGTTCTGACTTTAACTTCTAGGTTTCAGTTGGATGTCTAGTAGATGTATTTATGGTTATTGGTTGTACGTAGCTTCCTCTGCAGAGTGGGTGGGCTCAGCCTTAGAGATAGGGTGAAGAGCTCAGACATCCTGGAGGGACTTGGATTAGAACCATTGCTCCTTCATAACAAAAGGACAACTGAGGTGGTTCAGGCATCTGTTCAGGATGCCTCCAGGACGCCTCCCTGAAGAGGTGGTTTGGGCAGGTCCTGGAGGTGCCCAGGTCAATTAGGACACACTGTAGGGATTTTATATCTAGACTGCATGGAAATGCGTTGGGATCCCACCAGACGAGCTGGTGGAGGGGGCTGGGGAGTGGACAGTCTAGGCTTTCCTGCTGGGGATGCTGCTCCCACAACCTGGACTATGATCAGATTGTCAGGTTGTACGTGCCAAAAAATCTGCTAATTTTCTCACAACTGAGTCTCCAACTAGTTGCTATCAGCTGCAGCCCAGTCAGATACAGGTTAAATTGTGAAAAGGTAACACATCACTAGGCCTATGTTTTATGTAGCACACCTATGTCATCTCATCATAACCCATTAATATTAAAATTAGGATCTTTTAGTCATACATAGATGTATTTTCTCAACTGGAAATTTTTTATTCCTAACTCGAACCATTTTCAGATGAGAGTGATTATTATTAAAGTTCCAAATGTATCCCTCAAAAATTAAAAAAATCTGTTTGGACCCCACTGAAAAAAAAAGTCAACTGTGCTCGCATGCATCAATGTGATGAATTAACAAGTTGTATCCAGGGTCTATGAGTCCCAGCAGTACAGGGAGTGTGGCATGACATGCATGTTTTCCTCATGTTAAAGCGTGTTTTTGGCGTGTGTTTGAGTAGCTGTAAGAGCCAGATCATGAGAATGATCAGGGCCATGAGCTCAGCCATCTGGAAGAGGTTTCTCATTTCCTCAAACATTCTTCCTGAGAGGAGGAACATGAGTGCACAACAACAGCCCACAGCTTGAAGAGAGGAAGTGAGAGATGGAGTCCCTCCTGGATTTGCTACTGTCTAAACTATGAAAGGAAATCCACAGGAAACAATAACTGGCAGCGCATTTCTTAGCCCAAGAGCCTGGCCAACTATAAACCTCCTCTTTTTCTACACACTCCTCTTCCACTCTCCTCTTTTTACTCTATCCCAATTTCACAGTCTTCTTAGATGTTAGTATTTGAAAGGACACTCTGACTTTTAGACCACACACAGTAAAGTAATGCACACCAACGCTGCTGCAGGGATTGTTGGGTAACTTTTGTTTGCTGAGGTGGATGGACTCAGTTCTAAGAGCCATTAACTCACTAGAATGAATATATTGTTAAGTGACTGAACACAGCTTTGTTTTAGAGTCCAAATGATGAATATTAACTTGGAGAATTGAGGATTTGTAGCATCTTGAATTGACTTTACTGGCCACTAATGCCTTTAAGTCTCCAGTCTGGAATACACTACTACTGTATTTACAAGTACTTTATTACCACGTTTTGTACGTACTTTAAAAACTTTGTTTGAAATCCATCAACATTGAATTTTGAATTGTTGTTTTTGTATGTATCATAGTGATATGCCTACCGCTACGTCCTCTACCACTGTAAAGGTAACACTTTACTCAAAATCCTGTATTGAAGGCTATACAACATGTCATCTTTCCTCGGATGAAGTATCTAAGTATAACAGGTGGCAAGTGCCAATTTTATTATGAGTGGGCCAAATTTATCACTCACCGGCGGATACTTAGTGTTCACAAAAAATCATTTAAGAATCAAAAAGTAATCCTTGGAAGTATGTTTGCAGATGATGAACTTTTGGAGTCAATTCAATTCAAGATGGCCACCACAAGTAATTGACAATCGGTGTTTGTCAGACACGTGACCTACCTGTCTATAACACACACTCCTGCGCCATTTTGAGTGTATGAGTCGCGTTGTTGTCAAGTTTTTGCTTCTTGTGATCTAGCAGGGTAGCCCTAAACACTAAGTGTACCATTTTCACGAGTGTACCATTCTTCAGGTTAAAAAGCTCACAACACACACAGCGACCGTTGTGTCTTCTGTTGTTTACACTCATCCATCCCATGATGCAATGCGCCATACGTCATCTGACAAAGACCTATAACCCAGACAAACATGGCTATAGTATAATCACTTTAACAGATATTGAGTGCGGATTTTGTGTGGTAAAAGCTGAAAGTCATCTCCATCACTTACTCTGAGTGCTAACTGATCGCATAGATCATGCACGTGCATGACTGGTGCTCACGCATCCGCCCCCTCCTCAACATGTATGAACCCCCAACCATTACCACCCCACCCGTCAGAGACGCTGCTACCACTGATATTGAATACAAATGGAGCCACATATGATTCTCCTTTTTTTGGGGTAATTTACTACCAGCTAATGTCTCCATCTCACTTCTGTAAACCAGATACTCAATGTTATCCAGCACAAAAGTCCAGAAAAACCATCGCAACACAAAACCCTGCCTAAGCATGAATATAGACACTAATCCTAAAATGTCCATCTTGCATTTTGGAGGATTTTAACGTAATGTAAAGCAATACTATTGTAAAAAATCCAATACCTCCTATCATGCAAACCTAAACTCAGTGCAAAATAGAACAACTGCTTCAATTCCTCTTCAAAAAAGGAGACATCTTGATTCCTCCTCCCATAACCTCCATTTTACAGCCATCAGTCATTACAAATGGCAAGTTTATTGTCCGGAGACACTTTGAGATCATTCCAAACCAAAGACACGTTGGCGAGTCCTCTTACATGTTATGCTGCAAGTAATGACATGGTTTGATGATGTCATCAAGTGTACGCCAATAGATGTTGCATTCAAGGTTGGCTGGGAAATGCTGAAGCCACAGGATTTAATGCAAGGTGTGCCAAATAAATAGAAATATCTCAAAAACTATACATTAGATTTGTTATATTTTGACATTTTGGAAGAGAGGAGAAGTAGCCGAACAGTTTGATGTATAATACTGTATGTGCATGGTATGTAAAGGTTATGTGTGTCATTACAAAAACCGATACAGATTTTTTCCGATATTGCATTTTAAAGCCAATATCGGCTGATATTATTGGTAGGCCGATAATATCGAACATCCCTAATTATTATTATTAACCCTCATGCATCACCAGGGACATTTTTGTCCTTAAAGACTCAAAAGGATAGTAAATTAAAGTAACGCCTGATGAGATTAATAATGCAAAATAATAATGTTTAGTTTTTTGTTCAAACATTCAAATATAGATATTTTTATGTTTATACTAGTGCTGGGCCAATAACGCCGTTAACGCGCTGCGTTAACGCAAAACTGTTATCGCGCGATAAAAAAATAACGCCGTTAATCTAAATTGGGTCACTGGGTCTAAGAGATCTACAGGCATTACCAAATGGCAGACTCTGATCCTGGCCCGGATCTTTCCGGAGTCCGGACCTGCAGCAGGACCCACTCCCCCGGTCTAGCTGAAGGAGGCGCGGCTCCTGTCTCCCGAACGCTCACTTCACCTGGAGCTGCGGCTCCCGGATCCGACCCGATCCTTCACCCGGACCGGGAGCCGCGGCTCCAGGTGAAGCGCGCGTTCGGGAGACGTGAGGCGTGTCTCCTTCACCGGGAGCCGGTTCCGGTCCAGGATTTTCACCTGGACCCAAGGAGGTGAAAGAGGCGCATCCGGGAGCCGCGCGCCCGTGCCAACCTCGGCATACGCTCCCTCCTCCTGAACCGGACCGTGTGGTTTGGAGCTTGATCCAGGTTGGAGGAGACGCAGCAGAGCGCTGACCGAGTCACAAACCCGCGGCAACAACTTGGTAGAGTTCCCGCAGAACTCCGACCAAGTCATCAACCAGGTCTGGACTGTCTGTCTGGTTCCAGGTGTTTCCTGGTGAACCGACGTGTTATTTGGGCCGACAGCCTCAGCTGTGCACGCGCCTCTCGGTAAAGTGAATGTGGCAGTGCGTGCTGCGTTTTTCAGCATAACTGACAGCTGAACATTCAACAAATCAAACAATATCAACACTAAAACACATTGATCTGTCAGTGACTTTATCAGAGGGTTGTCTTTAGTTTTCAGACTCGTTAATGTTTAAATCCCTAAAGTGGTTTTATTTAACAAAAACATGGTGAAACAGCCCTATGGGATAATGTGAAATAAACAGTAGAGAAATGAAGTCATTTTAAGGCAGATTTAATCCATTACAGATAAACTGGATGCTACAATCATTTTTTGACAGCTAAAAAATCAGCTTGAAGTTATTTAATGTAAAAAAGAGTTGATGCTTTAATCAGGTGACCTGTAAACTAAATCTAATCTTTTACTGTCAGGAGATGAGCAGGTTTCTACAGTAAAACTATTAAAACAGAGTGAGCTTTAGAAAACAGCTGTAAAGTTAAAGGAGACAGACCTCTGATGACACATCAATGTGTTTTAGTGTTAAAATGTTTCATCCTGATAACTTGATCAACCATCAGAGGTTGTTAAAATGAGCTCAGAGCTCATCTGGTGGTTCTGGTTTGTGACTCGGGTCTGGGTTTATGAGGGAAGTTCTGACAGGTTTAGTATTTCTTGTTAGGTTAGTAACAGCTGATCCAAACAGTGGATCAGCTGTTACTAACCTTAAACTCTAGACTTGAAGTATCACGACTCTTCAGCCTCATGCTAATGCACACACATACCGGTATTATGAACCCTTTGGCAGAATTCAAATGAGCCATTTTAATCTAGATTAATCTAGATTAATTTCAAAATTAATCTAGATTAATCTAGATTAAAAAAATTAATCTATGCCCACCTCTAGTTTATACTTTTGTAGTTTTTGTTTTCAGGTCATTTTAATTTATGCGTCAACTAGTTGTGACAACAAAATGACTGGACTAAGTAGCTGACCTGCCAGTTGAAGGTCCTAAACCATTGGACTGATCTGAATAAAGACTCTCAGGATGATTTCTAATCTGGACAGATGTCTTCACTTTAAACCTGTCCACACAAGTTTCCACAAAGCCAGTAAAAATACACAATTAAATCCTAGAGAAAAAGAAATTACATGAAAGTAATAATTAAACAATAAAAGAGGAGAGAAGGGGCAAAAGAGTGGTTTAAAAAGACCGAGTAAAATAAAATATAAAAAACTGACAGTGTGAAGAATAGTCTTTCAGTAATGACTGTTATTTAGCGATAGAACCTAATGTCTGTCTTTTAGCTCTGCTCCCACTGAGGGGTGAAAGAAGAGGAGAATAGAGGTGCAACACTGAACTAAAACGCTAAAATTGAGGTTTAGACAGGTTTGTGAAATGCTAATTGCTCTTTAATAGAAAGAAGCGTGTCGTATTTGAACAGAAAGGAAAGTGGGAATGTGCCTCGTCAGCTGATAAATCGCTTCATGTTCAGTTTTTAACCAGAGTTTAAGGAGATGTTTGGGTCATTTTGAACATTAAAATCACTAAAAGTGATAGTATATATATATATATATATATATATATATATATATATATATATATATATATATATATATACATTAGAGGTGGGCATAGATATTCTAGTAATTCTATTCATCTAGATTAATCTAGATTTACCGGTATGTGTGTGAATGAGCATGAGGCTGAAGACTCGTGATACTTTAAGGTTTAAGGTTAGTAACAGCTGATCCACTGTTTGAATCAGCTGTTACTAACCTAACAAGAAATACTAAACCTGTCAGAACTTCCCTCAGAAACCCAGACCTGAGTCAAAAACCAGAACCACCAGATGAGCTCTGAGCTCATTTTAACAACCTCTGATCAAACATTTTAACACTAAAACACATTGATCTGTCAGCAGAGGTCTGTCTCCTTTAACTTTACATGTCATGATTGAACCACCGGCTCAGATCAGTGAATCTCTCCATCCCAACCCTACAGAGCTATTGCTGCTGCCCCAGTAATAAAACAAAATTTGCATTTTCTTTTTCTGTCATATGGACTACAACTAGAGAGAGAGAGAGAAAGAGATGACTAGAGAGAGCTGAACTAGCTCACTATGTTTTAGTTTTGTAGCATTAGCCGCCGCTAGCAGCAGTTAGCTTTTCTTCTCAGGTAATCCTGGTACAGACTCCTTTGAGGCTTAGCCTGGCGGGGGTCTGGTGGGCCGCCAGGGTTAAATAGCGCTGGGGGAAACCCTGCATTCTTTTTTTGAAAAAAAAATTACATAAAGCATATTTTCATTTAAAGTATAGTAAAATGTACAACCACATTTAAAATTAAACACTTTATGGCATTCCAAAAAAAAAGAATCTGTAATGTGACTTAGGTTATGAGCAGCTCCTTGTTTCTTTTTTCTGCTACGTTCTCACAGACTCACCTGTCAGTTTCTTCAGAGCAACGGGTTTAGCTACCACAATTAGCTTTTAGCAACTGCTAGCAATTTAGAGGCTTTCTTTCTGGGCTCTCCATCTCCTAAAACTAATCTCTGACACTTCGTGTTTCTTGGCTGCTTGAGAGATATTTGCTGACTCAGCTGCGTTTGACAAAATGAGCTTAAAGTTTGAATCATAACTTCTCCTCAGTTGCTGGTTCACTTTCCCAACATTCCAGCTGCTTAATAAAGGACATTCACTCACCATTGTGCAGCTGCTGCTGCTAATTTTACCGTACTCCTTGCTATATGTGTATATGTGTGTATGTGTATATGTGCAGCTAACTTAAAGCTTCAAGAGAGTGTTGGCTGGCTGATAGCAGCATCCAGTCAACTGTTGCAGGTCACGTCAGTTTTCAGTCATTGCACTCGTTATTGACATTTGAAAGTCTGGACCTTGAATATAAGACAAACTCGTTTACAGGAGTAAAGAAAAATCAAAAGGTGTAATGTACGTGCTGATACAGCAGCATAAACACTTTGAACAAGACATGGTTTTTAATGTAGAATAATTACCGATATAATGTCAGTTTAATATGACCACAATATCCCTGAAAGCAAAACACAAATATGAATTTGTTTAAAAGAATAAATTCTAGGCCTCTTAAAAATAAAATAAACCAGAACAGTGATGGTTCTGTTATAAACTATTTCTGTGTTGTTAGTTAAGTTTTTTACTTCTTCTGTTTTAAATTACAGTGCATATGTTGTAAATAGTCTGATTTGAAAAAATGATGAAGCTAATTTTGAACTGAGTCATCCAAAGGGGTAGGAATGTATAGGATTATACTTCTAGCTGCTGCTTTTTGAACAGGTTAGATGGTAATGAAACATTTAATGTTAGGTTGTTTATTTTTATTCACAATTTTTTTTACACATTTGAAATAAGTGAATAAATCAGGTGTGATAAAGCAGTTACCCTTACTTTATGTAATATTTTCAAACCCATGTTCACCAAAAAGTCCAGAAATGTCTTCATCAACATGTGTTTTTGCTTTGAGGCCGAGTTGTGCCAGCACTGTTCTCATCTAGGAGGTCTAGGTGAACAGACGCCCTTGGCATAGGAGGAGTCCTTCTTTCATCAACCACACACACACACACACACACACACACACACACACACACACACACACACACACACACACACACACTACACACACTTGTTATTACAGAACAAAACTCCAGCAGCGCCATCCTTCCATCATCAGTAACAGCTTAGTGGTCACACGCAGCTCTTCATAAAGTTTATTTATGAGATGGCTGTCACCAGAACAATGAGTCTTTGAATAACGCTGCCTGCATAATTACCATAAAACAACAGCCATTATCACGTTAATGATGTCGTTAGAATATGCTCTGGGACCATCGTATGAGCTTATGAGCCGAAGCTGTGGGCCTGATGGAGCCGACGGGTTTTCTCTTTGGTAAAGTTTACAACCTTTCTTCAGCTGGTCATAAGGAGGATTGGGTCTTATTCTAACATTCGGGGCTTTATTTATGGGGTAAAATGAGGTGATTTAAAAAGTGCTGTGTTGAAGTGAAATGAGATGTTTGGACTTAGGTTGTAAAAACACTCAAATACAGAAAACTTTTTATGTTATACATTGGTCCCTCGTTTACCGCAGGAGTCACATTCTAAAAATAACTCGGGTATAACCCGAAATAGGCAAAATCTGCGATGCAGTCAGCTTTGTGCACCCCACATATCATATGCGAACCTGATCCCTCTGTCCAAATGTGCCGTTGCGGATCAGTGCTGTTATGCGGAACTATGTTTGGGGACTCTTTTTGTTGCAACACCTACATCACTAATTAGCTTCCCCAATAGGGTTTATGCACGGTCACTTCCTGGTTGCGACAGACGCTGCCCCTCCCTTCCGGTTCAACGCTGTTCCCACACAAACTGGACAAAATGGATTTTTTTACCCGTTTTCTTCAAGACCTGCCGCGCATCACGGTAAACGATGTCCACCGGATTTTTGAAAAACACACAGAGACGTCTGTGAGCAAGCTGGTGAAGGACTTTAAGCTGTATATAACCAGCTTTAGTCATGAAATTGAAGGTAAGCTAACAGCGTTAGCTCGTAGCTTCCATCATCAAAAAACAGTGAGACAAATCTATATAGCCGTGATCGTGGGCTCCAACTGCTTCCCAACTTTCAACTTTCTCTGGTCTAGCTGTACGTTATCAAACACCAAGTCTTCATTCACCAAAAGAATAGTTGTTCCAGTGAAATAACACACGAACGGCGCCGCGCCTCCTCCTTTAGCCTCCTCCACTCGGCTCTTTGACTACTGTGCTGCAAAGTGTCGACTGCAGACACGGTGTGGTTAGAAATGATCACGTTTTCTCTTCTTAAGTTCACAATCCTTCCTTTTTGTAGTTATTTATTCAGTGGAAATGTGTGGAAACGGACTGATGAATTATATTCAGCTGATGTGGTACACAACGGAACACAGCAGTGTTCAGCTGTCGAGGCTTCCCGTGTCATATGTCACCTCCCTTGTGTCATATGTCTCCCTCTAGTGTCCTGTCTTGTGCTTTGTCTAACCCTCTGCCCTTTGTCTCCCACAGGTGTATCCTATTGTAATCCTGCCACCTGTGTCTCATTCCTGTGATCACCTCCCTCTGTGTATATAAGCGTGCCTGTCTCGTCTGTGTTTGTCGGTTCCTAGTTGTAGTCGTGTCAGTCCTCAGTCGTGTCTTCGTGTTCCCTTTTTTGAAATAAATTTGAACTTTGGACTTACATCTGCGCCTGGGTCCTCTCTACACGCACCAAAATATGACAGAAGGAACCGACCCATAATATGGACCCAGCAGATGTCGGCCCGGAGCACGCGTCACCCTACCTGGGGACCCGGTTGGCTTACAGGACGCCACCGGGTCCAAAGCAGCGACGACGCCTTCCCCGGTCATCGCCGCCACCTGACACCATCAGGTTAGGAGTGCTCCGGTTTCACGTCGGCCTCCCTGCTCCTCTGCAGCAGCCCCGACGGATATCCCCGGAGCCGTCTCCGTCCCAGCAGCCTCCCGCTGTTTTTGCTCTTCCTGCGGAGCACGTCCAGAAGGAGGAACCGACCACCATCGACCCAGCGGATAAGCTCCTCCTGTGGGCTGCGCAAGCGGTGAGGCACGCCAACAGGATCATCTCCACCGGGCAGGCATGCCCCCACAGGAAGCTGCGCTTGGCGGAGGTGGTCCTCTCCCGCTTCTCCAGCTACCCGGCACTGGCGGCAATCCCAGCCCTCCAGGGTCAGTTGGAGTACGCCCGAGCAGCTTGCCTGGCACAGCAGGTCCTCATCGAGGGATCTCACCTGACCTGCTGTGACGAGGGGCAGCCTCCTGGCCCTGGACCCTCCTGTGTCGCTGCAGCCCCGGGACCCTCCTGTGCCGCTGCGGCCCCGGGACCCGTTCCAGTTCCTGACGCTGCAGCCCCTGGACTCTCCTGTGCCGCTGCAGCTCCTGAACCCCTCTCCAGTCCAGAGCCCGAGGTGGGCCTCTCCAGTCCAGAGCCCGAGGTGGGCCTCTCCAGTCCGTGTCCTGTTCCCGAGTCCAGCAGCCTGGCTTTCCCAGAACCTGATCCAGACCCGGGCCTCCCAGAACCTGATCCAGACCCGGGCCTCCCAGAACTTGATCCAGACCCGGGCCTCCCAGAACCTGATCCAGACCCGGGCCTCCCAGAACCTGATCCAGACCCGGGCCTCCCAGAACCTGATCCAGACCCGGGCCTCCCAGAACCTGATCCAGACCCGGGCCTCCCTGTACCAGATCCAGACCCGGGCCCTCCAGAACCAGATCCAGACCCGGGCCTGGGTCCTCCTGAACTGGGCCTCCTGGCCTTTTTTCTGTTTGTGTGGTCCTCCTTCCTGGTCCCCCGCCCTCCCTCCATTGTTGGTTCTCCTGGGTCGTCCGGTGTCCGCCCCTAGGGGGGGGGGGCTCTGTCATATGTCACCTCCCTTGTGTCATATGTCTCCCTCTAGTGTCCTGTCTTGTGCTTTGTCTAACCCTCTGCCCTTTGTCTCCCACAGGTGTATCCTATTGTAATCCTGCCACCTGTGTCTCATTCCTGTGATCATCTCCCTCTGTGTATATAAGCCTGTCTCGTCTGTGTTTGTCGGTTCCTAGTCGTAGTCGTGTCAGTCCTCAGTCGTGTCTTCGTGTTCCCTTTTTTGAAATAAATTTGAACTTTGGACTTACATCTGCACCTGGGTCCTCTCTACACGCACCAAAATATGACATCCCGTCACTGATACTTATATGATGACTTCATTTCTAATATATATATCATACTGTACTATACTATACTATTACTCGTTTTGATTATAAACAATATCTTTAGCTGGAAATGCACTCTAACTCTGGAAATCTTCACGTTTCAAATGGAACCGGAATTGGTCCCACGAGTTAATTTTAAACCGGAAGTTCTACTAAGTACTCTGTGCATAAAGCCTATAGAACAGGTTCATGCTGTTATGCTCTCTGACAATGTTTTAAATAAAGATTCATTCTGTTTGAGCCAGCGGCTGAGTGTAGTTCAGTAGTGACTCTAGTGGACAGGAACGAGCTGAATGCACAGTCTGATGCCCCGCCCTGACTTTTGTTTCTCTCTGATACTTGAATTGAGAACGCTGGGCTCAATAAAAAAAAGTGTACAGTATTTAGTCAAAAATACTTAAATGAGTACATTTAAATAAATTTCAAACACTATAGATACACATCTTAATCATGATCTTCATGGTTCTTAAAGTGATACTATGCAGTTTTGCTTGTTTTGGCTCCCCCTCGTGTCCGTTTTAAATCACTGCTGTAAAAACGTTAGCACCATTGTTTCTGCTCAGAAACACCTAAATTTAACTGTTCAAATGTCTCCTCAGCCTTCATAACTTTCTACTGGAGCGGTTATTTACTCCTTCAAAGAAATCAGCTGTGTTCAAGCAGGGAGAGATTGAAAAAAAGCAGGATTCATGAGCTAAAAACATGCTGGCGCTAGCATAACAACTAGCCACTTTGGGTTAGCCTAAAGCCTAGTTTTTACTTCTCCGTCAATACGTTTGAGCTCACACGCACACGTATTGACGGAGACGTTTTTGATTTTTACTTCTCCGTCAGTGTTGTGAAGCAATTCTCCACCAGGACAGCAGAGGGCGCATAACTTTTCTGCAGTAATGCCTCAGTCGACCAAAGTTTGTTTACTTCAGCTCAGTAATGGCCGACAGAGAGCGAATTTTGATTGAGTTTGAACAGATTGATCTCGAGGAACAGACAATCTTGTTAAAAAGAATTAAACAGGAGTGAAGGAGACGACGGTGTGTGTTGAATGTCCGTTCAGTGAGGAGGAGGCAGACGACGAGCGAATCTACAGCTCTTGTTCAACCTGTGAGGGACACTGATGGATTATATAAATGTTGTACTTCTTCTGCCAGATGTTTCTCGAGCTGATCCATATCTGCTTCCCGGAGATTCTACTATTACTACTCTGTTGATACCGGCGTCAAGCGGCGGAAATGATCACAGGGTGTTGAGCCGACCAATCAGAGACGTGCGCTCTCCGTCAAGTGAGCTCGACTCCGTCTGTCCTTGCGGGCCTGTCGGAGAGCTCTTGTGTCGACGGATAATGGCGTTACGTGTCTCCGTACCGATGCAGATGGAGAAGTATAAACTAGCCTTAACCCTCGCGAGATACGTAGCTTTGTGAGACTTCAGGGCACCGGACTGGAGAATGAGAAGTTGTAATCATGGTATTCTGGATCCAAGCAGCAGATGGGGCTGAGTGACTTTTCATTAACCCTGTAAAGGGTCAGATTAGCACATACTGGCTCAAGAAAAAAGATTTAAAAACATGGAAAAATTACAAAGTATGCCTTTAAGCTGCTGGTCGTCTCAGCCAGGACGAACTTTTAAATTTAGTTTTTAATCTCTATCCTGGTTAAATATAAGGAAAACACTCAGCATTAGACTAATCTTTAATCAGTAGGTCTATATTTATATTGTCTAAAAATGACACAACTACTGTACATCATAACAGATAAATTCACGAGTTTTAACAATGGCACACTTGTTTGGTTGAGTTCCCATTCGTCTAAGTTGCCACAACAGGCATCTGTTTCATTCTTTAACAAAGCCACCTGATTTGGACATGAAATATAGGTTCTGAAAATATCTGTACAGTTTTAGCTCAGCTTCACACAAGCCCAGAACCTGTTCTGAACTTCTTGGAGCCGTAAAAGTTCAGGCTGTGTTCCAGCAGGCAGTTATCACGCCTGGCGTCTTTGTGTGAAAGTGTTTTTAAAGGAAATTTAGCGGTGTTATTGAATCTCCAGCCAACACTTTTCTGTGCCAGAGAGGTAGCGTTTAGCGAGACAGCACCGACAGTAAAACCGTGGCCTTAAATCAGCGGATGGTTCGGATCCAGAGAACTTCTGGAAGAGGCAGAAAAGAGAGAAGAGTGAGAGCTGAGCCATGAAGTCATTTGGCAAAGGAGAAAATCACATGTTCCAGAGGAAAGAGCCAGCAGCTGATGAAAGATTATTCCAGGGCAGGGGTGGAGGATGCAGGGGCAACGCTTCAGACCCTTTACCCATGATCACTTGGAGACACTGACCCTGCTGTGTGAGGTCCCCAGCTGGCAGCAAATAAAAAAACTGATAGAACTCCAGTTTTACACTTGGCCAAGAAAGGAGTGAAAGAGAGAGCAATCAGTGGAAACAAACGCCCGGCGCTACTGCTGTTCAGCTCAGTGAGGGCTGTTGGTGTGGAATCAGAGCCGTGCTCCTGTCCAACAGTCTAGTTTGTTGTTAAGTGAAATATTTAGTAGTTTGCCTCAATGAAGAACATGATTACAACTTTTACAGTACAGACTAAATATGATTTATGATCATAGTCATGGCAAAGTACTAGGAAAAACTGGGAAATTAGGGAATAGCGGTTGTTTTATTAGCTAACATTAGCCTCAACACACAGGACCTAACCCAGCTAACTGTGGTTGGATTGTAGTGAATTTGGTAAACAAGAGAAGCCATTTTTGATGCTGTTGTTCTCTGAAGCTGTTTTCACACCTGCAGTGTTAAAGGCACACTAAGTAACATTTTCATATTTTTAAATCTTTTCCTTGAGCCAGTCAGTGCTAATCTGACCCTACAGGGTTAATGAAAGGTCCCTCAGCCCCATCTGCTGCTTGTGTCCAGAATAACACGTTTGTAACTTCTGAGTCTCTGGTCCGGTGCCCTGAAGTCTCACAAAGTCACGTATCTCACGAGGGTTAGGCTAACCCAATGTGGCTAGCTGTTATGCTAGCTCTGGAGTGTTTTTAGCTCATGATTCCTGATTTTTTAAATCTCTCCCTGTTTGAACACAGCTGATTTCTTTGAATGAGTGATGAACCGCTCCAGTAGAAAGCAATGAAGGCTGTGGAGACATTTCAACAGGTAGATTTGGGTGTTTCTGAGCAGAAACAATGCTGCTAACGTTTTTACCACAGTGACTTAAAACAGACACCAGGGGGTGCTAAAAACAAGCAAAACTGCATAGTATGCCTTTAAATTGAACCTTAGTCTGTTCTCCCTCTTGGTTCCTTTTGTTTGGTGTAAAAACAGTAATCGTTCTACAATGGACCAAAAGACCCGTACAGAGACCCGTTGGAGGACGTGGTCTCTGTTCTAAAGCCGTGTGTTTATAGTGGTTTTGTGATCTGACACAAAGGGTTAGATCGTGTTATAGACTAGCTCAAGATCAGAATTAGCACCTTCTTTCTGTGTTTATTTCTGGTAGCCCCACCCCGCAGACAATCTGACCAATCAGCCGACTGACTGATCTCACCGGTTTACAGCGATGCATTTTGTTTCATTTGCAGTTTTCGCTGTGTCAAAAGTAGGTAAATGACAGGAAAAATCTACAAATTATTGAAATTCTGAACTGATTCAGACCAGAGGACCTGAACTACAGGCGTGAAAATACTCAGATTACTCTCTTTACCTCAGCATCAGTTCTGGAGCATGCACACCCACAATTTGATCAACTTGTGGGTCTCATCCTGACACAACAAAGGAAAGTACAAACTCTGTAAATTGTTAATAAACTAAGAAACTGTATCTAAATTGTAACAGGTATATTTGCACCTCAGACAACTTCTTTAAAAATAGTTTTGTATATACCAATTCAGTAGTTTTAATAGAACATTTGCAGATTTTTTTGGTAATTTTGTGTCTCCAAGACTCCAACTTACTGATACCCACAACCCAATGCTTGCAGAACCTGGTAAGACAGGTCTAGTTTACAAACTAGATATAAGTTGAACAATACTTTATCTATGTGTCCATTGGTTTAATAACTCAAAGTCCTGACAAGACAAACCTGTATTTGATGATCTATGCTGACTGAGCTGATCAGACTCTCAGAGTACAGCTGTGTTTGAGCATCGGCAGCTTTAGGATGGAGTTGACTCTCCATAGCTTGTGCAGCCTGGGACTCTGGGTTGCTGTGATGTTGGATAACAGAGTGAGGAGCTGAAGCTTGGCATGAAGAAATAAAGAATTGTTGAGTGATGAAGTGAAGAAAAACAAGCTCAGAGGTGTGAGGATGAAGAAACCCTGGCCTGGTGGACGAAGACTTTTCAAAGTGTTCAGGAGAGGGGCAGCATGGTCAGAGAGGCTCTCCCCCTCCTCCCGCCAACCCCTCTGGGCACACTTGTCACTTTTTTTGACACACTCACACTCTCTCTTACACACACACACAAACACAGACACACCATATAGCTGGGTTTTACGGTTGCCAGAGGAAAGAGGGTGAAGGGAGCTCAGCCAGGGTCAGACACCACGAGCCATGAAACATGGACGGTAGATGATTCAACATGGCTGCTCAGACCCTGGAATAAGACTCTCAGCTTCTCTCAAACACACACATACATATCTATCTATCTATCTATCTATCTATCTATCTATCTATCTATCTATCTATCTATCTATCTATCTATCTATCTATCTATCTATCTATCTATCTATCTATCTATCTATCTATCTATCTATCTATCTATCTATCTATCTATCTATCTATCTATCTATCTATCTATCTATCTATCTATCTATCTATCTATCTATCTATCTATCTATCTATAATATCTATGTGATTCAGGGGTGAAACAATCCAGCTGACTATTCAAATAATTCAATTACAAAAAGTCCTCCAGGCAGAATTACTAGAATGGAGGCTTCATTTAAACCAGGTGACTTCAAGCTGCTCAGCCATCAGGTGTTTTACAAAGACGGTTATTAGCTAATTATCACCTCAACTATTTTATACAAACAGCTGATGTTTCTGACTGAAACTGGACTTCCTACATTTAGACCAGCGCTCTCTATTTAAGAAAAGAGAAATAAAGGTTAAGGTGGAGCTTCAGACCAAGAGGTTGCGCTAGATTTTTTCATTGTTTGACATTTTCACTGACAGGGTCAAAAAAATCCGGGCACAATCTATTTTTACCCGTCACTTCTTTATTATGTTATATTTACAGTGGTATTGATCATGCAGCCCGTCACTGCAGCAGCTCACATTACGTTTTATTTTGAGAATTCTAAACAGGCACAAAAATTCCTCCCAAATCCGAAATGAGCCCAAACCTGGCTTGATATTGTCACATGCAACACTCAGTCCAAACCCGAGTAAAAAAAAAAAATTAATAAAATATATATATATATATATATATATATATATATATATGACGCAAATATTTTCCCTCCCTCTCTCTCTGCTGTCTGAACTGACTCAGCCAGAACAATTAACTCAATAATTTGGCCGCAGCGCGCGCGCGCACACACACACACACACACACACACACACGCACACGCACAATGATACACACACAAACTTAAGTGGAAGGGCACCAAATACCCTGCATATAAATAATGAGATTAAATGATTGAAGTAATAAATAAGCAGTTTAGCTGTGTGATATACGTTTTGAGTGAGCCAACAAAGTCATCAAGAGAGCTAATTAGTCTGCTCACTCACCACCAAGTGATCAGGACTGTGAACTGTTATCTTTCAGAATTACAGATCAGAATTTTCCATCACCATTAAAAAGAAAGGTCAGTAAAAATATTCCATTAATGCAAACCCTGTTCAGACCAGCTCTACATGTCCTGACTTGTACACATTTTTTTAAAGGCATACTATGCAGTTTTGCTTGTTTTTAGCACCCCCTAGTGTCCTTTTTTAGTCACTGTAGTAAAAATGTTAGCATCGTCTTTGCTCAGAAACACCTAAATTTAACTGTTGAAATGTCTCCTCAGCCTTCATAGCTTTCTACTGGAGCGATTCATCACTCATTCAAAGAAATCAGCTGTGTTCAAGCAGGGAGAGATTGACAAAAGCAGGAATCATGAGCTAAAAACTCTCTGGTGCTAGCATAACAGCAAGCCACAATGGGTTAGCCTAACCCTCATGAGATACATGGCTTTGTGAGACTTCAGGGCAAGCGTGGTATTCTGGATCCAAGCAGCGGATGGGGTTGAGTGACTTTTCATTAACCCTGTAAAATGTCATATACTGCACTATTATAATGCACATACTGGCTCAAGGAAAAGATTTAAAAATATGAAAAAGTTACTTAGTGCCTTTAAAGTTTTTACAAAGGTGTTTTGCTTGAAATTACCGGTAGGTCAGTTTTACAAACGTTTACACATTCTTACTTATGGAACCAGCATAAATAGTGGATTAGAGTGAAAGAGTAAAAGTCACATCCTGACATCTGGAATCAGGACAGAGCCATCAGATCAGGTGACAGGTGGATGTTTATATCATGATAAATGTGCTGAAATGAGTTTTATAATAATACACAGGCTGAATAATAATTTAATTGAGTATATGTGTGCCAATCTGACCAGCAGCTTTTAACAGGTGGAGCTGGGAACAGCTCCACCTGTTTATATCCAAGTACTTGGATATAAACGTACATTTATATCCAAGTACTTGATGTATCAATGGATAATATTTGATAAAATACTTGATTAATAAAATATTCAACACTACAGCCTTTATGTGTGTTTTGAGGTCAGGGCAGAAAGCCTGAAGAGGCTTACTGAGACTAGACTCCTGAACCAGCCAGAATTTGGCAACAAAGACTCCATTTCCCAGGAGGCTTTGCTCTCATAACTGCCTCGTTCTCTTTTCACTCCTCGTTTTCACGGTTGAGGAGTTGCCTGCTGCCTTGTTGTCACCTTGACTACCAGCACAGAAAGAAGCATCCCTAGCAGTCCAGGTTTTTCTGTTAGTAACGCGCTGATTTAAATGCTGTCAGCTGTGTAAACACAGTGTGGGAATCACAAAAGCACCTGACAGGAAATTTAATTATATTCGAGTGCAGCTACATGTTTTTTCCCCCCCATCCTCAGTCGGTCTAAGTGACTTATGATTGCTTCTCATGTTCATTCATGTCACCTGGTGCTTTCTTGGCCAAATTAAAGCACACGCCTCACAGCTAGCAAAAAATAGAAAGTCCTACAGGGAAAGAGGAAAAGCTCTTTTCATGAGATGAATACAGTAAGAAAATGTAATAAGGTTTGGAGCTGAAGGGAATAAATGGGTTCTCCATCTGCTTTCTGTCTGGTCTCACACTCTGAAGCATTTTTTTTATTTTTACTGAACTTTAAAAGAACACAACACAGCTTTAAAGGGATATTTGGTCATTTTGAAGTGGCATTTAGAATAACTTAATAAATACACAGAATAATACAAAAACGTAGATAAAATAACATACTATACAGACGGAGAACTAAAACATTAGATACAAAGAGTTAAACCTTTAAAATGACACAAATCTTCAGCTAGAATTTAAATTTGAGCTATTTTTGCCCTTAAATATTTTAAATAAATTATTTTTTGAGTCATTTTTAGTGGCGTTTGACCAGTATGACCTTAGTCATATGTGACATCTGTGAGTCTCTAGAAACAGGAAGTAGTCATCTGACCAGAGCAATGCTCACGGATTGTCAGATCAGGAGAGACGCTGCTGCAGATCAGTGACAGATTAGCTGTTAATTTTCAGGTATGTAAAACAACTGTTGCTCAAATATGTCATGTTGATGTTTTAGAACACTATATTTAGAGGTGCACATATTTTTGTCAGTGAGATTCTCAAGGCTCCATATGAGAGCACCATTGCAGTGCTTGACAAGGAGAAGTAAAACTGAAACCTTGAGCAGCTCAGCTCAGGAGGGCTGCTGCTCATCAGTGTGTGATGTGATGTGATCAAGATCTATACTGCAGACGTAAAACCAGTGCACAATGAGCGCAGTGGCTGAAGGAACTGGTGTGCATGCATTATGTTTAGCACACCGCCTATGTGCAGCCCTGAATATACCTGTTTTTAAACCTCTGCAATTTAGCATAAGACCATTAGTTTAGTTTTTAATTGAACGTCTGAATTGCTATGCTGTATTAGATGCTTCAGCACCATAAACTAAACTAACAGTATCAGAAGCACCTAATCTGTATAACTAGTTTAATCCTTAAAGCTCTACAGGCAGATCCAGATACTCTGAGAATGACACAAGTCTAGATCTTCTTCTTAGATGTTTCTATGGTTACAGGTGTAGAATTGCATGTTTTCTATAAGTTTCAAAGTCAGTTACTGACAATTACAATAGATTGATGCAAACAGTCAATATTTGCAGTGGTCTAATCCTAACTGATGGTAGCCCGTTATTTATAATCAAAGCTTGGAGCTTGTCAGAATTGGGGGTGGGGGGGGGGGGGG
>SSNR01000053.1:512278-528703 GCA_006937965.1 Callopanchax toddi | reverse complement strand
GGGGGGGGGGGGGGGGGGGGGGGGGGGGGGGGGGGGGGGGGGCACTGTAGTGGTTCAGGCCCAGACACAGTGCTGGTTCCGTTTGGACTGAATCTCATCATGCGCCCTGCTTGTACTGTACCTCCGACCAGAGCGGGTTGTTGGACAGGCATTGCTCTGTCAGACCAGTGAGAGCTGCATAGAAGTCTGATCCCTCTGGAGGTGAACGACTGATGACCAGAGTGGAGGGACATCAAAGCCCCCCCAATGGTGCAGACAACTGTGTAGAACTTTTTTTCTTTTTTTTGCCATTTAACAAACTACTCAAGAATTGATAAGGGAATTGTTAACTAATCGGATTGATAGACAGAATCGACTATGCCATTGATATTGATTAAAAACTAATCAATTCCCACCCCTAGTCCCATTCTTCATTCATGGTGTTCTGAGGCTAAACTGTGAGTCCACTCTCTTGTCTGAGAATCAACCTCCACACAGGAATGGTCTCTGGTTCTTGAGGGTTCCTTGAAGCCTCATTTATAAGCGCAGTGGAAATTGTTTTTCTGGATTATTCATTTTAATGGTAAAGAGGTGAAGCTGGCATCATATAAATGGAGACAGCAAACTCTGACAAATAATATTTGTGCCATTCTGATTAATTTAGCCTCAGCTAAAAACTGACTACACACTGTGCCAAAGCTATGCTAGTATCTGGACGTTAAACAGTTGTAGAGATACTAAATTTTCTCCAGCTCGTCTAAAAGTATCTTTAGATCTCTAAAATGTGTAAAGTCCATCTGCTGCACAGGAAATATCCCAATGGTTCTTGGAACAAAAAAAAGAGAATCTACTCAAGTCACAGCTTTATTTAGCTGAATGAGAGTGAACTTGCTAAAGATTAAAACAGATTGGTGATTCATTTATGAAAGCTGGAACAAAAATAGTCTATGAATAACGTGGGTTTGATTCAATTCAGCCTTTTTAAGAACCTGGTATTTTTATTTACTTTCTTTATCCATGTTACCAAGAGCTTTACCTTGACAACAACTTCTAATTATACTGCAGCTCTCTAGGTGATCTGGCACCGAGCGGTTCCCTCTGTCTTTGTTATAATGAAAGGCAGAGATTCACTGCCTCTATTTCTAAGATGCAGCTATAAATGGGAATGGATTTTTTAATCTTTTAATGGCTAACGCAAAATATCAAAGTGTAGTTACATATCCGTCCTACGGAGGAAACTCAGACTGTTACACATACAGGAGAGACAACTGAGAGATTGTTCATTTAAATTAATGGTACAATTCTACTGTATATATGACATGCTGTCAGGACTTGTGGTTATTAACCTTATTAAGACTTCTTATACTGTAGATATAAGTTGCAATTTGGCTCAAACCACATAAACATTCAGAGTTTTTAAGTTTAAAGCAACTTCAGCAGAGTGTCGCTTTAGAGCCAGTTTTTAGCCTGGATAAAGAAGGGATGTGGTTTGACATTTAAAGAAAACAACCAAGAATCCACATTAGAATGATAAAGTTCAAACATATCCAGGATTTTTATTCATACTTTTTGTCTTCCCCGCTACATACTGTATTTGCCCGAATATAGGACGACCCTGATTATAAGACGACCCCCATTTTTCAAGACTGATTTTCAGAAAAAAGAATAAATTCATTTTATAAAGAAACTATTTTTAATTAAATTTTGCGAAAATAATTTATATGATACCTTAATTATAGACTGCTTTAATATTTGCATATTAATCAGACAGGAATTAAAGTTCTATGTGACAACAGATTTCAGTCAATTGGGGGAAAAAAAGAGAAAAAAGAAGCTCTCTCTTCCTCACTCTGGCTGAGTGGGCCCTCCCTCCCTTCATCTCTCTCTCACTGAGACTGTGTGTGTGTGCGTGCGCACAGCTTCAGAAACTGGTCTTGTGTTTTGACACAGGCAGCGCTGGATTCTCCGGTGTTTTTCAGGCTTGAGGAAGAATGCGTGTGTGAATCGAGCGCCGCGCTCACCTGTACAGAGCTCACGCTGAAAACACTGCAGCCGCAGCGGATCCAGTAATCCCCAATCAGCAAGGTCCGACAGAAGGTGTCGGCTCCATATCCGAACCAAAACCCAAACTAGTCTGAAAACGCCAGAAGTAGATCTGGCTGGAGCTGGACTTTGTCATCAGGTGTTTTAATCCTCAATAGACCTGTAACTTTGAGGTGGAGAGGACGTCTGGGAATGCTCGCGGTCTAGCTGCTTCCTGCTGGCGGCGCCGCTTCTGCCGTTTGAACATAAAGCATGCGCCCCCTGCTGGGGCGCGATAGTAAGACGACCCCCCCTTTTCAAAATTATTTTTAATGAAAAAAACCTCGTCTTATATGCGAGCAAATACGGTAATTCCTCTCCTACATCAACCATTACTGTTACATACTCAGACATACTCAATTGTGCAAATTAGGTGATGATGTAATTTAGGGACCTTTACCAAATTTTAAGACTGTCAATAGCAACTTTTATTTCTAAAGACTTGAAACATTGCATAATAACAAACATCCTCAGAAAGAGGCAAGAGCTACAATACACCTGAGCATTTCACCCGCATAAAGTTAAAAGTTGATAGAAAAAGATACTTTAAAGCCTAAATCAGCCTTGGGCAAGATACGGAACCCAGGTGATCACCGTTCTACAAAATAAAAAATAGGATGGACCAAAAACAGCACAACAATTTCCTATAAGGTCAGGACTCATAAATAAACAAATAATAATAATAATAATAATAATAATAATAATAATAATAATGTAAAAATCTAGATTTTAAAACTGCTAAACATTTTAAATGACTTGAGATCTGACTGAGATGTCTCAATGTTTATTACTAGAAAAGTCATGCTTCTAGAGCACTTTTGGGATACAACACAATTGTTTAAATACTAACAAATTAAAAACCTTCATAAAGAAATACAACATAATTTTTCATATATTTATGGTAACCAGAGCTGAGGAATGTGTTTGCTGTTTAATTTGTATTTCGTCTTACCTCTTTAAAGCCAGAAATATGAAATAAAAAGTTTAAAGAACTCATATCAATATAAACATATAATTAATAATTTATTAAGTAATTATGTAACATCTTTGATACTGTGATATAATAACACAGTGATAAATAAATAAAATTGGCCCTTTTCACCTGTAGATCCACCACCGGACAGCAGACATGTATGGGATTAAAGTACTAATACTCTGGTCACTTTAGGTCCTGAATGGTTTGATGTGAATTAGCGACGCTAGTTTACAGGAGGTTAAGACGTCGTTTGGGAAATCTGTACTCATGAGGTCATTTAGGGCCACATGTTACATTCAAGGCTTTTTCTGAATTGTTTATGTGATAAATGGGATGAAACAAGTCTGTGCTGGTTCATTAGTTTTAATGTCTGAGTGTAAAAGTTGGGGACAATGCAGACCTCAGAATGAATGATCAGTTGGATATTTTTGCTTGTAGGAGCTTCTTTTACCTGCTTCCACTTCAACCCAGCGCTGAACCATTGCTACCTACAACATTGTTACCTGACCTCATGTTCCTGCTCACACACACTAAAGATGAGCTGTATGATGTATGCATCTCTAAAATTTCTCAGACAGGAATACACAGTGAATATACATGCACACAAATGCACATACACACAACGTTCAGTTCCCACCTCCACACATACACCTCCACAAAAAGACATTTATTCCTGACTGTGCACACTGATCCAAACACAACCTGCTGATGAGTCTTTTGCCAACACAGTTATGTACATAAAGGCAAATTAGAGTGCTGAATGTTGAGCACATACACAATGTGCCATAAACACACCCACACTGTGTGTCGCTTTACACAACACACTGCTGCACTCATATCTATAAATACTCCTAAACTGGGTGTGTAAAATGTCTTTGGCAAATATCTGATGGGGGGTTTGGAACAAAAGTTTTATTTATTAGTTCAGTACATTTTAAATTCAACGTTTAGTCCAATAAGGGACAAACTTTTTGCAGAGGCATCCTGTCATAATCTATTTTGACTCATAATTTTCTTATTTTTTAAACAATACTGATAACATATTCAATAGCATTTCATTGTCATTCGTTTAAATCAATATTCAGTCTAAACACGCTGATCAGAGAATTCACATCATGTCATCACACACATCAAGCAGATGAATGCATGTTGTTATCTAGTAGCCCCGGTAGCGACATCTTACGTATAAATGGACATATACAGTATATGGACATGAATTGCACACCCGCTTGTGCATAATCAAGTGAGATTGCTGCAGAGGACATTGTCATGTTATATTAACACCATAGTCTTAATTGTGCTTTTAGAAGACATTTTGTACACTCAGCTGTCAATACATTGTTTTTCGATGCTTAGAATACACCCGTTGCATAATGGATACTAGGGCTGCACAATTAATCGTTAAAAAATTGCTATTTCAATTCATACTTGTATGCGATCTCATTTCCAAATGACAATGATTAAAAAAAAAAAAAGAAGACGATGATTGTACCACATTAGATCCGTGACATAATCTGCATGAAAACAAGCGCTCCCTCTTTCTCCCTCAAATGACAAAGTTCAACATTGTTATTGTTAAAATTATTCAAAGGTTGTGTACGTATGAGAAGACAAGAGAGACATTTATTGTTTTTATGTTCAGTGTCAGCAGTTACGAAGTTGATGTGCAGATAATAAGTGCAATAAATATTTATATTGGAAAAAAATGAGAGAATTGGGATCTCAATTCTAAGCAACAAAAAAGATTCTCATTTTATCCAGCCTCGTGCAGCCCTAGTGGATACTATAACAACCAGGATGTTTACGCTAAGTACAGTGGCCCAAACAATACAAGGGTGTTGGTCAACTGATCATCATCATGCATCAAGAGAGATAACAGCAAATTAAAATGCTCACTTGCCACCAAGTGGTCAGGAGTGTGAATTGCAATCTGTTAAAATGACAAATGGCCTTCAGATTTTTTTTGTCACCATTTAAAAGAATTGATCAATGAATGAAATATATTCAGTTAACACGACCCCTGGGTTGAAATTCTAAATGCAACACAAAAAGGAACCAACACTGTTAGTGCTTGCATGTAAATTGTAAAAAAAAAATACAGTACTTTTGAATATTGATAAAGTATTGTGATATGATGTTTCTGTGTATCGATATTTTCTTACACCCCTATGATTTTTTGGACCAACTGTTTTTCTACATACCTGAAAATTAGCTGCTAATTTGCCTCAAATATGCAGCAGTGTATCTATCTCCTGATCAAGGCCGGATCTAGCCAGCCCCACTAAGGGGGGCAGGTAGAATATCAGGGGGGGCGAGTCTGAACATCCTAAGAATTTTTTGGTCATCACATCCCCCCAATCCCTTAAATGCATTAAAAACTATGCACCATCATCATATCAGTTCCTCTATCCATATATTTATTTTCATATTTGATCCCTACCCTCTGCATTAACCCGGGCTTGGGACCGGCACAAGTAGGACACTGACTTATGCCCTGTTGAGGCTGTATTCATCTGTTTAGTTTTTTAGTTAGATTTTTGTTTTTTTGTTCGTTTTGTGTTTTTTGTTTTGTTTTGTTCTTTTTTGTGTTTTTTGGTTCTTTTTGTGGTTTTTTTTGTTCTTTTTGTGTTTTTTGTTTTTCTTTCTGTGTCATTTCGTTTGTCTTTTTTATTTTATTTTTATCTTTATTTTGATTTTTTAATCTTATCTATCTATTTAACCCTTATTTTTGTCTTTTAGATTGTTTTTTACTTTTATTTTTTAAATCTATCTTATCTGTTGAACCTTTCAATTTTGTCTTTTAGATTATATTTATCTTTTTTAATCTATCTTAATTTGCATTGAACCTACCTTTTGTGTTTTATATTACTTTTTATCTTTTTATTTTTTCCATCTTATCTATATATTGAACCTCTCATTTTGGTCTTTTACTTAATTTTTTATTTTTATCCATATATCCTTTATCCATTTTCTATTGTTTATGGTATTTCTATCTTTTTTGTGTGTATATTTGTTGTTTTTATTTCTTTATGGCTTATATAAGCAGGGGAGCACACAATTTTTCATCCCATGTTCTCAAGGGAGAACCTGGCGCACTTGTCTGGTACTCACATGGGGGGGTTAGGTTGATGATGAAGAAGCTGTCACTGTAGGCTGTTTTTTGTGTGTGTCGCTCTAGTACTGGGCAAAAATACTCACGGACTGGATCGGATCATGGATGTCAGTCAAAGATTTGATCATTCTTTGAATCAGCAGAAAGAAAAATAAAAGACAAAAACTTTGATCTCTATTTATTTTGTAGCAACATTTTTCTGCTCAATCTACAGCATTTAACTCAAGATGTCAATCCAATGTTTAAATAAAATGTTTAATCATATAAAAACAAATGAAATGGTGAAAAGACTTCTGATCACCTCTCGGGTCAGACAGAGCCGCTCACTGCCGACAGACAGCTGCAGCAGGTGAGTGGGGGGGGGCGATGATCAAGGTGTTCTGATCGCTCCTGACTGAACACCGTTAGTATTGATGTTCATTAGCTCGGATAAAAGTCCAAAACAACACGCTATCTTAGACAGAAATAGATGAGTCTGGTTTCTCTATCAGAGAGGAGATCAGATGACAGATGGGTGGGTGGGAGTCAGCTGGTCCGCGCGCACATCAGAGAATGAATCCGTTAATGATCAGTGATCCTTTGTTCTAGTTAACTAAAATGACTGATTCTGATAGAGAGAACTTGATATGTGATGACTACATGAACGCCTTTCTCAGAGGGGAATTATTGATCAGCTGATTCAGAGCGCGAGCTGTCGGGTCGGGGAGGATTTAGCAAACGCACGAGCGCGGATCCATGAACCGTGTCCCGAACCATAGAGGGTGATCGGTACAGATCACTGATCTATTGTGACCTGTTGCACCCCTCCTGGGCATGTGTGAGTTGTGTGCGTGGGTCGGGTGTACTGTGATTGAGTGTGTGTTGAAGCATGCGTCAAAGTAGCCACGCGTAAAGGCGCGGTGCCAGGCGTATTGGAGATGCTGTGAGTGTGTGTCAGTCGGAGGTCCTGCTGTGTGTCCACTAGCTTCAGAGCTTCATGTGAGCACTCAGTCACTGAGCTGCAACAGGATGTGAAGTTCGGCAGATCGAAGGGTCTCCCATCGGGACCGCGCAGCGCTGGTCCGCTCGGGCAGGCGGTTCTGGTACGCATGAATGAAATCCGGTTCTGATGACACCTCCCTATGCATCTACCAATCAGTAGCTACTTTGAATGAGGACAAACGGAAGAGAGCGCTCACTCTGACCATTTTTCACTGAAATATTTTTTAAATTTGGTATTTCTGCATGCAATCGCGTTTGGGGGGGCAGTCATGGGCAAGGGGGGGGCAATGCCCCCCCTTGCCCATGCCTACATCCGGGCCCGCTCCTGATAAAACTAGCCTTGAGTGTTGCTTTGGTAAGATGACTACGTCCTGTTTCTAGAGACTCCACCCACTTTGAATGATGTCACTGGTGGGTGTGGTCCTTACTGTGGATAAAACACTGATAGAAAACCACTTCAAAAATACTCAAATATCCCTTTAAAAAGTAAATAGTAAGAAAACAGAGCTACTTATCAGTGGGCACAGTTTCTAAAAACAAAGGGATTCCTATACAGTAGCTACTGTTGTCTGCTGACATGACTGAGTTTCTTGATGATGAGAACACTGTTGGTGGTAGCACCTCTGTCACCCAAAACATAATTTACATCAAATGCATTTATTTAGTTAGGAGCTGCTGTGTTTTCCCCCAAGAAGTACCTACTGTATGTATTTTTCGTGGACATCCGGTAGTTTTTGCCTGTTGATTAATGTTTGGTGTTGGCTCACAAACTCTTTGCCTGACTCAACTCTCCAGCTCCAGATGCCCTCTACATTAGTCAGAACCTTTCCTCCAGCAGCAGCAGCTCCTTCCCTCGATAAAACATTAAACTGCAGAGGACTAATGGCTTTGATAGAAGAAAGGCTTTTAAACAGGAAAAAAGACATCTACATTAGCCATACTTGTCTTGATTGTGAATCACTGGGAGGATGTAGAGGATGCATTAAACCCTTAATAACATTTTATTTGCAAAAGTAAAGTTTGTAAATCAGCAGGCAGTAAAAGTAAAAAGTCTTGTTAGTTTTTTTTTTTGCCAGTATATAAAGAAACTCTCTCAACCTATAATATTTTTTATATAACAGGGCTGATTTTTTTTAATTTTTAACCTTAGCATTTTACGAGGATCATCTTAGAACTTTAAATATCTACATCAAGAATAATGCTATGACATATTACATTTAAAGATTTTTAAATTATTTTGTGGTAATACAGGTTATTGTAACTGTCGTGTTGTTGCTAATGTTGTTCTGTTGTTGCTAAAGTTGTCGTTGTGTTGTTGCTAATGTTGTTGTGTTGTTGCTAATGTCGTTGTGTTGTTGCTAAAGTCGTCGTTGTGTTGTTGCTAATGTTGTGTTGTTGCTAATGTTGTTGTGTTGTTTCTAATATCATGTTGTTGGTTTATTTCATTTTGCTGAACCTTCCAGGACCCTGTATCTTTTATCCTGCATGCAGTATTTTATTTTGTTCCATTTAGACCTGGTTTTCTTATTTTGAGAGATTCATTTCTAGTTTGAAATTTCTCCTTGTAGTTTTTTATTTTAAGAAAAATTACCCCTCGCCCCCCTCGCCTTCTTCCGCTTATCTGGGTCTGGGTCGCGGGGGCAGCATTCCAAGTCGGGCAGCCCAGGCCACCTTCTCCCCAGCCAAGTCCACCAGCTCCTCAGCTGGGACGCCCAGGCGTTCCCAGGCCAAACTGAAGATGTATTTCCTCCAGCTTGTCCTGGGTCGACCTGGGGGCCTCCTGCCGGCAGGACATGCCCAGAACACCTCCCGAGGGAGGCGTCCAGGAGGCATCCTTACCAGATGCCCGAACCACCTCAACTGGCTCCTTTTGATATGGAGGAGCAGCGGCTCTACTCCGAGTCTCTCCCGGATGTCTAAGCTTCTTACCCTATCCCTAAGGCTGAGCCCGGCCACCCTGCGGAGGAAACTCATTTCAGCCGCTTGTATCCGCAATCTCGTTCTTTCGGTCATTACCCAAAGCTCATGACCATAGGTGAGGATTGGGACGTAGACCGACCGGTAAATCGAGAGCCTTGCTTTCTGGCTCAGCTCCCTCTTCACCACAACAGACCGGTTCAGCGTCCGCATCACTGCTGACACTGCCCCAATCCGCTTGTCGATCTCCCGCTCCCTCCTTCCCTCACTCGTGAACAAGACCCCGAGATACTTGAACTCCTCCACTTGAGGCAGGACCTCTCTCCCGACCCGGAGTTGGCAATCCAACTTTTAACTTTAACTTTTAAAATGTAAACGACATCGCAGCGTGTGTGGTGACCCCCGAGAATCTGCCTGTAGAGATTGACGTGTAGCCAATCAGAGAGCGACTTGACAGACTCCGCTGCGTGGAGTGATATGAATCTCTCATCAAAACAGCTGCTCGGATTTTTTAAAACTGTCACAAGTTCATTGTCCTCGCCTCGCCTTCCTCCCCTTATCCAGGTCGCGGGGCAGCCGGGCATCCCAGACCATCCTCTCCCCGGTCAAGTCCGCCAGTTCCTCAGCTGGGACGTCCAGGCGTTCCCCGGTCAACCTGGAGATGTATTTCCTCCAGATTGTCCTGGGTTGACCCGGGGGCCTCCTGCCGGCAGGACATGCCCAAAACACCTCCTGTTCATTGTTTTCACATCACTCCAAAGTCACGTTTGATCTCGTGAAGTTTTGCGAGATTTCACGTCTGATCTGGGAATGTTTGTGTGTAAAATTGGTTCGTGTGTGACACCACACACTGTAGGATTAGAATGGTAAATGTCTGCCATTTTTAAAGGAAAATTTCTCGCCACGTGTGTGGTCTCTTATGATTTAAAATCGGCCGACAATTTGAAAATCCTGCCGTGTGAACCGGCCTTAAAGTCAAGTGTCAGATTTAGACTGGCTAAATACTTTATTTTAAATCACTTGGATTGTATCGAAAACAAAAAATTCTTGACTGGTTCATTATTTATAAAAACATCAAATAGTCATAGTTAAGTTGAATATATTACATGTTTACTTTTTTCATTAAATTGTCTTTTTTTAACCTTATTTTTACCACCAAAGTTCATCAGACACATAAAATCACAGCTCCCCACTTGATTTTAAGTCTTTTTCTTTTCCTTTTTCTGATGGCCTTTTGCCCTACTAAGATGTAGTGCAGACACTCAGACACATCAAGGTTAATGCTTCTCTCTCACAGCATCCTTAATGCTTCAGAGAGTTGAGTAGAGGCTAAGTAAAAAGGAGAGAACAGCTTGTTCACTTCTAAGTGGATGGAGGCCGACGGGTATTGCCGCTGAGAGCGGCTCGGCTCTGCTGCTTCACCAGAGGCGCCTACATTGTGCATGTGCATTTGAATGAATTGATTGTACTCTGTCATGGAGATTTGACTTTGAAGAACATCAAGATTTTCATTGAAAGTGCTCATCTTCATGGCTGAGGTGATGCAGAGTGCGCTGTTGCCTGTCCCGTATCATTAGGATTTCATCTCAGAACAAGGAGCCTTTCAGTGAAACAAAAAGCCCCCAAACCCCAGACAATCAGGCAGAGATTGCATAATGCTCATTTGGCGGCCAGCTGGGGCATTTGGCTCTGATTGGGCCCCTCTTTAACCCGAAGAAAAAGAAAAATCAGCAAGGATTTGGGCTAATCCTCTTACCCTGATGCTCTCTCTCCCCTAACTGACTAGAAGACAAGAGTGAGTTGAGGCATTTGGACCCCCGACTATGCAAAGCCCAACTTCCCCCTCAGCATATTCTAATTGTGAAATGGATAGTGACAGCGTCCTGGTGACTTCTTGGCTGAGGATGCTTTCCTATCTCCTGTCGGGTTAGGAACCCTGCCCAAGACAGCCATTGTGAGACAAACTGTTCAGTCATCCCCTGCAGCCTTGTTGTCCTTTCTGCAGTCACACATTTTGGACCTGGTTTAGGATTATTGGTTTTAAAGTACAACGGATAAAATAAATATTATACACGACACCAATTTTCAAAGATATTTTATTTTTTCAGATTCTGTTTATGTGAATTTCTCACAAGATGTCGGTAACAACCCATACATTCTGCACATGCAAAGAAATCAAACCACCCATGTTCATACATGTGTGATAAAATAGAATGATACGTGGATAAAGAATTGAACACATGAAGAAAGGAATGTGCATAAATGCACATAAAGTCATGACACCGGCTGGAATCTATCAGTAATGATAAAAAAATCTGTATCAGCTGCTTCAGTCCCACTGATGACCTTTTAAAAAGTGTCTCACTACCAAGGTGTCGCACAAGAAACGTCTCATGAAGGGTCAAACCAAAGATACATTTATAGATTTGGCAAACTTGTTGCTAAACATCATTTGAGGAAATCTTCAGAGGGCCTAGAATTAGCAGGTTCAGTTGATTCAAAGAGAACAAGTAGTGCTGTCAACCTCCATGTCCTGTAACACACTCCCCACACAAGACTCCATTTCTGGAGAAAAAGCAGACTGAAGCATGTTTAAAGTTTGCTGACCAACATTTAGATAATTCTGTGAAACACTGGGAGAATATTTTCTGGTCAGATGAGACCAGAACTGAACTCCTTGGATGCCATAATAAACACAATGCTTGGAGGTCAGAAGTCACTGTGTATCACCCTATAAACACCAGACCAACAGTGTAGTCTGGAGGTGGAGCATCATAGTGTGGGGTGTTTTTTGGAACACTTCCAAAGGATGGATGAAAGGAAAAAATGTAGTGAAACATTCTGAATAAAAGTCTGCTGTCGTCTATCAGGATGATGAAGATAAAACCAGGAGGATGCTTCAGCAGAACAATGATCCCAGATAGCCAAGAAACTCTCTACTGATTACAGAGAGAGAATATCAAGCTGCTAGGACTGAATCCCAGCCAATCAGCTGACCTGAATCCTAGAGAAAAAGCCCAAGGACCATTGGGGATTTGAAGACTGCGTGGAAGAACGGGCCAAGGAGATGTCTGGACGCTGCAGCTTCAACAAAGTCTTTAAGAGCAAGAATAAAAAACATCTCAGGTGATCATGGCGACCGTGGCATGGGAAGAGAGGCTGCCCTCCATATAGGCACCCCAGTTCAAACCCCATAACTGCCATTTTACATGTAACTAAATGAGGACATGGTTGGTTTGATGTCTTTACATGTGTGGGTTGGATGGGATCTCTGACTGGTGACAATTTATTGTCAATAAAACCTTTAGATTTTACCCACTGTATGTAGACCAAAATGACATTTAATACCCAAGGTTAAAGCTCAAACCGTTTTCTTTCCACCTTTATTCTCGTCTCTCTGAACTCTTTACCCACACCTTCCACCCATCTGAGTCAGCTAATCTATTAGTCATCTGAAAGATGGGCTCTTTTCGGTGTAGCTGCTTTTACCTCACCTCCCACTCATACACAATGAGCCTCAGTTCTCATTAGAGAGCCATGAAAGGAGACGGTAAGTAATGCATAGAAAGATAAGAAGAGACAGTGAAGGAGAAGAAAGAAGACAATCTGACTTAATCAAAAGGTAGTCTGAGTCAAGTTTGAGGCGTCCTACACTGAACTTTGAAACTTGATTAAAATGTCGTTGTCAGACTTCAGAGTTCTAATGCTGTTTGACAAAAAATACAAGATGAACCTATTGTCTAAAAAAGAAAAAAACAAAACAAGCATGTCTCTTCACTGGGACTGACCTTCGTCTGTGTAGCCTCACCAAATAGGCTACATCCTCTGACCTTTGACCTCTGTTGACCATCACAACAATAATCCATCTTTTTCCCAATAACTTGGAATACAATCACTCTTGGATTATGTTTTAACCTGAATCAAGATCCCTACAGGTGTCCTACTGTCCACTTTCAGGTGTCCATCTCCCAGATGACCTTAACTGGACACTAACTGGTCTAATAAAACACTCTCTGTAAAGAAGTCTCTTCTTTAACACCACAGACTGGTGTTCCAACTGTAATCTCTTGTTTACAGAACAGTTGCCTGTAGTGTTCCTGCTCCAAGGGTATTTGCCCTCACACACTCAAAGTGTTATAATGCTTCTCTGCTATGTCATGCATTTCTACCATTATAATGTGAGTCTTTAACGAGCGGAAGTCATATGTGAGTTGGTAACTCCCTCACACAGTTCCCTTATCCAATCAGAGCCACCCACAACTCCACTAACTCAGTTTTGATTAGTACACTTAATATCTTCTGATTGGTTGAATTTAAGATAACTCTTCTCAAAACTAATATTCAGTTCCGGTACAAAATAGTCTTGTCTGGTCTTGTCCAGTCCTCATACAGTCTTGTCTTGTCTGAGCCTGAAAGCAGTCGGAGCTGCTATGCTGCTATCTTAGCTGAACCTTCATCAGCTTTGAACAAGGCCTTGAGAGACCTGCTGTGTCTCTCCCTCTCATCTCTCCCTCACCACGGGAACTGATCAGAAATGACTTCAGCATGCCTGCTGAAATGCCTCCCTTGCTGACGTATCCACGGACTGCCCGGCGAGGTCCTCGGCGGCCACGCCTTCCAGGACCACCACTCCGAGTCTGGGGACTCCAGCCTCAGCTCGTGGAGAAACCAACGCCTGTCAGATCCAGCAGCGTCCACCTTTCAGTGAGCGAACACCACTTTCTGATCGAGAGGTTTGCTTTGATAAAGCTTAATTCTTCCACTCTAAATTAAGCCAAAACTAAATCCCATTCCAAACTCAAATTAGCCCTAAATTGACTCTTAAAGTCATAACTAGGTTAACTAAATTAACTAACTTCCCTAGTCATTAAAACATATACTACGGTCCGTTAAAACTCACAATTAACCTATCTTTAACATCCTCAACATGTTTAAGAATATTAATTGTGTTTACATCAAACTTTCAAACTGTCTTATCTGTCTGTGTTCTTAGGTTTTTCAAATTAGATGGTTGTTCAATCTTTAAGGTCTCAGTTCACGTTATTAATAAGGTATTTCAATTCACTGTACTCTTTCAAAGAACCTAGATACCTTCAATAAATATTAGCTATTATCAGGGTTAAATGACAGTTTATCACTTTTCATTATAAACCAAAAATAAGCTAATGTTATCTGAAGAGGGTGTAGTTAAAATAACTAAAAGTTATTTCAAAACGCTACATCTGTCATCGTTAGTGTTACCAAGGCCCACGCCCACCAGAGGTGATCAAGTGCTTTTTAGGTCTCACTCTTTGCTGAGTTCAGGCCTTTTGACTTTCCAGCTTGTCTTAGGGCGTTTACACACCTATAGTTGTTTACTCTGGTCAAAATCACCTGATGGTTTAAACTTGTAGCTTTACTCTGTGGTTTGGTTTCTGTACACAAAGAGAAATTCAAAACGTGTCACTACAAACCACATGAGAACGTTCAGTCTGCTTATTCATCAGATGTGTCTGGGTGCCTGTCTACCAGGGGTAAATACAGGAAGAGGGTTCTAGGATCTGATGGTCCTACACTCTCTACCTGAGCCCCTTATGGAACTGTTTGAATTATTCAGTGTTTTTATGAGTCAACGCTGATAAACGCTGCCCTCATATCAATGAGGTAGCTTCACCAATGTTGCCTTTTCCAATTTTTCTTTTTGCCCTCCTGTTCTTCCTCCTACCGTAGAAAATAGATTTGACCAGGTCTGACCATGGTGAAGATTCTTGTAATCCACTTTTGTTTGTCATATCAATTCATGTCTGCATGTTTAACAAGGCCAGTATTTTCAAGTAGTTTTAATATTGTCATATGCTTGACATGTCTGAAGGACTGCATGTCCTTCTAAATAATCAGAATGAAGGGCAGCTCTCAGTCAACAGCCAAAAAAAGTTGAACTCTATAGGCATCTATTGACAAGTTTCAACATCCCAAGGTAAAAGATCATGTCAAGCCCTACGTATGTTTTTATAGGTTTAGTTTGAGTTAGAATATATGTATCATTTACTAATTAGGGGTGACAATGGCTCAGAGGAAGACAGGTCACCTTTCATGTGAGAAACCCAGGTTAAAACCCCAGCCTGGCCTGTCACAATTTGGGGTTGTGTGCAGGACCCAGATGCAGTGGAGTAAGGAGGCAGCAAGTGAACTTAAAAGTATTTATTAAAGTGTAACTCAAAGTGACAAAATGTACTTAGACGAAGGAACAAAGGAACAGAACGGGCAACAGGGCATGACAAACAGGGTGCAACAGGAGGAACCAATGGGGAGTGACTGAACTGAACGGTATTTAGGGAGGGAGGTGAGCAGGGAGATGAGACACACCTGTGTAGGATCAGTGCAAGGAAACAGGAAGAGGATCACAGAAAAACACAGAAGAGAAGACAGGCAAAACTGGATCCCCACAAAAATTGGCTTGGGAACCAGGTGCAAGGCATCTGTGTGGACCCTCACGAAGGCTGGTTCTGTAACCGAGTGTGAGGAATCCTTCAGGACCCCTGCTAGAATGAGCTCTAGAGTTGCAGAAGCACTGGGGGGGTCTTGGGTTGCAGGGGCACTGGAGGGCGTCTCACCAACACAGCAGGTCAGCTCTGTCATCAGAACGACTTCCAGCTCTGTCCAGTAAGCAAAGTACCGTATTTGCCTGAATATAGGACGACCCTGATTATAAGACGACCCCCATTTTTCAGGACTGATCTTCAGAAAAAAGAATAAATTCACTTTATAAAGAAACTATTTTTAATTAAATTTTGAGAAAATAATTTATATGATACCTTAATTATAGACTGCTTTAATATTTGCTTATTAATCAGACAGGAATTAAAGTTCTATGTGACAACAGATTTCAGTCAATTGGGAAAAAAAAGAGAAAAAAAAGCTCTCTCTTCCTCACTCTGGCTGTGTGGGCCCTCCCTCCCTCACTCCTCTCTCGCTCACTGAGACTTGTGTGCGTGCGCGCAGCTTCAGAAACGGGTCCTGTGTGGACGGCAGGCAGTGCTGGATTCTCAGGTGTTTTTCAGGCTTGAGGAAGAATGCGCGAGTAAACGCGCTCACCTGTACAGAGCTCACGCTGAAAACACTGCAGCTGCAGCGGGTCCAGAGGTCCGACAGAAGGTGTCGGCTCCGTACATACTAAACAGAACCGGACCGAACCAAAAACCCAAACTGAAACCGCCAGAAGTAGACCTGGCCATCAGGTGTTTTAATCCTCAGTGGACCTGTAACTTTGAGGTGGAGCGGATGTCTGGGCCTGCTCGCGGTCTAAGAGCTGCTTCCTGCTGGTGCCGCTTCTGCCGTTTGAACATAAAGCATGTGCCCGCAGCACCCCCTGCTGGGGCGCGATAATAAGACGACCCCC
>SSNR01000053.1:471553-501565 GCA_006937965.1 Callopanchax toddi | reverse complement strand
CGGTATGTGGGACTCCATCACATCCAGTCCTGGACTAGACCAGGACCGCCGGGGTTTTTCGTCTCCAAACAGAAGTCACCGTACCGGTAAGGAAGCCGTCCCGTTGTTGACTCAGTGTCCTGACAGACTGGCGATTGGCATTCATAAACATAATAATTTAGCATTTTTTATTAAAATGAATACACACCGACTCGATTAAAGAGTGCTCTAACCTAAAACTAACAACTCATCGCCGACAGCGAGCAGGCAGCTGGCAGACTAGAGCGGTGCCAGTCTGAGATGTTAAAGTAGTTTAGCTTTAAAAAATCTACACAATGATTAAAACAAGCATCTGTTACACAAACTCCACACAACAAAGGGCCCAAATGATCAGATTTATGGGAATATTGATCGTACAGAGTGTTAAATTATCCTACAAATACTTTATTTATCTACATCTGACAACACTGTAAGCAGCGCCACCTAGCTAGGAGCTCCCTTAGCTGACGTCACAGGTCCACATATGAAAAAAAAAGCGTTTTTAGAAGCTTTGCAAAAAGGGGCACTTTGGACTAGAAAAATGGTTTTAAAAAATGTATTGTAAAACAAAATACCCTCAATAAACATTTCAAATAGTATTTTTGGACAGAGTTTTATCAGAATAATAAAAAAAAAAGAACTTAATATATGCTCTTTAAGGATTTTAACACAAGTACCTTGAATCTCAGTTGTTTCTCTTTTCATGTTTCTGTGATTCATAAACTTCATATTCAAAGATCCAAATCAGATTTCTAGAAAAGGTCAAAGGTCCCAAACAAATAATGATAAACAAATCAGTTACATTTATTTACAAATGACGACCAAAATTAACTGTGCACCAAAGCTTCTCTGACTTTTGTCAGAAAAGTGTAAAACTGTTAGAATGTTTAACCTAAACTTGAATAATTTAATTTCTTTTCATGCATCAACAAATAATCAGCCTTTGTCTGAACACAAGAATAATCATGTGCAATGAGACAGTGTGACTTATGAATGGAATGAACGTCACAGACACAAGGCCTTAAAATGACTCACCTTTAATTTCAAAAATCCCTTTTCAAACAATTCTCTTTTTTGTAAATTCTGTTTTATGATTTTATCACATCAAACCAATCAGCAGATGAGAGGTGTCTCACCTCGCTGTCTTCCACTAGTCCAGGTCACGGGGGTAGCATCTCCAGTAGGGAAGCCCAGACCATGTGTGGAAGCATCTCTGGGCAGGATGCTGAACCCCCACTTACCCCTGGGCATCATCCCAAATGGCCAGACTCACACTACTCTAGAACAGGGACTGAATGGCCCTCAGCAAAAGGCCATTCTCCTAGAGCGCCCCCTACAGAATGCCTCCTGGGCCACGGTCAAAAGCCTTCTCCAAACCCACAAACACATCTAAGCTGCTTTCATAAGACACACGGTGTCGGCAAATCAGCGTAATATTGCCGCCACGGTGTGTCTTATGAAAGCGCCGTGATGCGGCAATTTTGCGGCATGCGTGCCGCCACGCTTGATAGTAATATTACTGCAAGGTCGGACTTGTGAATGAGGATTACGCCTTGGCGCAACAGAGGGAGGTGTCACTAATAATGTGGCAAAAGTGATCCGACCCCCGACCAGAGAAAGTATTAAAATCAAGTAAACATGGGAAAGCTGTTGCTCATTTGTAAACACTCAGCAGAGACGGCAAACTGGAGCGACACCGAGATCCGGGTGCTTCTGTCTGAAGCAGAAGTTGCCTGTCTGTTTATACGAGCACTTCCGTCTCACGTCTCTGTACCCTGCGTGTCGACAGCCCAAAGACCGCCCCCATACCTCCTTTATACCGCCACCAAGAAATCTTTTGTGAAATGCACATGATTGCGCAACATTACCGGCACGGTCTGACCACTTATGAACGGCCAAAGGCTCCCAGATGCCGGCTCAGGTTCGCACATTGTTTTATGAAAGCAGCTCTAGACTTCACCCTAGTGAAGAGCTGGTCCATGGTTCCACGGTCTGGATGAAAACCACAATGCTTCTCCTAAATCTGAAATTCAACCTTAAGTTCATCTATTATAAAAATGAAATGAAGTGATTTTTTTTCATTTCCTATAAAGTTCAGTGATTTGAAATACCAGGTAGCAATACTATTCTATAGTGTATAAATAAACTAACATGTCTGGCTTCAATTTTCAAACACTGATTCTTTTTTTTTAACAGTTTTTGGATAAAACAGAGCTGAGGAGGTGTAACAGCATCCTCCATATTAAGCCATGTCTCTGTCTTTTCCCAGCTAAAAAAACAGTTTGACCAATCTGAGCAAAGACAAAAACATGGAGAGTCTGGTATCAGATCCTTCAGGTCTCTGTAGACTGAGCTTGATTTCAAGATTTCAGAATTCCCAAGATCCTTTCAGTTTAGTGTGTATACATACATGTGATCTCTACATCTGGATTGTCAGTGTGTGCTGTCTCAGCACTCTTATCTCATCTATGTTGTTTTCATTGGACATATCTTCTTTTATCCTCCCTCCACTCTGCTCTCCAACGACCTCCGCCTCTGTCCGTGTGTTTAGGAGCCATTAGAGGATTTGGTTTAGTCATCAGAAGAAGCTGAGCAATTCTTAGAGGTTAGACAAACTGGATATTATTAGAAAAGCTGAGATTTATAGGCCAAAGTATGGTGCTGAAGGCTTGATAGACTGCAGATGTGGTGAGGTGGGAAACTTCGAAAACACAGAGAACTGAACTTTTGACTTAGCACATGCAAGCACACTAAGATAGAGGTAGATTGTTGAGATTAGGCATGCTTCAGTAATGGGATCGTGTCTTTTATATATAATTAAAGATGTAAATATGCTTGGCAACCAGCAATAGATGTGACTGAGAAAAAGGAGGAATAAAAGGAAAGCAACAGGTGCTGCCTGGGGTTAAAGAGAATATTGATGAGATTTTCACAAGATGTAAGGTGATTTTAAGGGTTTTTGGGGAAACAATTGGAATTTTCTTTTTACCAATTATTAAACTCACTTCCTCACTGCTTGGATCCTCCATTAATGTGTGCTGGAGCATTTTGCAGCAGAACATCCCGGAAGTGAGAGAAGGACAGAAACGGCCAACTGTTAGCACTTCAATTTTAGGAAAAAAGCAACAGAGTCCCAAAAAGAAAAACACCTTTTCAGCTAGCAGAAAACAAAAAACGTTTGGATGTAGAAAGAGGAAAAACCTGGAGGAACGTTTCAACAGCTGGTGTTTTGCTCTCTGTCGTTACTGTGGCAATGCACGGTCCCATGTCCGGAGGAGGCACGGCATAAGAATTATACCTGATGGGAGGGGTGAAAGCTCTGAGACGTGTTTGTGTAAAATAGCTAGCTACACCTAGCTTGTCTGAAGATTCTCTATGGTACCTTTAAGTTTGTCAGAGGAGGAGAATGGGGGCAAGATTTTGGCTTAAAAATCTTACCGTCTGAACCGGCCTTTGGTTAAACTTTAGCCTCATGACAAGGTGCTCTGTCATGCTAGATAAAGTTTTGTTCATCAAATTGTTCATGGATCACTAGAAGAGTCCCCCCGGATGATGTTTCTGTACCATTCTTGATTTATGGCTGTTATATGAGGTTAACTGAGAGTGTGTCCACTTCATTGGCTGAGAAGCAACCCAACAGATGAATAATGGGGTTAGTAGCCCTCGTAGCCTTGGTTAAAGTTGAAGAACACTGCTTGTTATAATGAGCCTGTCTGGCTCTAGAGTCATCAGAGGAATATCAAACAAAATCAGCAGGTATTGGTTTAAAAGCCATCAAAAGAAAAACAGTATGTATTAGGATAAAGTCATCAAATGGATCAGATATTGGTAAAAAAGCCAGTGGAAAACAGCATCAGGTATCAGGAAAAAGAAGCATCATATGGAGAAGCTTCAGGTATCAAAATAAAAGCCATCAGAAGAAATGTATTTTATAAGATATGGTATCAGGAAAAAACAACAGATAGAAAAGCATCAGCTACCAGGACAAAAACAGTTAAAAAGCATCATCAAGAAAAAATGAGTCAAAAAATGCATCAGATTTCAGGAAAAAGGTAAAAGACAGAAAAACAGCAGTTATCATATAAGTGTATAGTTCAAATGTCTCTTTCTGACTGTCTTTTCCTTCCCTGATGCTTTTTGTCCATTATTTTCCTGAAACTGGATGCCTTATCATCTTAATTTGACATTTGACTCCTGTGGGGTCTGAAGTCTGATGCTATAGTCTGAGAAGACCAAAGGATGTCCTAAAAATAGACACTGAACACATTCAAAACCACTCAAAAGTGTTGTAATTCCTTCTAGAGTTTGACTGTCTCATAACATGTATTGCCATAAAAAATATTTTCAAGGATAAAAGTCATGCTGTGTGTTAAACCAACCTCCAGTGGATAAAAGCAGCTGGAAATTTTGAAACAGACAGAAAGAAGATCTGAGCTGCAGCTCAAACATTTTTAGTCAATTTTTCTTTTGTTTATTTGGCTCAAAAGAAAAAAAAATCCTTGATATTGCAGTTAATTAACACAAGTTATTTATTCATCAACCCACTCTCGCTGTGAATCTCTTAATATGAACTGCACCTTACTTGAACAGTGTTTAAAGGGACACCATACCTTAGTTTTATTAGCTCCAACATAAGATTTGTGCTGCCAAATTAACAAAACAACGATTATTAGGGCAATTCAGACATGATGCCAACACATTTTGATTGCAGACAGAAAACATAGCAAGTCAAAAGGTTGAAAAGCAAAAATTAAGAGGGGCAGATGGAAAAGAAATCCCAAATGATTTAGTATTTCTCTGCCAAGTCAAGCAAACCAGACAAAAAATAACTTAAGGTTGTAAAAGAGAAGATAAACAATCTGTCACAGTGTGGCGAGATTCATTAAACCAAAGAAATAATCAGACAACAGCACCTACACAGAATACCTTTGTTATCTTATTTCGTGTCTCATTTGACTGGAGGATGGAAGTTTGTTGTGGCTCCACTAATAAACAGGCTATTGTTAAAGAAAAGCACCAAAAGGAAGTAGGGACTTTAGCTTTTTTATGTCTTCACAAAATAATTTCCACATTATTCCATGCAGTAATCAATAAAAACCACATTTACGGTATTGTCAATATCGGGTACTCAATAGGGTGGATCCAACCTGTGAGCTGCATTTTTCTGGCCCTTGAGCCATATTCCCCTAAGCTGTCATTTTTTCACTAAATCCATGTTGTCATCATGAGTTGGCGTGGTATCTCCAACACAGCTTGTTGCAGGATGAGGAGCTGCTGCAAATAATAAACAGGTATACTGCCTCGCACTGCAGCAAGAGCTTAGTGCGTGCCCCCACCGCCTCTGAACTACATGTTATACACTTGCACCCACCCCCAAACGCTACTAGACACGTGCATCCCACCTCCCCACCCCCAGACTTGTTTATGAAATTTTTATGGCTCTTAAAGATTTGTAATTGAGTTTATAGATATCATATATAAACGCTAGATATCTTACCCGCACTGTTCACCAATGGACTGGGACCATCGAAAAAAATAACTTTAATCAGATCACTGGATTGGAAATAGTAACGCGTTAGATTACTTGTTATTGAAAAATGACGTAATTTTAGAGTAACGCATTACAAAGTAGCGTGTTACTGGCAACACTGATACTGACTAACAGAGCAGAAATCATCCAGATTCACTTAATGCTGCTCATCTCTTCACCTTATAGGTTTTCTAACTGTGGCTGCGTGCCACCTGACTACTCGGCTCCCGTAGATTTTACTTATGGTGCATTTAATGTGCCTTGTAAAAACGAGGACATAGCAGATAAACTATGGGATAATCTACCGATTAAACGCGGAGTCATTGCTGTTTGATCGCGGCCACGGGACAGTTCTCCCCCACGCCCCTCTAATGAGAGACACGCTGGAAAGATACGTTCTGCATTTAGCCTCAAGTTGTGTCCGATGCACGCTGAAGCTACCGCCACCGGCGACGCTGTCCGCTCTCAGATCAGTGAACTCCGTTTTTGCTTTTTCTGTCATACGGACTGCAACTATAGAGAAAGAGACAAGTAGAGAGCGGAACCAGCTCACTTTGTTGTAGTTTGAAGCGTTAGCAGCCGCGCTAGCAGCTGTTAGCTTTCATCTCGGGTACAACTTCTCTGAGGTTTAGACTGGCGGGGTCCGATGAAAGTCTGGCGGGCCGCCAGGCTTATAAAGCGCTGGGGGAAACCCTGATGTGCAGCACAAACGTGATGTAGAGCGCGGAAGGGAGGGAGGCAGTCTGCACCTCCCGGGAACAGGAGAAAAAAGCTGATTTAAAAGCCTAGAACCAAGATCGAGGATCGGATGGGAATATGGTCGATTTACGATCCCCTCAAATTAACGTGATCGAGTCGATCGGTGCACCCCTAATATCAATAATGGCCGGGAAGCTTATAAACTGTAAAAATATCCCATCTCAAGCCTTTACATAACAAGGTTTGTAAGAAAGTAAACCGTTTGTTAATCTGTTAATATTTCATCGAGTTACGAGTATTTTTAGTTAAGTTGATCACTCAGCTTCCATCTACTACCGTAGAGAGCAGAACGCCAGCTGTCTGTAGTAAGATGGACGCCCTTTAGCTATGCTGTCAACTCCCATATAAGGCATCTAGCCTTCATATATGATATCTATGATTGAGTACCCATGATCTACCGTATTGCCCCGAATATAGGACGACCCTGATTATAAGACAACCCCCATTTTTCAAGACTGTTCTTCAGAAAAAATAATAAATTCACTTTTTAAAGAAACTACCAGTATATCCATGCTTCAACGATAAAGAAGCCTCCAGTCACTCACTAGGTGGCAGCAGTGCTCAAACTAAAACAACAGACTGCCTGTTTAAACCAGTAGAAGAAGAATCCTACACAGAGGCTGTGTTCGAATTCAGGGGTAGGACGCTTATGAGGACGCATTTCTAGGCTGATGACGTCACAGCGCCGCGACGAGTGCTGTCCGAATTCAAAGGATACTCATCCATGCGTCCTCAAATGCGTCCTCGCTCCACCCCAATTTCGAGGATGGGTCTGGTGTATCCTCGCTGGCCAAGGCTATCCCAGGATGCTTTGCGTGCCGGCCGTAGGACTCTACTTTTTTTTTCTCAACTTTATTGAATTTACAACACAGGACACAGTTGGATTCTACTGGTTCAATTTTGCAGCAGTAGCAGAAAAAACCAGAGAGCAGTTCAGTTTTAAATGTCAGTTTCTCAAAAGATGATAAAAGCTTGTGTTTAGAAATGTTTTGCTTCTCTTTATATGAAGTTTAATAATAAACATCTCCACAAAAGAGGTTGAATGTTTTATTTTTCATGTAATTTAAGACAAGAAATCAATGTAAGCTAGCTTGAATGTTTTAAATGAAAGTTTAGGAAATAAGTCACCATAAAAGAGCTTCAAGTGTTTCTTTAGATCCATTTTATTAGCTTTAGCCTGTCTGTCGGCACTGTCATGGTTGCTAAGCGACTGGACTGAGGGGCGGGGATAAGTATGAGGCTAGACCGTCTGAATTCAGAACTGTTTATTTCCGGTCTTAGCGGTCGAGCAAGGACCCAACCTAGGTAGACCAGCAAGTCCACGTCCTCAGAAGCATCCTACCCCTGGATTCGAACACAGAATTCAGGGGTAGGATGCTTATGAGGACGCATTTTGAGGCCGATGACGTCACAGCGCCGCGACAAGTGCTGTCTGAATTTGAAGGATACTCATAAATGCGTCCTCGCTCCATCCCAATTTTGAGGATGGGTCTGGTGTATCCTCGCTGGCCAAGGCTATCCCAGGATGCTTTGCATGCCGGCCGTTGGATTCTACTTTTTTTTTCTCAACTTTATTGAATTTACAACACAGGACACAGTTGGATTCTACTGGTTCAATTTTGCAGCAGTAGCAGAAAAAAACAGAGCAGTACAGTTTTAAATGTCAGTTTCTCAAAAGATTATAAAAAGCTTGTGTTTAGGAATTTTTTGCTTCTCTTTATATGAAGTTTAATAATAAAAATCTCCACAAAAGAGGTTGAATATTTTATTTTTCATGTTATTTAAGACAAGAAATCAATGTAAGCTAGCTTGAATGTTTTAAATGAAAGTTTAGGAAATAAGTCACCATAAAAGAGCTTCAAGTGTTTCTTTAGATCCATTTTATTAGCTTTAGCCTGTCTGTCGGCACTGTCATGGTTGCTAAGCGACTGGACTGAGGGGCGGGGATAAGTATGAGGCTAGACCGTCTGAATTCAGAACAGTTTATTTCCGGTCTTAGTGGTCGAGCAAGGACCCAACCTAGGTAGACCAGCAAGTCCACGTCCTCAGAAGCATCCTACCCCTGAATTCGAACACAGCCACTGTTGCCAAATCGGGAGGTTTCCTGCACAGTTGGGTGGTTTAGATCCTAACCTGGCAGGTAAAATTCACTTTGTGTGGTTGGAGACAATTTTGGGGTTTGGAGTCAGTTTGGCGGTTTTAGTGTTCAGTGAACTCCAGTAACCTTAGACCACTAGCAAAACACTGTTTATCACCTGCTACCACTGTCAGTTCACCTGTAACCCTCAAAATGGCTCTTTTAAATGTCCGCTCTCTTTTAAACAAATCTTTTATCATAAATGATTTGATTTTAGACCAGAAACTAGATTGTTTGTTTTTAACAGAAACCTGGCTGAGCACAGATGCACCAGTTGTTCTCACCGAGGCCTCCCCTCCCCTCCTGGTTTTAACTTTTCGTTTTATGCTAGAAGCGGCAGAAAGGGTGGTGGCACTGCTTCAATTTCAAATAGTTCACTGTCTACTAAACAGGTGTCATTTGAGCAGTACCCCACCTTTGAGCATCACGCCTTTGTTTTTAGCAGCCCATCTATACTCTGTGTTACTGTCTACAGGCCACCCGGACATGATGCTGATTTTATCACTGAGTTCTCAGAGTTTCTTTCTTTTATCCACACTAAATATAATAAGATTATTGTAACCGGTGATTTTAACCTACATGTTGACAGTCCATCAGACTCGTTGGCTAAACAGTTTCTAGATGTTCTTAGTTTTATGGATTTTACTCAACACGTCAAGCAGCCGATTCACAACAGAGGACACGCTCTTGACCTTGTCATTACCTCTGGCCTGGCCTCTGGCGTGTCCTCTGCTGTTGACTTGGCTGTGTCTGATCACTATTGTGTGTTTTTTAATGTCACTGATTTAATTCAGCGGGAGGCCGCGGTGCGAACTGTCAGGAGGCGTCATCTTACTCCTGAAGTGATCAGTAATTTTATTAAAGGTTTTAATCAAAGTTCTCCTGTTAGTTTAACTGCTTCCTGTGATTCAATGGTTCACCAATTCCTTGAAAAACTGAAAACAAACCTAGACTCTGTCGCTCCGTTATTAACGAGAAAACTTTCTATTAAACAAGCATTTCCATGGAAAAATGAAGACCTAAAGAAACTGAAAAGGAACTGCAGGAAGGCAGAGAGGAAATGGAGGAAAAACAAATCAGCAATCAACCATCAAATAATGAAAGAACATCTAAAGATTTACAATTCGGCTGTTAAGAACTCAAGAAATGCCTACTTTGCCAAAATAATTAACACTCAGAAAAACAATCCCAAAGTTCTATTTTCCACCATTGATAAACTGATAAATCCTGATTTTACTGCCACCACAGAAACTCCAACTGATTCACTTTGTGAACAGTTTGCTGATCACTTCAGGAGTAAGATCAAGTCCATTAGAACCAATATTTTATCTGAGCAAAAAGCTGATTTTAATTCAGATTTTAATTGTTTTTACCAGAGGAGACACTGAACAGTTTTGTCCTGGTTGAGGCAGAGATGCTTGGTAGAGTTTTCTCCCAAGTCAAACCAACCACATGTCTTTTAGATCCAATTCCCTCCTCACTTTTTAAAATCATTTTATACATCATTTGAGCCTGAGATCTTAAACCTCATGAACTGCTCTCTTCAGACGGGGGTCTTCCCTGCTGCATTTAAAACTGCTGTGGTGAAGGCCCTTCTGAAGAAGAGCAATCTGGACCCCAGTGTTTTTAATGACTACAGACCTGGATCCAACTTACTGTTTTTATGCAAAATCTTAGAAAAGCTTGTTTTTTTTCAATTAAACAATTTTTTAAATGACCATAACATTTTAGAGAACAACCAATCTGGATTTAGGACGAACCACAGTACAGAGACAGCCCTACTTAGAATAGTTCATGATTTAAGGTGGAATCTAGACTCACACAAGCTGTCAGTCCTGGTGCTGCTGGATCTAAGTGCAGCCTTTGATCCAGTGGATCACCAGATTCTGTTAACTAGACTGCAACACCTGGTGGGCCTCTCTGGTACTGTCCTTAACTGGTTCAGCTCCTACCTCACAGATAGGAATTTTATGGTAACCATGGATACATGTTCCTCACGGATCCATAAGGCTAAATATGGTGTACCTCAAGGCTCAATTTTAGGACCCATACTTTTTAACTTATATATGCTGCCACTTGGTGGAGTCATCAGGAGACACGGGATAAACGTCCACTGTTACGCTGACGACACACAGCTCTACATCTCTGTGTCTCCTGATGACCCCCGGCCCATTGATGCACTTTTTAACTGTATTTTAGATATAAAGGCCTGATGACAGAGAACTTCCTCCAGCTCAACCAGGACAAAACTGAAGTTTTAATCATTGGTCCTGAGGCTCAGAGAGAAAAGTCCCTTCAGAAACTACAGTCTTTGTCTTTTAAACCTTCAGTACAAATCAGGAACCTGGGTGTTCTCTTTGATTCTGAGCTATCTTTTATTCCACACATTAAATATATAGTAAAAACAGGATTCTATCATTTAAAGAACATAGCCAGAGTCCGCCCTATTCTCTCTCGAGACAACACTGAGATTTTAATGCATGCTTTTATTTCTAGTCGTTTAGACTACTGCAATGCCCTGCTTTCTGGTCTTCCCAAGAAGAATGTGTCCAGCCTTCAGCTGCTACAGAACTCTGCTGCCCGTGTGCTGACCAAGACCAGGAAGCAGGAGCATATTATACCAGTTTTAAAACCATTGCATTGGCTCCCAGTGTGTTTTAGGATAGATTTTAAGATTCTTTTACTGTTTTTTAAATGTCTTAATGGTCTTGGGCCTTCTTATCTTAAAGAACTGCTTTTAACTTATGAACCTTCGCGGACCCTCAGGTCCTCCGGCACCGGTCTGTTAACAATCCCCAGAGTTCGAACACAGACCTATGGAGCGGCCTCTTTCCAGTACTATGGCCCTCGTCTGTGGAACGGTCTGCCGGAGCTCCTGAGGGCCACGGAGAGTGTTGATGTTTTTAAGAACAGGCTCAAGACCACATCTCCTGACCTGGCTCCTCTGTGCTCAGTCCAGTGTTATTTAGTCAATGTTATTGTTATGTTGGTATCTTAAAGTTTGTGTGTGTGTGTGTGTGTGTGTGTGTGTGTGTGTGTGTGTGTGTGTGTGTGTGTGTGTGTGTGTGTGTGTGTGTGTGTGTGTGTGTGTGTGTGTGGGGGGGGGGAGAAGCACAGTTTTCATTTTTATGGAATTGTTTTATTTTTGTTTTAAATCTGTAAAGCACTTTGAGCTGCCCCAGGCATGAATAGTGCTTTATAAATAAAATTTGATTGATTTGATTGATTGATAGTGTGCTTCAATCAACTTCCTTCTATTCAACATGGGTTGGGCAGGTTTTTGTGTCTTGTGGCGGTTTTTAATGGATTTTTGGTCTGGATAACAATGACTATCACCACCAGACTGGTGTATGAGCTGACAGAGGAGGTGAGATGGAGAAGTGTGTGACAGTAAAAAGAAGTAAAGCAGTCATGATGTTAGCTGGCAGAAAAAGTCCAGGAAAGACGACAAAGCCTATGTAGCTCTTGGGTTTGTGAATACGGTCAAAACAGAGGAGGGACCAGGTTTGTGTTCCCTGCCTAAAAACTCTGGCGGGGTTACATATTATTATTCCCAAGGAGGAGACTGAGTGAAAATAACTGAACCACTGCTTTAAGCTGCTCCATCAACTGCCTTAGTATATTTTTTGTTAATTTTATTATTTGTGTTTTCCCTAAATCATAATTTGACCCTACCCTAGGGTGTTACCCTTCCCTCTGATATAAAGGTGGAGGCAGTCTTTGAACATCAGCTGCTGCTGAAAGTCAGTAAACTCAAAGGTTATCATGAACCTTAACTGGTGCTGCGTCCTTCTCCTCTTCCTCATTAGATAATATAAACCAAATGAACAGAATTATGTACTGATTCTGACCAGAGGAACCGAACAGCAGATGTGAAAAACAGCCTAAACGTAACAACAAAGCTGTTATGTTGGAAACACTGCTTTGATGACACGGTTATCAGGTTACAAAATACTGAGAACAGTTACATAGTAGCTTAAATAGGACATTATCTCCTGTTTTCCCTGAGGAAAAGATTTGACTGCTGTTTCATCATCAGTTTCCACGGTTAGGCATTTAAGAGCTTAAAGTGATATTCCGTCATTTGGCTGTGTTGGTTTCAGATCATGCATTTGATTCAAATCACTTTAGAAATCTTGAGCCTTTTGAGTCATAGTTAATGGAGCAGTTCAATTTGCTGCTTGTCAAGAAGAGATGACTACCAAAATGTGAGGAGCGTAATTAGAAACTACTGCTGGCATTCCACTCCTCTGTGCTTGACCCCAACAACACCGGATCAAACGCTTCGTCCCTAACGCTAAAAGGAGGCTACTGATGGAAACTGATGCAGCGTCGCTGATTGGAGCTTCCTGTTTGATATCAATTGTTTTTATTTTATGTTATTGAGATAAAAAATGAGAGGACATGGTTTTGTAATGAATTTAGGTGCATATTTATCAAACTCTGAAAACAGGACGGAGCGATGATCTGATTAGCTGCCAGTTTAGCTACGATTTTGATTGGCAGACAGGTGAAAAAGAGACCTTTAACCATGTTTCTCTTTCATGCTGCTGCTGTTTTATACCAGTTCAGCAATGTTCTACTATTGACTCATTTGCAGTTATCTGACAAAGATGTAGAAATGCAAATCATATGAAGCCAGGGTGGAAAACGCTGATGCACAGATAACAGCAGGAAGACGCAGCCCATACAAATCAGAATCTTCAGCTTTATTGAAAAGATAAGATTTTGTAATAGACGAAAACATTTAATTTGTGTTGGAGAGATGAAGGAAACGCAACAGAAACACCAACTTTTGTTGCACGTTTTATTGTTTTTTCAGCAGCTGAATCACATACAGAAAATTTTTTTTACATTCATTTGCATTGTTTTTGTGAAGAAGACCTCTGTTATGTCATTTTTGAGATTTACTGAGGTCAGTGAAGGCAGCATGTGTGCACTGTGTCTTCTGTTTGCAGAAGAATTCAAGTAGTGACTAAGCCAGCTTCATTCCATCACACGATTACAATAAAATGATCAACTTGATCAGTTTTTGGTGAGTTTTTATTAGCAGACCTTTTGATGTGGTATGTAGTCATTATTCAGTCTCAGTACATCTCAGACTTTGGTGAAAGTGAAGTGAAAATCAACAATTGTACTCAAAAGAAGTTTTGGGGTGCGACTCTTTTCTAACAACTGTCACCATTACTGGGTTTTTCAGCTGCCCACCTGTATGTATTTATTATCTATTTGACTGGTTTTATTATTACTATTAATACGTTATTTTACTCCATCACACATTTTTTTACTTTACTCTGAATAGAAAAATGTAATCATGCTGTAAATTCCATGAACATATACTGTAACATGTAATATGTGATTCTAGTCTGCATGACAAAAACAGGATGCTTCCAGCAATAAGACAGTCTGAGAGATGAGAATGACTGTGACATTCAAAATGTATGACAATTGTTGGGTATATTTGTTAGTTAAGCACAGCCATTTGTCTGGGGCTCTTATTTTGAAAAGCTTTTGAAGAATGTCCTGTCTAAGGTAAAAAGGGAAAGTGATCAATGTATTGGGCGCCCTTGCAAAAAAGAGTTGTGTTTGAGCAGTTCTATCAACTAAGTACAACAGCAAAGGGAATTTAACAAGTACCGTATCAACCCGAATATGAGACAAGGTTTTTTTCATTGAAAATAATGTGAAAGGGGGGGTTGTCTTATAATCGCGGCTTAGTTTTTTGCTGTCATTACATAACCACACCAGCAGAGGGTGCATGCCTTTCGGTCAAAGCGGCAGCAACAGGAAGCAGCTCAGACCGCGACTGGTCCCGGTCTGGACCAGCTCAAAGTTCCAGGCCCACTGGGAATTAAAATGATCACATTGATCAGTCCAGGCCGGTCCACTTCCATCCAGACCAGCGCGGACTTCTGTCAGGTGAGGACTCGGCTGCTCTTCTACCACTACTGATTTGTTTGTAATCCCGGTTCTGCGATCCCGGAAGGGGAGCGTCCAGCCGGTCTCAGCTCGAAGGAGCCGTTTACATGCAAATGTAATTAAGCTACAGCCACATTATCTGGGTGATTTAGCTCTATTAGAGCCGGTTCATCTTCAGCCAGACTAACGCGTTTACATGCATTAAAAAGAAAAACCGCTCCAGTACATTTAAGGCAAGGATGTGCATGTAAACGCACTACTGATAAGGACCATACCAACCTCAAAACATGCAGGGTCTTTGGAAACAGGAAGTAGTCACAGTGACAGGAGCAATACTCATGGCTAGTTAGATCAGGAGAAATACTACTGCTGAATGGTGACAAATTACTGGCTAATATTCAGGTATTTATAAACCACTCTGGCTTTCCAGCCTGCACTGTGAAACCTCTACAAATGGTTCAGAACGCAGCAGCACGTTTGGTCTTCAATCAGCCTAACAGAGCACATGTCACCCCTCTGTTCATTGAACTCCACTGGCAACCTTTAGCTGCTGCATCAAATTCAAGTCGCTAACGCTAGCATACAGGGTCCTGAAAGGAACGGCTCCATCTACTTGAATCCTCTTGCTAAGGCTGACGTCACGGCTCGGTCACTCCGGTCATCAAAGGATCATCAGCTAGCAGAGCTACACCACGCTGGGACAGTCCAGACTCTTCTCATGTGTCGTTCCATGATGGTGGAATGACCTACCAAGCTACCAGAGCAGGGGTGTCCCTGTCCATTTTCAAGAAACTCCTGAAGACCCAGCTCTTCAGAGAACATCTTCTAGACTAGCTCCTACCTTCCCTACTCTGAACTCTCTTCATGCACTTCACTCTATGCTGTGTTCTTTTTTCTTCACGGTCACCTTAGAGACTAGTGTTAGACCATCTAAGTAGTTTGTTTAGGGTTAGTTATTTGTTAGCCTCAAAGTAAACTCTTGGTTTCAATATCATTTGTAAGTCGCTTTGGATAAAAGCGTCTGCTAAATACATAAACATAACACTGTAGTTCAGAAAATTCCTATATATCTATGTGTTAGATTAGAACACCACGTACCTGTTTGTAAACCTGTACAATTCTGCTTTAGACCATTTATGGTGTTTGATTGATATGCTACAGCCTGTGCTGTAGCAACATAAACACTATAAAACTAAATGAACAACGTCCTAAAAATTTTACTAAAATAAATTAAATATAGTCTCACCACAGATTTAGTCTCTGGAAGATTAAAAGCCTTTCCATCTATTTGATAATCAAAAGCTTACTAAAGGCTTTAAACACCACGGTCTTGGATTACGTTTTTAACAGTAAATTAACTCTACAGCAGTAAAACTAAACATTGAACATTTTTGTCATGGTAACAATTAAAACCAGAAGCAATCTAATCCCAACCTGCATGCTTCTGCATTTAATTGATCAGAAATTAGTGAAGATAAAGACACACTGTTAGGTCTGAATGTTTCAATCCAATAGTAGAAACTCAAATACTGTCACTGTCAACAAAAAACTTGTATCTCCAAAGAAGCTAATGTTAAAAAAAAATGCATCCTGAGGTTTTGCTGTATGTTGTCTGTTTCTGGTGAAAACATATGGAACAGTGAAAACAGTGAATTTTAGGTCAAATAAAGTTGGAAAAGGTGAATTTTAGTTGAGAATGCTGTAAGAAAGTAAAATGCAGCCCACTGATTTCTTTATAACTCGATGATTTCCAAAAAACACATGTGTTTTGTGGATTTGGAGAAGGCTTATGACCGTGTCCCCAGGGGCACCCTGTGGGGGGCGCTCCAGGGGTATGGGGTTGATGGTCTTTTGTTAAGGGCCATTCAGTCCCTGTACCAGAGGAGTGTGAGTCTGGTCCGCATAGCCGGCAGTAAGTCGGACCTGTTCCCAGTGAGGGTTGGACTCCGCCAGGGCTGCCCTTTGTCACCGGTCCTGTTCATAACCTTTATGGACAGGATTTCTAGGCGCAGCCGTGGTGTGGAGGGTGTTGAGTTTGGTGACAGGAGAATCGCGTCTCTGCTTTTTGCGGATGATGTGGTCCTCCTAGCTTCATCGAGCTCTGACCTACAGCTCTTGCTGGGGAGGTTCGCAGCTGAGTGTGAAGCGACTGGGATGAGGATCAGCACCTCCAAGTCTGAGGCCATGGTTCTTGACCGGAAAAAGGTGGATTGCCAACTCCGGGTTGGGAGAGAGGTCCTGCCTCAAGTGGAGGAGTTCAAGTATCTCGGGGTCTTGTTCACGAGTGAAGGAAGGAGGGAGCGGGAGATCGACAAGCGGATTGGGGCAGCGTCTGCAGTGATGTGGACGCTGAACCGGTCTGTTGTGGTGAAGAAGGAGCTGAGCCAGAAAGCAAGGCTCTCGATTTACCGGTCGGTCTACGTCCCAATCCTCACCTATGGTCATGAGCTTTGGGTAATGGCCGAAAGAACGAGATCGCGGATACAAGCGGCTGAAATGAGTTTCCTCCACAGGGTGGCCGGGCTCAGCCTTAGGGATAGGGTAAGAAGCTCAGACATCTGGGAGATACTCGGAGTAGAGACGCTGCTCCTCCATATTGAAAGGAGCCAGTTGAGGTGGTTCGGGCATCTGGTCAGGATGCCTCCTGGACGCCTCCCTCGGGAGGTGTTCTGGGCATGTCCTGCCGGCAGGAAGCCCCCAGGTCGACCCAGGACAAGCTGGAGGAAATACATCTTCAGTTTGGCCTGGGAACGCCTGGGCGTCCCAGCTGAGGAGCTGGTGGACTTGGCCGGGGAGAAGGTGGCCTGGGCTGCCCGACTTGGAATGCTGCCCCCGCGACCCAGACCCGGATAAGTGGAAGAAGGCGAGGCGAGGGAAAAAAGTGCTGTAGGCCGAATAAAAACCGAGTGAACATTTCCTACTTCAATGTCATTTATCTCTTCCATAAACTAAATGAGATCTGAAATTTGACTATTTTTTAAACTAAAATCTTGGGCATCAAAATATTTGAAGGGTTTATGATTTGCTAATCCTGTAGGACAGTATGAGGTCACCCTCCTTACGTAAAAGGACATTATTACTGTCAGTGATGATGTGGTGACCTAAGTGCTGATCCGTGGGAACACGATTGCTAGAACCAACATCTCTCATAAGCCTGTCACTAGTTAAAAGCTTTCGTTTGACTGTTTCTTCTTTACAGGCAAGTACATCTGTTCATTCTCTGGGGGACTGGCCTCCAGACCCCCACAGACTCACAGGTGGTCCAGACTTGTCTGTTTCCCTGAAGCTGTGGAGAGCAGAATTAATTGGTTTACTTACAGTCAGCTGTGCAGAGAGCAGAAAGATGTGCCGTTGGGTTAACGGTCCAATCATCAGCTTTAGATTGCTCGCAGGGTGATAGTTGTCTCAGGCAATCAGCCACAAAGATAGTAAGGTGAGTAAATAACAGGCACAGTGCTTCATGTTTAATACTGTAGAGTGTGCTCTGTAATGAAGGAACTGTAAAGATGGATGGAGGGCAACGAATGGCCCAATTCAAAAGGTGGATGGAATTCTAGAGGATTTCTCTCTCAACCTTCATAAAACAGAGCCTGTGAGAAAACCTAAAGACTCTAGAACTGACTCAGATTCACCATCTGTAGACTCTAGACTTGACTCAGACTCACCATCTATTGACTCTAGACCTGACTCAGACTCACCATCTATTGACTCTAGACCTGACTCAGACTCACCATCTATAGACTCTAGACCGGACTCAGACTCACCATCTATAGACTCTAGACCTGACTCAGATTCACCATCTAGACTCTAGACTTGACTCAGACTCACCATCTATAGACTCTAGACCTGACTCAGACTCACAATCTATTGACTCTAGACCTGACTCAGACTCACCATCTATAGACTCTAGACTTGACTCAGACTCACCATCTATAGACTCTAGACCTGACTCAGACTCACCATCTATTGACTCTAGACCTAACTCAGACTCACAATCTATTGACTCTAGACCTGACTCAGACTCACCATCTATAGACTCTAGACCTGACTCAGACTCACCATTTATAGACTCTAGACTTGACTCAGACTCACCATCTATAGACTGTAGATCTGACTCAGACTCACCATCTATACACTCTAGACCGGACTCAGACTCACCATCTATAGACTCTAGACCTGACTCAGACTCACATCTATAGACTCTAGACCTGACTCAGACTCACCATCTATACACTCTAGACCGGACTCAGACTCACCATCTATAGACTCTAGACCTGACTCAGACTCACCATCTAGACTCTAGACCTGACTCAGACTCACAAACTATAGACTCTAGACCTGATTCAGACTGACCATCTATAGACTCTAGACCTGACTCAGACTCACCATCTAAACTCTAGACCTGACTCAGACTCACCATTTATAGACTCTAGACCTGACTCAGACTCACCATCTATTGACTCTAGACCTGACTCAGACTCACAATCTATTGACTCTAGACCTGACTCAGACTCACCATCTATAGACTCTAGACCTGACTCAGACTCACCATCTATAGACTCTAGACCTGACTCAGACTCACATCTATAGACTCTAGACCTGACTCAGACTCACTATCTATAGACTCTAGACCTGACTCAGACTCACCATCTATAGACTCTAGACCTGACTCAGACTCACCATCTATAGACTCTAGACTTGACTCAGACTCACCATCTATTGACTCTTGACTTGACTCAGACTCACCATCTACTCTAGACCTGACTCAGACTCACCATCTAGACTCTAGACCTGACTCAGACTCACCATCTATTGACTCTAGACTTGACTCAGACTCACCATCTACTCTAGACCTGACTCAGACTCACCATCTAGACTCTAGACCTGACTCAGACTCACCATCTATAGACTGTAGACCTGACTCAGACTCACATCTATAGACTCTAGACCTGACTCAGACTCACCATCTAGACTCTAGACCTGACTCAGACTCACCATCTATAGACTGTAGGCCTGACTCAGACTCACCATTTATTGACTCTAGACTTGACTCAGACTCAAATCTATAGACTCTAGACTTGACTCATACTCACCATCTAAAGACTCTAGACCTGACTCAGACTCACCATCTATAGACTCTAGACTTGACTCAGACTCACCATCTATAGACTCTAGTCTTGACTCAGACTCACCATTTATAGACTCTAGACCAGACTCAGACTCACCATCTATAGACTCTAGACTTGACTCATACTCACCATCTAAAGACTCTAGACCTGACTCAGACTCACCATCTATAGACTCTAGACTTGACTCAGACTCACCATCTATAGACTCTAGTCTTGACTCAGACTCACCATCTAAAGACTCTATATAATCTTTAATTCCAGTGTGTTTTCCCTTTGTTCTGTCATCTCTAAATTTGATAAAAAGCCACCACAAAACATATAGTAGTTTATGTTTCTTTGCTTTGCAGATGCTGTTATTCAAAGCGACGTACAGTACACAGTTACGCTATCAGGTATCTTGTGATCTGTGGGAGCATTTGGAGCACCTGGAGAAAACCCACACATGTACGGGATGTGGACAAAGCCTCAAACAACTACTGTATTTGATTCATGCTATAAAATTGAAACTTGTAGAGAAAGCCTCTGTTTTGGTGTTTCCTGTGAGAACACTCAGTAGGTAGATAACTTGTTGGACAGCACATTGTGGTGTGTGTCCAGAAGTTGTGCTGTCATTCTTCACAGAGCTCTCTGCCTCAGACAGAACACACTGATGGAATTCACTTAACCTCCCTGCCAAGGCCTACCACCTCAGCTCTCTACATCACTCTCTCTGTCTCCTCACACTCTCACTCTGCTTTTAGTCTGTATTTTTTGGGGCCATATGTCCCAATCCAGCAGTTCTAACCTTCACCTCTACTCGGCTTTTATCTGTCTGAAAGTTTCTGATCTCAGCAAATATCGTGCAACATTTCTGTGTTGCTATTTAGCCTCTGCGCTGTTTGATTCTTTGTATTTTACAACTCTCAGGAGGTTATATCTTCTCCATCAGGTGATATCACTTTTGATTTGCCGCCAGCAAATCTCTTACCTTATTAGTTCACACATCAGAAAGCTTGCAGTCTGCAAATCGGGATGTTGTGTTTCTGCTCGTCCAATGAGGGAAATGTGCTTTTAAATGCAATTACACAAATGAGATGGCCACCTACATTTTGTGGCAGGACATTTAGACAAGGACGAGCAAACGTGGGCGTATTTTAATGTAAAAGGACTTTTCCCGAACCTTTCTCTGAACAATGAACAAGGTAATAAAACCGACGTGCCCACCTTGGAAATGTTTCTGTACAATTAGAGCAAGATGTTGTTGATGGCTTGTTAAAGCCAGAGTGAAAGCTACTGTTGACAGCATCAGCTTTTCATTTGGAACTAACGCATAGTCAGGATGGGACAGACAGATGTAGGAATTCAAAGAATGTTTCAGGCATTTTGAAGCAACGTTCTAACAGTTATTTATCTACAGTAAGTACCATACTTCCAGTGACATCACTCAAAGTGGGTGGAGTTTCTATAAACAGGAAAAACTATTCATGGCAAGTCAGATCTGTGAAAAATCTGTGGCTAATTTCTGATAATTAAGACACCTCATGCTCAAAAAAGTCAAACCATACCCTGCAATACCAGTTTTTAAACCTTTACAATTTTACACATGCAATCTACCAGCAATGCTTTTACAATCGACCAATTGATCACGATTTACCGGTCGAACATGATTGACGTATTGAGCACCCCTGGTTTAGTTTGTGCTGTCTAATTTAACTGTTTAACTTCGTCCACATTTCTAAGCTACTCTACGTGTGTCACTGTATTACTACGCCTGACAGGATTCTAGTCTCGGCTGATCAGGCAGAGTGATTCAGCCGCAGACAGACACACATACGTTACAATAGTAATCGGGACGTTGTTCAGTTAAAAAACACCATTATCTAAAGCTGTGCATCTAGAGGGAGCTCATTGTCGAGGCACTGCTCCTCCTCATCAGAATGAATCAGCTGAGGTGGTTTGGTCATGTGATTAGGAAGTCTCCTGGTCACCTTCCTTTGGAGGTTTTCCAGGCATGTCCTGCTGGGAGGAAACCCAGAACTCACTGGACATTTTCTCACTGAGAACATTTTAGAATCCCTCAAGTGGAGCAAGAACATCACTGGGAAGAAGTTTGTGTGGATAAGCAGAAGAAAATTAATAGATGTAAAACATGGTATGATGTTGTCTGTTGCATGAGCAAAACAAGACAAATCTTTACATCTGAACCTTTCATGTCAAAGTAAACAACTATTTGCTTTTCCTTCCGCCTGTACAGTATAGTCCCATGACACGTTGATAATCCTGGCCTCCCCACTCTCCCTCAGCGCTACAATGACTTTCTTTTTCTCTACTTTCAACACATCTATGAAATGCCTTATTTTAGCTGAAAGGCTGCTGCCACCACTAGCACTCATGCTAGCTTTAGGTCAAATCCCCCCAGCACTGTTTTAATGGTGTCTCTTCTTCCTGTGTGCTCGGTGGAGATATAAATAGTAAGGGTTAGTGGATTGAGCACCGAACCATACAGTCTGCTTCAACTGAAGGCAAAGGGTGGGCGGGTGGAGGTCTGGTGGGTGGGGGTGGGGGCTGCAATAAAGCTGGAAATGCTTTATGGGGCCGTAAAGTTATCCACAACATTTAGGAGACATCTTAGCTGCCTTTAATTTATTAAGAGCTTAACATGTTAGCTTTTATAGCCTGAGTGCTGCTTTATTTTTTATTTTTTTGCTATCTCCAATTACAAATTAAAAGATTAGGAGCAGCTGTTAATGAGAGCCTGAGATGAACACAATGAAATCACTTCAGTTGGAACATTTCACTCCTTTGTTTATTTTATTTACTACACAGAGTGAGTCTGGATGATAGAGAGCACACTGGTAAAGCCAGTCTAGTACGTGTGTGTGAGATTGACACTTGATTAGGACACGTTAAGACACTTCAGCCTCTGGGAAACCGCTTTTTTCTGTATAGTGTCTACTGTCTAGTGCTTTAGTTTTTCTGTGTATTTCAGGCTTAAACGTGTTTGTGTTTCTGCTTGTGTCAGCTACGACTGCTGTGGGCTCTGACAAATTAAGAGTCCAGATAACTCCTATACCTTTGGTGCCCACAAGTCAATGAATGAACCATTCGCAGTGGATAAGTCTCGATTTCCTCATGATTGGTCTGAAATTCTCCGTGTTGCTGGACGGTGCTACTCTGTCATGTCTGTATGTGTGGTGTCAGTCTATTTTTCACTTCCTGAGAAAATGGATGTGTGGTGCTGAGGGTGTGTGAAAGGTGTGAATTGAGTGAGTGTGACCTTCAATGAGTTTAAAGCCTCGATAAGTCCTTTTTTATACGCTTAGAGTAGTCATTCTCAGGCTGTGGTACCAGCAGTGATGCACAAACTCCCTCTAGTGGTACAGAGAAGAAATTATGACAGTTGCTGTTAAAGGTTAAAGTGATAATATGCAGTTTTGCTTGTTTTGGGCACCCTCTTGTGTCCGTTTTAAATCACTGCCATTAAAAAGTTAACCCATTGTTTCAGCTTATAAACACCAAAATCTAACTGTTGAAATGTCTCCTCAGCCTTCATAGCTTTCTACAGGAGCGGGTATTTACTCCTTCAAAGAAATCAGCTGTGTTCAAGCAGGGAGAGATGGAAAAAAATCAGGAATCATGAGCTAAAAACACTCCAGCACTAGCATAACAGCTAGCCACATTGGGTTAGCCTAACCCTCGTGAGACACGTGACTTCCTGGGTACCGTGACGATGATGGAGATTTTTCAATCGTGGTATTCCAATTCTAATCACCAGATGGGGCTAAGTGACTTTTCATTAACTCTGTAAAGGGTCATATAAGCACATACTGGCTCAAGGAAAAGATTTAAAAATATGAAAAAGTTACATATTATCACTTTAAGTAGGCTAATTACTCTGAACCATGATGGCAAACTAATAAGTAGAGATAGCCTAGAAGATATGTGGGGATGAAACGATTCTTTAGTTTATCCGAAAAATTCCATCACGAAAAATCCACTAAATGAGTAGAATCCAGGCTTTTTAAAAGAAAGATGACATAGACTCAAGAGGAGTGTCAGATCATGCATTCAGCTCTACGTGTCTAGACTTATGAATTTTAAAAAGTCTTTATCAATGGGTTATGCCTCAAAGTATTTTACCAATGATTACACAACGTTCTTTTTAAAGGAATCATGAGTTGTTCTGTGTTTCCAGCATAAAGGACTCACCTGCCTTCAGACTGAGTCAGTGGTGAAGAAATATTTACACAAGAACGAATGAAAGATTTCATTATTAAAGGAAAAGCTGTTGTAACAGACCAAACACTGAGTTTCAGGTAATTCCCTCACTCACCTCTTAGTACCTGTCCAGACTTTTTCACTGTGCAACAAAAAACAAGAAGTCAATGAGTCACAAGTGTTCCCTGACAGGTAACTGGTAGGCTAGCATTTCAATAAAGATAAATATTTTCTAAAGTGCTTTCAATAAATAAATTCATAGACTAAAACACGACAGTTACTAACATTTTTGCCTGAAATTTTCTTGAGACTTTGCCTGAGACTTTTAAACTAAAAAAACATTTTTTTTAAAGATTTTGCTTATTCCTGCTACTTTAGTCACAAAATATTGCATTTTTAATAATGTGATTGTACTAGCTGAGATGATGTTCAAATGAATCATTAATTCATTCAAATACCAGAAAACTAGCTGTAGTTTGTCACCATTTAGCAGGAGTATCTATCTTAATCTGACTACTTCCTGTTTCTAGAGACTCCACCCACTATGAGTGATATCACCAGTGGGTGTGTGGACCTTACTGTAGATAAATAACTGATACAACTCCACTTCAGCATGACCCAACTATCTCGTAATAATAATGATGACCTTTGTTAGACTCATTCCTATAACTAATGGGAGCAGCCATCTTGAATGTTGTACCACTCATTGGGGGTGAGGTGGGGTTTGGGGTAAAGGAGGATTTTCTTCTACCTTAGCTAATGCATCCTTAACCCTTGTAGGAGCCTTAAATAACTGTTACACTTAGGTTTATAAGCACAGAAAAATGCACAAATAAAACTTCATATAGAAATAAAATTATAATGTTACAAATGTGTTTATATTTTTGCATGAATTTGATCTTTGGCTTCAGTACTAACAAAACAAATTAAAATGTTGGTGTTTTTTTTTTAGATTTAACCCCTTTATTGCCAGGTTATATAAAAAATCTGAACTGAGAAAAACCGCCTCGCCTCGCCTCGCCTTCCTCCGCTTATCCGGGTCCGGGTCGCGGGGGCAGCATTCTAAGTCGGGCAGCCCAGGCCACCTTCTCCCCGGCCAAGTCCACCAGCTCCTCAGCTGGGACGCCCAGGCGTTCCCAGGCCAAACTGAAGATGTATTTCCTCCAGCTTGTCCTGGGTCGACCCGGGGGCCTCCTGCCGGCAGGACATGCCCAGAACACCTCCCGAGGGAGGCGTCCAGGAGGCATCCTTACCAGATGCCCGAACCACCTCAACTGGCTCCTTTCGATATGGAGGAGCAGCGACTCTACTCCGAGTCTCTCCCGGATGTCCGAGCTTCTTACCCTATCCCTAAGGCTGAGCCCGGCCACCCTGCGGAGGAAACTCATTTCAGCCGCTTGTATCCGCGATCTCGTTCTTTCGGTCACTACCCAAAGCTCATGACCATAGGTGAGGATTGGGACGTAGACCGACCGGTAAATCGAGAGCCTTGCTTTCTGGCTCAGCTCTCTCTTTACCACAACAGACCGGTTCAGCGTCCGCATCACTGCAGACGCTGCCCCAATCCGCCTGTCGATCTAAAAAATGAGAAAAACCGGTAAAAATGAAATCTTTTTTTGTGTGTTTTGTCCAGAGGACTGGTTTTAGGGGTGACTTATCAGGGCTTTGGAGTGTCACAAATGAGCATAAAAATTATTTTTGGTTACCTTGTATTTTTTATGTAGCATCAGATTTTCAAAAAGTCTCACTCTTTGGTTCATAAGCATAGAAAAATGCCCAAATAATACTTTATATAGAAATATAATTATAATATTACAAAAGTTGTTATATTTTTACATGAATTTGATCTTTGGCTTCAGTACTCACAAAACAAATTAAAATGTTTGTGTTTTTTTTGATTGAACCCCTTTATTGCCAGGTTATATAAAAACTCTGCACTGAGAAAAAACGGTAAAAATGAAATCCTTTTTTGTGTGTTTTGTCCAGAGGACTGGTTTTAGGGGTGACTTATCAGGGCTTTGGAGTGTCACAAATGAGCATAAAATTATTTTTGGTTACCTTGTATTTTTTATGTAGCACCATATTTTCAAAAAGTCTCACTCTTTGGTTCATAAGCATAGAAAAATGCCCAAATAAAACTTTATATAGAAATATAATTATAATATTACAAAAGTGGTTATATTTTTACATGAATTTTATCTTTGGCTTCAGTACTAACAAAACAAATTAAAATGTTGGTGGTTTTTTTTCAGATTTTGCCCTTTTAATGACAGGTTATAATAAAAAAAAAAAACTGCACTGAGAAAAATACAAAAAAAGAAGAAAAATGACATTTTTTGAGTGTTATGTCCAGAGACATGTGTCAGTGCAGACACCAAACACACCTGAAGCAAAAACGAGCATTCCCCTGCAAGAGCAATACCTCACCCCCCTCCCCATGGGAGGAGCCTGGCTCCCCACACAGAGGTTGCATGGCTGCCAGCTGGGACCCTCATGCCGCTCTCGAGAGCAGCTACGCAGGCAGGCAGCGCTTCAATAGGCTTTATGCTCAGAGTACTTAGTAGAACTTCCAGTTTAAAATTACCTCGCGGGACCATTTCCGGTTCCATTTGAAACGTGAAGATTTCCAGAGTTAGAGTGCATTTCCAGCTAAAGATATTGTTTATAATCAAAACGAGTAATAGTATAGTATAGTACAGAATGATATATATATTATAGCACTAAGAAATGAAGCCATCATATAAGTATCAGCGGACGGGAAGCCTCGACAGCTGAACACTGCTGTGTTCCGTTGTGTACCGCATCAGCTGAATAGAATTCATCAGTCCGTTTCCACACATTTCCACTGAATAAATAACTACAAAAAGGAAGGATTGTGAACTTAAGAAGAGAAAACGTGATCATTTCTAACCACACCGTGTCTGCAGTCCACACTTTGCAGCACAGTAGTCAAAGAGCCGAGTGGACGAGGCTAAAGGAGGAGGCTAAAGGAGGAGGCGCGGCGCCGTTCGTGTGTTATTTCACTGGAACAACTATTCTTTTGGTGAATGAAGACTTGGTGTTTGATAACGTACAGCTAGACCAGAGAAAGTTGAAAGTTGTGAAGCAGTTGGAGCCCACGATCACGGCTATATAGATCTGTCTCACTGTTTTTTGATGATGGAAGCTACGAGCTAACGCTGTTAGCTTACCTTCAATTTCATGAATAAAACTGGTTATATACAGCTTAAAGTCCTTCACCCGCTTGCTCGCAGACGTCTCTGTGTGTTTTTCAAAAATCCGGTGGACATCGTTTACCGTGATGCGCGGCAGGTCTTGAAGAAAACGGGTAAAAAAATCAATTTTGTCCAGTTTGTGTGGGAACAGCGTTGAACCGGAAGGGAGCGGCAGCCTCTATCGCAACCAGGAAGTGACCGTGCATAAACCCCATTGCGGGCTGCTCCTGGAGGTCTGATCTGAGATTCAACAGGGACGTCCCAGCAACTCACTGGCACTGAGACCACTTTTTACCCTAACCCAACAACCACAGGACCAGCGCATTGGATCATACTGAACAGAGTCATTGTTCCTCATGACTTCAACCCGGCTGTGATGAGCTCAAGACGGCTACAGCTGTGACCTGGAGTAACCCGGGGAAGCTCACGAAATTCGGGCTCATCTTCACAACCCTCTGTCCAGTCATCGTATTTTCAAATTTTTTCTCTGTTCATGTGGTGAATTATGATGTTAAAGATTTTGTCAGTAATGAAAAAAGTTAAAACAGCCCTCGGATGTTTTTTTCCGGTTCACGGAGCACAGAGGCCGATGGCTCAGGTTCAACAGCCGGAAATGAGAACTGATTTCCGGGTAAACAGAAGGCAGACCACTCGGTCCTTGGACCATGAGGAATTATTGTCATCTTCATATTTTCTCTTAATTTTCAATTGAGACATCTTCTCCTAACACAAAAGGACCAGAAAATGGACCGTAAACAACCGTTGAGTGTTGTTAAGTGTCATAACGTCACCATCGGACTATGGGGCTTTCTTAGCTGCATCATTCTGCACACGGAGGTAATCAGAAAACTTCCAGAATTGAGCTAAGGTGAGTCCACATGTCATGCTTGAGATAGAACTTCTAACTGAGTAAAGTATATAATTTTTTTTCCAAATACAGCTGTGTAAAAAAACTCAGTCCTGCAGGCATTATTTTTTCCAAAAATATTTGCATCTTTGAAGTTTAGCTGAGGCTTAGAAAAAATTTTTTTTTCTAACTTTTAGCATGCATATTCTACATACTGGATGGCATTACAAAATGCAACCATAAATATGTTGGTAACTTTTAACATTTTGCAGCATTTTCAATATTTATTCAGCTATAACAAGGATTTGATGAAAATTACAGCGTTTTACAGGATTATACTTTGTCAACCATAAACCCCCACCCCAAAACACCCCCCCACCCCCACAGCCACTCAGAAACAGAGACACATGTGTCCTCTGATAATTTGTGAAATGCTTTGAGTACTAATGCATGTACAAGTGCATAATCACACAAACAAAACACATAGGAAACCTGGGATTTCAACTTTGCTTTGAAAATTGCCTTTGAATAATTACTTATTTTTTGGATGCAGGCTGTGGAAACATATGTGACCAGACATTTGAAACCACACATCCACACTAGTATGTGACACCTCTAAAAAAACACTCAAACCATGTTTGTTCAAAATATGTATTGCATTGAGGATCCAGGGGCCAAAATATGCTAATAATGTAAATAATTTAAGTTAATGTTCAATCGCTGCCCTGCCATTTATAGAGAAATCACTCCATTTAGTGGAAAACAGTAACATTTTTCAATTCAGTCTGTGATGACTTCAGGAATCCAGGAAAAGTACCGTACTTGCCCGAATATAGGACGACCCCGATTATAAGACGACCCCCCCTTTTCAAGACTAATCTTCAGAAAAAAAGACTAAATTCACTTTTTAAAGAAACAATTTTTATTGAAATTTTGAGAAAATAATTTAACTAATGCTACTAATAATTCCAGACTGCTTTAATATTTGCTTATTAACAGTGGTGCACACAACTAGTCCACCAGTCCACTGTACTGATCTCTCTGCCCGAACGCACCTTTGCTGACAGGAGCTTTCACGGTCAGATTGTGCATCTTCGCAATCATCAGACACTGATGAACTTCACATCCAGTTGTGGAGCTGAGATGGAGTTTTCATGTAGGGGAAGCTTGTTTACACACACACGCTGCTGCGGCAAAATGCACAGACACACACACACACACAGCTGCGCCATGAACGAACAGACACACAAACCGGCTGCTGTGCCATGATGGCGCACACACACACAAACCCGCTTTTGCGCCATGATCGTACACACACACAAACCCACTGTTGCGCCATGATCGTGCGCACACACAAACCCGCTGTTACGCAATTATTGCGCAGACACACACAAACCCGCTTTCGCGCCATGATCGTGCAGACACACACACACAAACCCGCTTTTGCGCCATGATCGTGCAGACACACACACACAAACCCGCTTTTGCGCCATGATCGCGCACACACACAAACCCGCTGTTGCGCCATGATCGTGCAGACACACACAAACCCACTGTTGTGCCATGATCGTGCAGACACACACATACCCACTGTTGCGCCATGATCGCGCAGACACACACAAACCCACTGTTGCGCCATGATCGCGCGCACACACAAACATGCTGTTGCGCCATGATCGCGCGCACACACAAACCCGCTGTTGCGCAATTATTGCGCAGACACACACACAAACCCGCTTTTGCGCCATGATCGTGCAGACACACACACACAAACCCGCTTTTGCGCCATGATTGCGCACACACACAAACCCGCTGTTACGCAGTTATTGCGCAGACACACACAAACCCGCTGTTACGCAATTATTGCGCAGACACACACACAAACCCGCTTTCGCGCCATGATCGTGCAGACACACACACACAAACCCGCTTTTGCGCCATGATCGTACACACACACAAACCCACTGTTGCGCCATGATCGTGCGCACACACAAACCCGCTGTTGCGCAATTATTGCGCAGACACACACAAACCCACTGTTGCGCCATGATCGCGCGCACACACAAACATGCTGTTGCGCCATGATCGCGCGCACACACAAACCCGCTGTTGCGCAATTATTGCGCAGACACACACACAAACCCGCTGTATGTGTGAGGGAGTGTGTAGGTGTGTGTGTCGGGTGCATATAAAGAACGGTGAGACGGATGAGGTTCTGAGGGAGAATGCGTGTGTGAATCGAGCGAGCGACACGAGCCCTC
>SSNR01000053.1:449235-470711 GCA_006937965.1 Callopanchax toddi | reverse complement strand
CCTCCTCCTTTAGCCTCCTCCTTTAGCCTCGTCCACTCGGCTCTTTGACTACTGTGCTGCAAAGTGTGGACTGCAGACACGGTGTGGTTAGAAATGATCACGTTTTCTCTTCTTAAGTTCACAATCCTTCCTTTTTGTAGTTATTTATTCAGTGGAAATGTGTGGAAACGGACTGATGAATTCTATTCAGCTGATGCGGTACACAACGGAACACAGCAGTGTTCAGCTGTCGAGGCTTCCCGTCTGCTGATACTTATATGATGGCTTCATTTCTTAGTGCTATAATATATATATCATACTGTACTATACTATACTATTACTCGTTTTGATTATAAACAATATCTTTAGCTGGAAATGCACTCTATCTCTGGAAATCTTCACGTTTCAAATGGAACCGGAAATGGTCCCGCGAGGTAATTTAAAACCAGAAGTTCTACTAAGTACTCTGTGCATAAAGCCTGTACTAGTAAACCTGTAACTTTGAACTAGGCCAGGCCCGGACCTCTGGAACTCTGGAGTCTGAGCCGCTTCCTGCCGCTTTGACCAAAAAGCCTGCGCCCTCCGCTGGAAAAACTAGGGCGCGATAATAAGACGACCCCCCCTTTTTCAAATTATTTTCAATGAAAAAAACCTCGTCTTATATGCGGGCAAATACGGTATTTTTAAAATTATTTATGGTGGTTTTTAGGCTTGTTAGAAAGTTGTAATTTGAATGAAAGTTCAATGGCATAGAAAAATGTCAGTGAACCTTAGTGTGGGTAATTGTTTTATCCAGTGTTTGAGAAGGAGTTAGGGAAACATTTTTTTATTTTTGGTAATCCCCCCAGAAATACACATCTTCCACAAAAATCAAAAGAATTGCATTAGCACAGCCAAAGTTATTAAAAAAAAAAACATAGCCGCTTGCACAAAAAAATGTCATAGGGACCTACAAGGGTTAAATGATGGCACTAGACCTAAAAACAAATTAAGTACAGTTCAGTTCCTGGTTAGATGTTTTTCATGCTACCAAACAGGAAATATATGGAGTAACATGTGAGCTAAGCTAGCAGTTTTTTAATTTGTTTTTTTTGGTCCTTGTGTTTTGCTAGGCTAACCCTTAGCTATGTTTTTTTATTCGTATATTTATAGGCAACATTATATGGTTAAAATATTTAGAATTAGACTTTTTCCACAGCACCTTTAGTCAAAGGTAAGAAGTTACTATATACGGCAGTGTTTCCTAATCCTCCTAGTCCTGTCCTGCATTTTTTCCTGCTTTAACACACCTGATTTAATGGTTGCTTTATCTTATCAGTATGTTATCAAGTTTAACAGATCCATCAAATTAAATAAGGTGTGTTGAACAGGGACGGATCTAAAACATTCATAATTGATGACAAAATTGGGAATCTAGGGGAGACATGCTAATGTTAGCTCATGGTTATAACTCCTGCCTCATTGACAGTCAAACCAGGAGTGGTTGGGTGTGGCTGGTTGGTCTCCAGTGTGTTGTCTGAGTCGCTTAGTGAGATACATGAGTTTGTCTTAGCTTGACTCACATGGGACCGGACCCACCTTCATAAAGCCTCAACTCTGCATTAGCATATCGCAAATGTTCTTCTTGAGATTATAAGTAGAAAACTGGAAGTGAAAATGTTGAACATGGGGAGTGGGGTTAACAAGTTATGTGCCATAGAGTCTTTCAGACCAGTAAACATCCACATTAACCATGTCATCCATTTAAATCCAACCAATCAGGGAACAGTCTTAATGTCATTAGTTATACATGCGGCACCATTGCTGATGAACATTTCAAAGGCACCTGTTTCACAGTCTTTGCACTATTGTCTTATGTTTGCCCTTGATCATTTCCAGTCAGGCACTCGTTTGGCCCTCTACTCCCACTAAACGCCCTAAGGCAGTCAGCTAGTGTGCTCCCAGCATGAAACCACTCTCCCCAAAGGGGGATTTGTTGCTGGTCTTTGAAATCAGTGCCCTTAGATGGATATCAGGTGATAAATTGAGAAACCAGTTTATTTTAATGAATCTGTGCTCTTCTGTCAATCAAACATCGTTCTTTTGAGAGTTGCTTTTAAATACATTGAAGCATCTCTTATATTTAGTACAAGCCAATGTTTATGGCATCATTAAAAAATGTTCTAAGTTCATTTATATCATATAAGAAGATATCATATCTTGAGGTAAGCGTACGGCATCACCAATTTACAAGTAAATCTGTTTCTAAAGGTTCTATATACTGCTACTATGGGGCGGCCATGGCTCAGTTTTTAAGGATGGTCATCCATAGATCAGAGGGTCAGCAGGTCGACCCCTGGTCCCGGCAGACCACATGTCAAAGTATCCCTGGGCAAAATATTAAACCCCAAGGATTCCCTGGGCGCCATCCAACATGGCAGCCAACTGCTCCCATAGAAAGATGGGTTAAATCTCCCCAGGGGATTAATAATAAATATATTATACCACTACTACATTTGTGATTGGCGTTTCCTTCCTTTTCCACGTCCCACAATTTGAACTGTAGCATTAAAAGTTTTGTTTTAAAGAAATCAGTGAATCAGTAAAGACATAACCTTTTTCTCTGATCTCCTTCCTTTTTTTGCCTTGAACCAGTTGAGGAGAGTGTAAAATTACACCATGTTCCAGATAACGCTCGCTAAAAGAAGTGATTTCTTCATGCACAGCATCCCTTGCAGACTTCAGTCATGGACCATAATTTCCCAGTAGTCATCTCTCCAGTAAAACTGCATGTGTTAATAATGCTGGTTGCCTGCTAGATTCTTGCTGATCAAGTCTGCATATGTACAGTTCACTGTGGTATGTTGGTGTTGAAATGACAAGTCTGGAGGCAATTATATTTATATGTATTTACATATAGTATATCAGATATACTATATCAGATGGGACCTAAGATTTTAATATCAGCTAGTTCAAAATCCTCTTGGTATACTGTCATGAAAACTTTCTTGCATGCAGATGTTCTAAAGGTTTCCTCAAATATTCATCTTTTTACCCATCGTTGCTTTAGATCATATTTTATGATTTATTTTGACCTCAGTTGAAAAAGTGTTTGATTGGGCGCCATTTTTATGGATGTCTTTCTGACTGTGAACAGTTTGTCCTGATTGTGAATTAAGACCCTTCAGTGGTGCATCATATTAAGACAAGACCTTTTATCCATTGTTCCAAAGCCATATTTGTTGTTTGGAGAAACGGTCTCATTTCCATATGGAGAAGACAACAATGACTGTCTTTTATTGTGCTTTTATCGAACCTAGTTGAGCTTTTTCTTTTTTGTCATGGTTTGGAAATTTGCTGATTTCTATATATACAGTATACACTACAGATACAGCTGAGTCTGGAATTATGTACGCCAGAATGTTCCGGTAAATCGCCAGCTCAGTTTTAAACAATGACTCCGCCTCCTGGTTTGTACGCCATCAGATTGGAGACTCAAAGGTCCAGGACCACACGCTACAGGAAGAGCTTTGCTTCTCTTTTAAACAAGCCTCTGGTTCTCTCTCTATTCTTTTACCTCATCTTGACCCCCTTAATTTTAGTTTCTTATCTATTTTTCTTATTAGTATTGAAGCCCTTGAGGAGTACTCACTGCTTTGTGTTTTGTGTTGTTTGTACTAAGACTACCCTCACCTATCTACTGCAGAACTAATCACCCTACGGGTATCAGGAAAGTTACCTTTGATCATTTCACTACTTTTTTTGCAACAGAAACAACGTCCTAAAGCAGAATAGGCCAAACCTCTAAACCCATAATGTAGGGATCAGAAGTGTATCTAATAATGTAATACCTTGTTTCCATAGAAACCAACAATAGAGATGTTTTCTTTTTTCTTCTTCAATTTCTGTCTCAATTTACTGAAATCCCGTTTACTGTTGGATTTTGATTGGGTGAAGAAATGATTGATGGAATGACATTAAGCACAACTGCTTTGTAAAATAATGATCTCAGATAATGAAGGACGATGTGTCTCTGTCTATTGTGAAGTGAAAAGATTATCTTTACTAGTACTACCATGTAGTTTTCTGGATCATTTTTACTACAGTAGCACAGTAAGGCCAACCTACAGATCCTCCACCCCCAACCGCACACACACACGCACACACACGTGCACACACACACACACACGCACGCACACACACACACGCGCACACACACACACGCACGCACACACACATGCGCACACACACACACACACACAACCCAAATCGTGTTTTTAAAGCACTAAATAGCTTATTTCAATTAAACTTAAAAAATAAATATAACGTACAGCAGCAAGGTTTGACTCATACGAATCAATGAATGTCAACATTTGACAAGTCAGGGAAACGTCCAACTCATTGACATGAAAGAGGCAGAACTCAAAAGAACCAGCCACTAGGGAGTTGTTTGTTTGTTCCAATTTTAATGTCTGGGATCTGGTTGGATATCTTGCAAATTTTTAAAGTCAATATGTAAAAACAACAGCAATAGTACAGGATGAAGATGTCAGTTCTGATGACTTTCAGGTCGTAGGTAGGATAGAGGTGGGGCCATCACTGCCATTTTCATAAGGATGTGTTTGGACTTTGATTTCAAACTGATTCAGGAACTAGCTGCTAGCGTTTTGCGTCAGCTTCAAAGTTTACGTTCTTGTGTTCAGTTCTAACATATGGTCTATGAGTGCAGTTTAAGCATCTGCTGTTTTACCTATGAGGACAAAGTAACCAAACAGAAATCTCAGACAGAAACTCAGGACGTTGGTTGTGAGTGAATTCCAGGTGTCGTCTCAGCCTTTGTAAATACAAACAGGAAACTGTGGTTGGTAAAGAGAGAGCCGGAGGCCACAGATACATCTAAATCACTCTCTTTATCAGTCTTTTATTCAGTGGCTGTTGTTAAAAGGAGCCAAGCAAGCCAGCATCACAGCTGACAGGACCAGGTCAGTGACTCGTCACCCAGAGAACAGGTCGGTGGTGAAATACAACACTGACCTTTTAGGAAAGCTACCCACTGAATGCTTTCTGGTGTGATGTATTTGATGCAGTATTGTGTCGTTTCGGCTGCACAAACAAGAAAAAATATAGACGCAAAAGGGATGCCAGAGGACTTTTCAAGCAGAATTTCAAATGGAGGCAGCGCTCCGCTCCTGATAACTATGCTCCAGTGGTTTTGTACTCTTCAAGAGACTATCTACCCGCCATTGTGAAGCGCCCTTACTAAGCATGAATCACTGTGTCCTGGCTTTACTGCTTGCTCAGACTACTTGCTGTGTAGGAGGCACTTACTGATGCAATTTGCCAATTGCTGCTAAGACGTCAGTCACCAACACAAACAGAAAAGTAGGCCACATCGGACCAACTTCTACCTCCATGTTTATTGATTCTAATGCAAATGACTCCTCATAGAGTATGAGGGATTGCAGCAGAAGTAAATCAGTTGTAGAATGGATGGTTTGTGTTGCAGCATGGCTGACTGTCAGTTCCCATCAGTTCTGCCTCTACTAGTGTGTCCGTCGTTACAGTGGTGGATACCACCGTGCAGTGTCCTGTAACTTCTGTCAGCCCTGAAAACGGCACTTTGATTAAACAGTGCCCAAAAAGCAGGTGGGACTCGAAAAACTGAAGCGTAGTCGATGGTTGTTTGGGAAGTGAAGGATGGCTAAGGGAGAGATGGGTCAAGACCATATGTGGAAGACGATATAACCACCGCCTTATTGTACTAAACAAACCCTGTTCACTCCCAACTCATTACTGAGGCATGCTCACAATAAGCATGTCAATTAGTTTTCTTCTGTTTGAAGCACATGTAACAGTTTCAGTCTTCTAATCCAGTAATGTTCAAGTCACAGGAGTGGTTGCTATGGCAATGTGGAAAATATCACCAATTTGTGATGATGTGTGTCTAACATTAAAGCCGCACTCTGGAGGATTTCATCAGGAGAGCAGTTTTTGAATCTAACATCCAAAGGCTCCTCCTCAAAACATCTCAACACGCGCGTCCGGTCGCGTGTGCGCGCGTGCACGCGGCGCATATACTTCGGACATGAACTGTGCCGCTCAGTGTGTAGGGTTTAATCACTCACAGTTCACAATCTTATTCCAACAACACTACGAGGGTCTGATGAGCCCTCTCTGTCCCTGCTGCTTCTGATATTAGCTCTGTTAGCAGAGAGCTGCTGCTGGACTCTGAAGCTGAACTTGACTCGGCCCTGGATGAACTTTCTGACCAAAATAAACGCATAATCCTGTCAAGCCTTGCCATTCTGTGAGGTGAAAGGTTTAAAAATTAAAATAAATCCATCTTTAGCTGGGGAATGGGTAGGTTTTTAGTAGAAATGAGCTGTGAGTCCTCAGTGAACGGCTGAGACGGCAGAGAAACACACGGAGCGTCCTGTACGACAGCGCCCCCTACTGGTACAGGTTTGGTCAATGCGCGTGCATGTTGAGAGAATGCAGAAATTTGAATTTCATTGGCTGAAAAATGTCGGCGGCAAGAAATAATGCAAAGGGGTCTCTAGGAGGAAGGAGGGTCTTCATCAGAATGACAGATGTTGTGGAACTCAACCCATAGATCATAGTTTAGACCTGATATATCATTTAAAACATTTAGAAAACTTTGATACAGAGAAAAATGCTCCAGAGAGCCGCTTTAACTAAGAATGTTATTTGCTACTTGATTAAGTACGTTGTTTTATGTTGTTTCTGTAGCAAACTGGTAGAGTAAGGAAGATAAAAGATTGCTTAACAGATAAAATGTAAATGAAGGAAATACTGGTTTCACAACCCATACTAACAGTTAAAGGAATATTTGGGTCATTTTGAAGTTTTGTTCTATCAGTCATTTATCTACAGCAAGGACCACACCCACTGGTGACATCACTCAAAGTGGGAGGAGTCTGTAGAAACGGGATAGTCCCACGATCGGTGACAAATTAATAGGCCTATTTTCAGGTATTTAAAACAACTCTTAAAACATCAACTGTTAGACTTACCCGTTTAACTCCTCTACAGTTTAGTCAATGGTCTCATGTTAAATCTAGAGGTTTACTAACAGGTTTCTAACACATCAGGATGACTTCTTAGAGCAACAGTTGTGTTAAATACCAGTAAACTAGCAGTGAGTTTTGCTCCTGTCAGAGGGCTACCTCCTGTTTTTAGAGGCTCTGCTTGCTCTGAGTGATGTCACTGGTGTCCTTAAGTGTTTCAGCATTTCCAAATTTACCCAAAAGGAAAACGTTGAACATTGGGCATTAATTGACCCGTCTAAGTTTAGCCCAAATTAAGACGTTGAAATTCAAATGTTTCTACACCTAAAAACAACAGCCAGTCTCCATTGAATATAGTGGGACATTGTTTTTAGACAGTAAAGACTACAGGGCTCAAAACTGACTTTAAAAAGCGCAGGGGACATGTCCCTCCTGCACCCCCCACCTGCCACAAAATTACATCCATGTCCTCCACCAGGCCTGGACTGGACATGGCTCCACTGGACTGGAGGTGGGAACTGTGGACTGGTCCGGTCGCGCAGCCCGGGATCTGAGCTGCTTGTTTTAATTTGCACTTCCTGCTGTGGGGCTCAGCTAAAGAGAGCTCAAAGGGTCGGCATGGGCACCAGCGGTGTGTTATGTCGTGGAGGACACACAAGGAGCACATGACTTCTTGAAAGTGCAGTGCTCTGATTTACACAGGGCTGTTCAGTGACACACACACACACACACACACACACACACACACACACACACACACACACACACACACACACACACACCACTATAGGAGGTATGTATGCAGAAACTGTAAAGAGATTCAAAATGAAATAAAAAACATAACGTTTTAAATATGGCTGTAATTAATTAATAAATCAATCAATTGCTATTACTGTGATAATTTAACACCCCTAACTCTCTTACAGTTCTTCTTCATCATTATAAGCTTGGTTGCCATGGTTTCCACTGCCTTATGTCCTCTTGCCATGGATGGGACCACGGACCCCACCCCCCCAGTTCTGGTCTGATCCACATTTTTAATCTTATCTATGAAAAGATCCTTAAAGTCTAACATAAAGTATCACTTTTAGAAGTGAGTCAACCAAAACAATACCATTATCTTGACATTTTATAGGGTCATTTTCAGTTCTGACTGCCAAATCCATAATCTGTGCTTTCTGACCTGAGAACATCACAAGCCGATCACCACAGGACCATGAATGTCTTGAGAAAAATCTGAAGGCTTTATTTTTTTGGGGGGGTCAAATCTTTTACATAATTATTGGTTTCAGATAACTTTTTGGTCACTTTGTTGAACGCTGTGTCCTGTAGAAGGTTTGCGGCATCACCCTCCAGTTGGTTCTGCTGATAAAACCGGGTTTTGAGGAATATCAGAACACTGCAGATGGCCATAAAGCCTTTGTCCAGGGATGCAGCTGAGCCTCCCTGAGATTTATCAACCATAACCACCACACCGCTATAAAAAGAAGGGAAAATAAACAGACAGATGACACCAATGTGTTGACTGGTCTGTATGAAAAATAAACAGTTGCAGTCAAGCAGAATGTCCATTTTTTAAAGAAAGCTGGCAGCCAAAAAGAGGTCAGCTGTGCTAAGCTGTCCATGTGTGAAGCAGATGGGACTGACCATCCTGTCTCAGTCAGGAGGCTCATCGTCTCAGTACGAAGAAACGTCTTCCATTCTTAAAGCATTCAGTGTGGTTGGTGCTGAGAGCTCAATCCGTCACGTCGTATTTATGATGTCGTACTTTTAGCAGCTGTAAATCAGCTGTAGCTGTAATGGTGACGCCCCCTCTCTCTAACACTCATCCTGGTGATTACTGTTGATGCTGTAAATCAGAAGGTCTCTCTCCATCAGAACGAGGTGGTTATGATCAGTCTGAGTTAAAGGGATTTCTGAGAAGTTCTGTCAGTTATTTATCTACAGCAAGGTGGTGACATCACTCAAAGAGGACGGGGCCTCTAGAAACAGGAATCTTCTGACTGGAGCAACACTCAGATCAAGAGACACTGCTGTAGAACGTTAAATTACGGAATTTTCTCTCTGATCAATATTTTCAAAAACTTCAAATATCAGGTAACATTAAGGACTAATTCAGTGCATTATATAAATTCTTTGAAATAGTAATTTGGCTTTTGATAGGGTTGAGTGGCCTTATTTATTTGCTGTGCTGGAAAAATTTGGATTTGGTAGCAAATTTATTAGCTGGGTGAAGCTGCTTTATACATCCCCAAAAGCCAGTGTTCACACAAACAACAATCACTCTGACTATTTTGCACTGGAACGTGGCACGCGTCAAGGCTGCCCACTGTCTCCGTCTCTTTTTGCCTTGGCAATTGAACCTCTGTCCATCGCACTAAGAACTTCTCCCTGTTTTAGAGGCGTTATGCGTAATGGTGCTGAACATCGTTTGGCTTTATATGCAGATGATTTGTTGTTATATGTGACTGACCCCATAACTTGCCTCTCTGGGATTATGTCTATTTTAGGAAATTTCAGTTCATTCTCTGGGTATAAAATAAATATCCAAAAAAGTGAGTGTTTTCCCATAAATGCAGCAGCTTCCAGACTTCAACAGGTTGATTTACCATTTAATTTTAGCTGCTCAGGATTTAGATACCTAGGCGTCAACATAACACATACATTCTCTGGCCTTTTTTCTGCTAATTTTGCTCCTCTTGTAAACAAACTAAAATCGGACTTTGTGAGATGGAATAATCTGCCTCTGACCCTAATCGGAAGGATAAACGTAATCAAGATGAATGTTTTACCAAAATTTTTGTTTTTATTTCAAACACTGCCCTTATTTTTACCACAGCATTTCTTTGCAGCTTTGGACAAAATGATAATTTCTTTTATCTGGGGACCAGGGCCTGTTCGAGTTCGTAAAACATTGCTGCAGAAATGTAAATTCACAGGCGGTCTGGCCCTTCCCAACTTTCGGTTTTATTATTGGGCTTCTAATATTCAAAAGATTCGGTGTTGGTTTAATTTTCCTAATTTGCCTTGGTGTCTGTTGGAAGCCAGGTCATGCAGGTCAACTACTAGTATTCCTGCTCTTGTCTATTCCTCTCTTCCAGTCAACCTCTCTTTATACGTTACAAATCCTGTTCTCTTAAACTCCTTGAAGATTTGGTATCAGTTTAGAAAACACTTAAAATTTGTCTCAGCCTCGCCTCTAGGCCCACTGTGTAATAATCATTTGTTCCCTCCATCATATCTGGATTTCAGCTTTACTTTATGGCGTCAGCGGGGTATACAGTCTTTTGCTAATCTTTACTCAGATGATATATTTAATACTTATGATAATTTGTCATCATTGTTCAGTTTACCTGCTAATAACTTGTTTCGGTACTTTCAAGTGAGACACTTTGTTTCCAAAAGTTTTCCTGATTTCCCCTCTGCTCCTTCTTGTCAACCATGGGAGGCCTTGCTAACCTGTGATATGCGGCAAAGAGGAGCTATCTCACAGATATATGGTCGCATCCTTAATTTTAATGTTGATTCCAGTTCAAAAACCAGAGCTGCATGGGAGCAAGAGTTGGGCTTCAACTTTGGGGATGACTGGTGGGAGGGGATTTCATGTAAGTCTAGTAATGTTTCCTCCTGTGCTCGCCTCTCACTTATTCAGTTTAAAGTAGTAAACAGGGTCCATTATTCCAGAGCTAGGTTGTCTACTATCTATCCAGGGATAGCAGACAAATGTGAACGATGCTTAGGTTCTGGTTGTCATTTAAGTCACATGTTTTTTCTTTGTCCACGGCTCCATAACTTTTGGACTGGCTATTTCAGGGCAATGTCTACTGTAATGGGATTACGTTTAGAGCCTTGTCCACTGATTGCCATTTTTGGGACTCCAACTGAATCAATGCATCTAAATGCCACCCAGAAGGAAATGATTGCCTTCACATCTCTACTGGCCAGACGTCGTCTTCTTCTGGAGTGGAAGTCCCCAAACCCACCTTCTGTATCAAGCTGGTTAAGAGACACAATGTTTTTTTTGAGGCTGGAAAAAATTAAATATACCTTGAGGGGCGGTACTAATAAGTTTTTTCAAATGTGGCAACCTTTTTTGGATTTCTTTACTGATATGAGAAGTCTGCCAGACTGAGTGCATGCTGTGTTTTCTGTTGCTGGGATGTGATGTGTAGAGGTGAGCCAGAGCAGGGGGAGGGGGTAGGGGTGGGTATGGGTTAAAAGCTTGGTTTTGTTGTTTTTATTATTCTTTGTTTTTCAAATGTTAATGTTTAAAAACTTCAATAAATATTTCTGGAAAAAAAAAAAAAGAAATAGTAATTTGTAGTACTATGTAGGGATGCAGCGATACCACTTTATTTCAAACCGATGCGATATGATACTTGGATCTGAGTACTTGCTAATGCAGAGTACCGATACCGGTACTTTTACCCAGTGCCGTTTCTTGTGCTATACGAACTATGCAGCCGCGTAGGGCCCCGAGACCACTAGGGGCCCCCCAAGCTACTGGTTTCCTCCCAAAATATTTTAGGATTATCTTTATTTCTTACATTTTATTTGTATTTATAAATGTAATGAATAGATTAGTTATAAGGAAATTCCAATTATTTAATATAATTTTATATAATCTTTAGTGCTGTCAAATTTAACGCGTTAATTGTGACGATTATAACTTGGAAGACATAACGCGTAAAAAAATGTTATGAAATTAACGCAACTTGTGTTTGAAGCAAGGCGGAGCGCTTGGTAACATCAGATTTCCTACAGCTCCTTACGCAGACCGTGTCCTCCCTCCAGCCCGACCCACCTGCTCCTCAGATCTCATCAGCTCACTCTCTTCACCGGTCTCTCCCCGGTAGTGGAACTCAACTCTCCGCTCCTTCCACCGTGAAAACCAAAAGTAATCGGCGGTGAAACTGGACGGTCTCTAGCCTTTAAGGTTTATTCCTGCTCCTTTCTCTGTACGGTCCGGTTCGGTTCGGTTCAGCAGTGAGCAGGTGTTACTGGTCCAGTCCCGGTCTGACACCGAGGTCCGAGCGGACGGAGGTGTCAGTTCGGCTCGGTACGAACCCAGACCCTACCCCTATCTGAAAAATAAAACCAGTACCGGACCGAGGCGATCCCATTCCCACACTAGTCTTTAAACAACAGAGACCTGACCCGGACCCCTCATTGAAAAAAGACCGTGGGTCAGTTTGAACACTGCAAAAAATGATTCTCTCATAGTGTTTCCACAAGTTGGAAATATTTTATTGTTATTTTAAAACAATACCCTTCTGAAATTGTACATAAAATAAACAAATAGATTTATAAAGTTCTGTATTTAGGGTCTGTCCAGTTTTAGTCAGAAATTTTTGTTTTTCAACTGTTTTGAACTGAAATGCAATTTAAATGCATTTTTTCATCAATTATAAAAGTTTTAAAATGATTTTTTAAAACATTTTGGCATATTTCTTGGATGACATTGTAAACTGCATGTAATGTCTTTTTTCTGAAAATAAGCGATTAAATGCGATTAATTTTGTTCAGATTTGCGATCTCGATAATTGACTGACAGCACTAATAATCTTTAATATTTTTGTGGGAAATAAGATTCTAAATTAATATCAGAGGTCAGGCATCACCTGTCAGTCTGAACATCAGCTGACTGTAATGGCGTCCAAAACAACGTGTCCTTCAGGCGCTGAAAAACTTAAAACAAAAAGGTGAAGAAGGAAAAGGTCCACTAGATGAATGTAAGACATAGATTAACATTTGGGGAGGAGAGGGGACAGGTCTTGGAACCATCTTACAACTTTTTCTGTTCTCTGCATTGCGGCGCCGTTCAGAGTTTTACCTCTCGGTTTGAGACCCGTTTCTCCTCTAGCTGAGCTCAGAGTCAAAGCTGGGAAGGTTACAGCTGTTTTATTACATTAATTAGCATTTTTTTGTGTCAGTTTTTGTTGTGTGTTAGAGATTTCCTAAGATTATAATCGATCTGTGAACGCAGCGTGCTGCCACCTGCATCTGTTTACAGAACAGGAAAACATGTCTCACGAGCTGACGGGTTTAAATAACGATGAAAAAACGTAGCGACTCCAACTCATCCTGAAGGGAGGAGGTGGTGGACTTTAAGAGTTTAGACACCATTTAGGGTGTAAGAGTATAAATCCTCTAAGAGCTGAACCGCACGGCCTCATCATCATCATCATCACCTTCATCAAGGGAAGAGGGGAGGGAGAAAAAAAGGAGAGGAGGAAGCCTCAGTCAGCTTCACCTCAGCCATCAGGATGAATCTAGTTTGAATCAATGTTTTAGTTTTCTGTAGAGGATACAAATAAATATTAGATTAGTCTGATCTGTCATTTTAGAAACACTGGAAAAAAATCTTTGATCAATTTTTATACATAATTAGCTTCATTACATAGAAAACCATGTCATTGAATTTCATAACACAGGTGGAAGAACATCTGAGGAGGTGGAGGTTTGAGCAGGAAAGGAGAGGAATGAAGATTAGCAGCAAAAAACCAGAATACTGTACATGTGTGTGAATGAGAGGGACCCAGGTGGAGCAGGTGGAGGGACAGACCATGTTAGATGTTTTGGAGATCAGATCAGAGAGGCCAGGCTGAGATGGTTTGGACATGTAGAGGAGGGAGAGTGAATACATCAGTAGGAGGATGCTGAGGTGGGAACTGACAGGCAGGAGACCTGTAGGAAGACCAAAGAGGAGATTTTTGAATGTAGGGAAAGAGGACATTAAGCTGATTGGTGGAGAGTAGAGGATGTAGAGGACAGGGTTAGATGGAGACAGATAATTCGCTGTGGAGACCCCTGAGGGGAAATACCGAAAGGAAAACAAGAAGATTTAATTTCATAACATAGTAAGACTTTAGAAGCAAATTTAATTTCTTTTAATGTTTTTTTTTTTCAAAAGTATCATTTTGTAGGAGCTATCCAGAAGTGTGCTCAGTTTCAACATTCTGCACCTCCTGATGAACCTGCAACAACATCTCAGTCAACCTCTGATCAACCAGCAGCTCAGTTAGCAGCAGCATTTTTTTTTCCAATTTCCAGTTTTTAGTCCAACACTTGATCTAGTGGATTGGCCTTTATAACAGATATGGACCTGGCTGGTTTCTTCACTATTAAACAAACTTTACTAATGAAATTTAACAAAGTGAGATGTTGTCACAGATCATCAGAAAGATTAAACTCCTTAGCATCATAGCAGGAAAAAAAAAGGGCCCCTAACTTGATCTCGCATAGGGCCCCCAAAAGGCTAAAAACGGCCCTGCTTTTACCGTACAAACAAAAGCAATGAATTGGAAGACAGGTTTTATTTTCTTCTCTGCTTGTTACAACAAATGAGGGTGAATTAGATCAAAAAATGAAATATCAATAAAGGTGATCACAAAACTAAAACATTATGTGAAAATAAACATGCTCTGTGAGATTATTGCAAAGTTTTCAAAATTTAACCAAACAAAATAAACAATCTGGCACTGCCTCCAGCTTTCAGATGGACATAACATTAATGAACCTGTTGCACAGTCCACATTTGAATCAAACATAAAACTTCTACAATATTGAGTTCCAACACATCAGACATGTTTTTTAAAAATAGCCTCTAATTTGTCACTGATCTGCAGCAGTGTCTCTCCTGATCTGACTATTCAGGAGTATTGCTTCAATCAGAAGACTTCTTCCTGCTTCTAGAGACTCCACCTACTTTGTGTGATGTCACCAGTGGGTGTGGTCCTTATGCTACTTTAATCCTCTGCTGGATTTGGCTAACCTATAGCCTGAATGAGTGACTCTCTGGTGATGAAGCATTCGCCTTGTCTTCCTGTCGGTAATCCATTGCAGATTTCCTCTGGATGATGGAAGGGTCGGACGTTCACAGGCCCTCTCTCTTGTCGGGGGTGCTGGGCTCCCTATGAACTGCTCTCCAGTTGTTCCCAGGGCTCTCTGGGAAACCTAAATGTCAACAGTTTGGCTGTCTGGCTGTTCAGCCTTAATTCAGTCTGACAGCGTGTGTCTGTCTGTCTCAGCGTTTGGCTTCCTCCAGAAATCAGTCCCTGACAAGCATGTCAAGACACATATCCTGTACAAGAACTGTCCAGCGCCTCATGTGAGACTCACCAGCCCCCCCACTGGGCTGTTCTTGTTCAGGCAGGAGATGAAGGAACCGTTTAGTCCAGACCAGTGGTTCTCAGACAGATCAGGAAATCCCTCTAATTAAATCACCAACGGCTCACAACCAATAGAACAGTCCCTGTAAAATAAACAAGTAATGACCTGATGATAGTCCGCAGGACGAAGACATGGGGCACCCAGCATTAAGCTTGGTTTTGTTGTTACAAGTGAAGAGGAGGCTGTATGTTTTAGCTTTGAATATTTTCATTTAAACACAATGTGCTGCATTTGACTTGGGCTTTGATTTTCAAAACATTAAAACAAGTCTGCACTTGATTGATTTGGTTTCTCCATCTTAAATTCTTGTAATATTAATATTTTAGTTCTATCAATATTAGCACTCATAACCTCCAGGTAAAATAGTGAAAGAATTTTCTTGAGCAGTAAAATCTCCTCATTATAAAAACACAACGGGTTAGAAGTTAGCTAACTTTGTATTAGCTGTGTCCCAGCAGGCAGATGACACGATAGACTCCTTCATCACATCAGGTTTTTACTATTAACTGCAGAAAAACAGCTTTTAACCCTTTAGGTGCTCAACACTTTTCAAGCCCTCATGACCATTTCCTGACTTTTTTATTACATTTAAAATTATTTAAACCCCCCCTCTGTTAAGACCCTGCATCCCCTAAAGAAGACACTGGTTTCTCGCTCTTTAATATTTGATTATATTCAAATTAGACCTGATTTAATTATTTAGGGAGACTTTTATGAAGGTATTTTTGGGGCTTAAGTTTTGTACTTGTAACTTTTAGTTTTGTACTTGTAACTTGTAACTGGTTCTTCTGGGCAAGCCATATATGGTAAAAAAAAGTTCTGTGTTTTGTGTTTGTGTGTAACTCAACGCTTTGTGCACATGTAAAACCCTGCAATTTGAACATGTAATTTGAAACTTGTACTTTTTAACTGAGTTACAAGTACAAAACTAAGTTACAAGTACAAAATATGAGTTACAAGTACACAACTAAAAGTTACAAGTGCAAAACTTAAGCCCCAAAAATACCTTCATAGACTTTATTTTACGTTAAAGTTTAATATAACTAAATACTCAAGAAAATGCTTGTTTTTCATGTTTTGTATGACGTACCGGTACTACTATTAGAACCCTGAAACGAGGCTTGGTTCTCAGAGGACAGGAAGTGATCAGATATGGTCTCCTGCCTTATGAAGGGTTAAGGCAGTGGTTCCCAATTATTTTCTGTCGTGCCCCCCGTTTGGGGTAAGAAAAAAATTTGCGCCCCCCCCCCCCCACTGTGAATTGAAATCTGATATAGAACCAGAGAACATTTAATTATTTATCTGTAAAAACCACTGGATGGCTTCTGGCATCACAAATATGATGATCAAATTAAGAAATGAGCTTCAACACTTTAAAACTGTTTCAAAGTTTAGTTTATTAACTTTTTCAAAGCTTTTTTATTAATTGTAAACATTAACTGGCCACTACTTCAACATCGAATTCTTTTTCAAAATCTCAAATAATTTTTAACATTTTAAAAACATTTTTAACCAGACTAGCGATAGTCTTCAACTTTTCTTTTTAAAAAGTCCAGGGGCTTGTTACTATAACTGGGGTGTGAGGTCTCCAGGTGCTGCTTTGGTTTCATTCTGTCAGGTGCCGAGGTTTTTAGGCAGAAAACACAAACGGGTCTGTCTTTTTCTTTTGCAGGCTACCATCACTACTGGCCTCTTGTGTAGGAGTGGGAATTGATAGGTTTTTATCAATATCAATGCCATTGTTGATTCTGCTTGTTGATCAGATTGCTTAACAAATTCCTTATCAATTCTTGAGTACTGGTAGTTAAGTGGCAAAAAAAAGTTCTACTCAGTCTTCTGCACCACAAGCAACCATGGTGTGATTTGTGTGTGTTTTAATTTTTTTTTCAAGTACCAGGATAAATTAAGTTATTGCTGAATAATACAAGAACTACAGAGAGGTCCGATTGTTGATTAAATGTTAAAAGGGCTTGCCATAGTGATGAAAGCCTCAGAGCAACAAGGGGAGATCCAGGACAAACCCGGGTCACCTGGTCCTGCTTCTGGACTCAAACTTCTGCAGAGCCTTCAGCCTCTTGAGTCGTCTCAGAGACTGCAGAGTGTGACTTGTGTAAAGCAGAGTGAGGGATTCAGCGTTTGTTGCGACTTCATCTGTAAACGCTGCAGCGGGTCAGGTGCGGTTCCATCAGGACCTCACCTCGTCAAGCCCCTCCCCACTGCTCACGCTGCGCTTGTCCAACAAAAACGGGGTTATTGTTCTGTCGGACCAGAGAGAGGTGTATAAAAGTCTAATTTCTCCGTGGGAAGGATTACTGACCAGCAAATTTTAGGGAAAACAGAAACAAGATCATCGTTAAGAAGAGTTGCTAAAGCTGGGGGTGAACAATTCTGATGAAATTGGTCTGTTGGAATTGGAGCTGGTTCTAAATCGGAACTGGTTCTCGATTCCCACCCCTACTTTTGTCTCCACTGTTTTTCTTTTCACCGTCATAAACTTCTCCATCTCTACTCCTCCATCAGTGCTCTCACTCTGTACACACTGTTTGTCTACTTCTGCTGGGTTAAAAGGGAAGCCTATTGATTAGATTGAATGCTGCTGCCACCTAGCGATTGGGGGTGGTTTAGCATTCCATTATGAAGAAAAGGTGCAAAAAAAATAATGAATTGTCCTTCATCCCGCGCCCCCCCTGTAAATTGGGAACCACTGGGTTAAGGTAACATCTATAAAACTACAGGTTTCCTCCACAGTACGTCGTTAGCCTGGTCTGCTGCTCTGAGCCTTTGAAGACCTTTCTTTTCATTTAAATTTCTGAACCTTTCTCTCTCTTCCATGTTTCAATCATCTCCCCAGCTGCCATGTTTACGGTGAATTCCTAAAACATCCCATCCCTTCCATCCATTCTCCTCCCCTCTCTCTGCGTTTTACTATTCTGTCTTATTACTCCTCACTTTGACACTCTCAATTTCTCTTGCTGGAAGCGTCAGGCTTCGGGAGCAACCTTGACATATTAGGATATTAAATCTGAATCAGCACCTGTCGACGCTCTAAAGTGTTTCCACATTTCTGTGTTTCCTCAAGCGCATCAAGGAAAATACAATTTCACCTTCGGTGTCTGTCTCTGTCACATCCAGTCTGGCAGACACCTCTGTGAGTCCTCTCTGCTCTCAAACCTCCTATTAGAATTCCTCATGTCCTGTCGCTGCTCTGATCTCAGCTGATTGGTCGCGTCCAGAGGATTACAGATGATGTTGTTTTAAGAACATTAAAGGGAGATTTTAGTTGTCTAGAAGTGATGTTCTATCAGTCATTTCGCTGCAGCAAAGGTGCAAAAACCTTTAGAGACGAGGGCCCAAACTGGGAAGTTGAATTTTCTCATGGGCCATAATTTTTGCAGGATGATAAAACTGATTTTATGGCTTTTGTTGTTTTTGTTTTTAACTGATAATTAATAAATTAAAGCAGGATTGTTTTAAAGAAAAGAATAAAGCTCTTTCTGTAGAAAGAGACCTGTAAGCATCAAAATCTCTGGATTTATTGGTTTGGTTGTTTTCTAATTTCCTGGGTTTGACAATAATTTGAGTCTATTATCTGCCAGAAGCAGGATATTTTACCATGAATACTGCCATGCTTGACTTGCAGTCAAGGGCCACACATTTCTCTAATGATGACCTCTCATTAGCGTTGCCAGATATAAAAATAGAAACCAGCAAAAATATACAACCTTAAAGAAGCCCCGCCCACCTGCAGACACACAATGAGGGATTTTTAACATCAATTATTGAGTGATCTATATGTAGAATCTATGTATAAAACACAAATACATGTATTGTTTCATTTAGTCATCTGCATTTTATTTTATAACCTTATTCCTGATTTCGTCCAGTACATGTCTGATCAGCTTTAAAGCAGCTAACAATTAAAAAGTTTTAAATATGATCAGGTTGTTTTGGTCAAATGTGAAAAAAGTAATCAGTTAGCTCTCAGACTGTGACTGAGCTTCATATTCATAAGACTGACTCAGATACACACGAATCACGATCATACACAGGGGGATGGAAGAGGGACATTTTTTGTCCCTTAGGGTCAATTTAACCTCCAGGACCAAATGCTGGACATCATGGTTTCTATTTGAACCTGTCCAGGGTCCTAAAATGTTGTTGGTCTCATATAAACCTCAACAAAGTGCAAAGTAATTATTTAAGTTACCACAAAACCTCTTGTTGGCCTTTTGAACACAGAAGTGCTCGTGCTGGACCTTCAAACCTTTTATTATAGTTTCTAGTCTCCTGTCTTTGTTAAATAGTTTGTCCCATTTTGTCCTCCTCTCTCCTGGATGTTCACACTAATCAGTTTGGTGCCGTTACCTGTACAGGAGAACTTTTTATTAAATCCACAGAACCACTAAGGAGACTAACCAATCCAAAGGAGACAACCAGCTCTAGCCAATCAGAGGCAAAGTGGGGCGGGGCTTCATGCCTTTGCTCTGCTGTTGTTGATGGATGCTGTGACCTGACTATTTAGTTCTATAGTGACCAGAGTCATGACCAGCCTAAGGTTCACAACTGAAATCTCCTCTAACCTGTTCCACGGTAACGTTTTGGTCCCTTTAACTCCACAGCGCCTCCTCTCATGTTTAAAGGAATTATTCCTCATTAATCCACAACAGCTGACTGCCAGTCCATTAATCCAGAGGTCCTGATGGCAGACATATTAATTCACATCATTATTCTCACCTCTAAGGTGTTGGAGCTGCTGATTCTTCCAATCGGCTTCAGTATTAGTGGTCCACCATCGCTCCGGTGCCCCCCTTTTCCCTCCAATTTTCAGTTGCTCTTTTGATGTTTTTCACATGACTGGTTACAGAGTCTGTCAACTACTAGATGCTTCCTCTATGCAAAAACTGAGAGGAAACAACAGCAGCTGCTCTGAATGGGTCAGTGATCCATACTGGTCTGGTACCAGGTCTAGTACCATGTCTAGTACCATGTCTGGTACCAAGTCTAGTACCATGTCTAGTACCATGTCTGGTACCAAGTCTAGTACCATGTCTAGTACCAGGTCTAGTACCATGTCTAGTACCATGTCTGGTACCAGGTCTGGTACCATGTCTAGTACCAGGTCTGGTACCATGTCTAGTAGCAGGTCTGGCACCATGTCTAGTAGCAGGTCTGGTACCATGTCTAGTACCAGGTCTAGTACCATGTCTAGTACCATGTCTGGTACCAAGTCTAGTACCATGTCTAGTACCAGGTCTAGTACCATGTCTAGTACCATGTCTGGTACCAGGTCTAGTACCATGTCTAGTACCATGTCTAGTACCATGTCTGGTACCAAGTCTAGTACCATGTCTAGTACCAGGTCTAGTACCAGGTCTGGTACCATGTCTAGTACCAGGTATGGTACCATGTCTAGTACCAGGTCTAGTACCAGGTCTGGTACCAAGTCTAGTACCATGTCTAGTACCAGGTCTAGTACCATGTCTAGTACCATGTCTGGTACCAGGTCTGGTACCATGTCTAGTACCAGGTCTGGTACCATGTCTAGTAGCAGGTCTGGTACCATGTCTAGTAGCAGGTCTGGTACCATGTCTAGTACCAGGTCTAGTACCATGTCTAGTACCATGTCTGGTACCATGTCTAGTACCAGGTATGGTACCATGTCTTGTACCAGGTATGGTACCATGTCTAGTACCAGGTATGGTACCATGTCTAGTACCAGGTATGGTACCATGTCTAGTGCCAGGTATGGTACCAGGTCTAGTACCATGTCTGGTACCAGGTCTAGTACCAGGTCTGGTACCAGGTCTAGTACCAGGTCTGGTACCAGGTCTAGTACCAGGTAGGGTACCAGGTCTAGTACCATGTCTAGTACTAGGTCTAGTACCAGGTCTGGTACCATGTCTAGTACCAGGTATGGTACCATGTCTAGTACCAGGTCTAGTACCAGGTCTGGTACCAAGTCTAGTACCATGTCTAGTACCAGGTCTAGTACCATGTCTAGTACCATGTCTGGTACCAGGTCTGGTACCATGTCTAGTACCATGTCTGGTACCAGGTCTGGTACCATGTCTAGTACCAGGTCTGGTACCATGTCTAGTAGCAGGTCTGGCACCATGTCTCGTAGCAGGTCTGGTACCATGTCTAGTACCATGTCTTGTACCAAGTCTAGTACCATGTCTAGTACCAGGTCTAGTACCATGTCTAGTACTATGTCTGGTACCAGGTCTAGTACCATGTCTAGTACCATGTCTGGTACCAAGTCTAGTACCATGTCTAGTACCAGGTCTAGTACCATGTCTAGTACCATGTCTGGTACCA
>SSNR01000053.1:366771-409950 GCA_006937965.1 Callopanchax toddi | reverse complement strand
GGGGTAAATACATGGAGTAAATACATGGAATAAATACATGGGGTAAATACATGGAATAAATACATGGAGTAAATACATGGAATAAATACATGAAATAAATACATGGGGTAAATACATGGAGTAAATACATGGAATAAATACATGGGGTAAATACATGGAATAAATACATGGAGTAAATACATGGAATAAATACATGAAATAAATACATGGGGTAAATACATGGGGTAAATACATGGGGTAAATACATGGAGTAAATACATGGAGTAAATACATGGGGTAAATACATGGGGTAAATATATGGGGTAAATACATGGAGTAAATACATGGAATAAATGCATGGAGTAAATACATGGAGTAAATACATGGAGTAAATACATGAAATAAATATATGGAGTAAATACATGGAATAAATACATATAATAAATACATGGAGTAATTACATAGAATAAATACATGGAGTAAATACATGGGGTAAATACATGGGGTAAATATATGGGGTAAATACATGGAGTAAATACATGGAATAAATGCATGGAGTAAATACATGGAGTAAATACATGGAGTAAATACATGAAATAAATATATGGAGTAAATACATGGAATAAATACATATAATAAATACATGGAGTAATTACATAGAATAAATACATGGAGTAAATACATGGAATAAATACATGGAGTAAATACATGGAGTAAATACATGGAGTAAATACATGGAGTAAATACATGGAGTAAATACATGTGGTAAATACATGGGGTAAATACATGGGGTAAATACATGGAGTAAATACATGGAGTAAATACATGGAATAAATACATGGAGTAAATACATGGAATAAATACATGGGGTAAATACATGGGGTAAATACATGGGGTAAATACATGGGGTAAATACATGGGGTAAATACATGGAGTAAATACATGGAGTAAATACATGGAGTAAATACAATACATGGAGTAAATACATGGAATAAATACATGGGGTAAATACATGGGGTAAATACATGGGGTAAATACATGGGGTAAATACATGGGATAAATACATGGAAGGAATAAATACATGGAGTAAATACATGGAGTAAATACATGTAACATGGAATAAATACATGAATAAATACATGGAATAAATACATATAATAAATACATGGATTAAATACATAGAATAAATACATGGAGTAAATACATGGAGTAAATACATGGGGTAAATACATGGGGTAAATACATGGAGTAAATACATGGAATAAATACATGGAGTAAATACATGGAGTAAATACATGGAATAAATACATGGAGTAAATACATGGAATAAATACATGGAGTAAATACATGGAATAAATACATGGAGTAAATACATGGGGTAAATACATGGGGTAAATACATGGAGTAAATACATGGAATAAATACATGGGGTAAATACATGGGGTAAATACATGGAATAAATACATGGAGTAAATACATGGAATAAATACATGGAGTAAATACATGGAGTAAATACATGGAATAAATACATGAAATAAATACATAAAGTAAATACATGGAATAAATACATGGAATAAATACATGGAATAAATACATGGAGTAAATACATGGAGTAAATACATGGAGTAAATACATGGAGTAAATACATGGAATAAATACATGGAGTAAATACATGGAATAAATACATGGAGTAAATACATGGAATAAATACATGAAATAAATACATGGGGTAAATACATGGGTAATACATGGAGTAAATACATGGAATAAATACATGGAGTAAATACATGGAGTCAATACATGGAGTCAATACATGGAATAAATACATGGAATGAATACATGGAATAAATACATGGAATAAATACATGGAATAAATACATGGAATAAATACATGGAGTCAATACATGGAGTCAATACATGGAGTCAATACATGGAGTCAATACATGGAGTCAATAAATGGAGTAAATACTTGGAATAAATACATGGGGTAAATACATGGGGTAAATACATGGAATAAATACATGGAGTAAATACATGGAATAAATACATGGAGTAAATACATGGAGTAAATACATGGAATAAATACATGGAGTAAATACATGGAGTAAATACATGGAGTAAATACATGGAGTAAATACATGGGGTAAATACAAGGAGTAAATACATGGAGTAAATACATGGAATAAATAGATTAAATAAATACATAAAGTAAATACATGGAATAAATACATGGAGTAAATACATGGAGTCAATACATGGAGTCAATACATGGAATAAATACATGGAATAAATACATGGAGTAAATACATGGAGTAAATACATGGAGTAAATACATGTGGTAAATACATGGAGTAAATACATGGAATAAATACATGGAATAAATACATGGAGTAAATACATGGAGTAAATACATGGAGTAAATACATAGAATAAATACATGGGGTAAATACATGGAATAAATACATGGAATAAATACATGGGGTAAATACATGGAGTAAATACATGGAATAAATACATGGGGTAAATACATGGGGTAAATACATGGAATAAATACATGGAGCAAATACATGGAATAAATACATGGGGTAAATATATGGGGTAAATACATGGAGTAAATACATGGAATAAATACATGGAGCAAATACATGGAATAAATACATGGAATAAATACATGGAGTAAATACATGGGGTAAATACATGGAGTAAATACATGGGGTAAATACATGGGGTAAATACATGGAGTAAATACATGGAATGAATACATGGAATGAATACATGGAGCAAATACATGGAATAAATAAATGGGGTAAATACATGGGGTAAATACATGGAGTAAATACATGGAGTAAATACATGTAGTAAATACATGGAGTAAATACATGGAGTAAATACATGGAATAAATACATGGAGCAAATACATGGAATAAATACATGGAGTAAATACATAGAATAAATACATGGAGTAAATACATGGAATAAATACATGGAGCAAATACATGGAGTAAATACATGGAATAAATACATGGGGTAAATACATGGGGTAAATACATGGAGTAAATACATGGAATAAATACATGGGGTAAATACATGGAATAAATACATGGAGTAAATACATGGAATAAATACATGAAATAAATACATGGAGTAAATACATGAAATAAATATATGGAGTAAATACATGGAATAAATACATATAATAAATACATGGAGTAATTACATAGAATAAATACATGGAGTAAATACTTGGAATAAATACATGGAGTAAATACATGGAGTAAATACATGGAATAAATACATGGAATAAATACATGGAATAAATACATGGAGTAAATACATGGAGTAAATACATGGAATAAATACATGGAGTAAATACATGGAGTAAATACATGGAGTAAATACATGGAGCAAATACATGGAATAAATACATGGAATAAATACATATAGTAAATACATGGAATAAATACATGGAATAAATACATATAGTAAATACATGGAATAAATACATGGAATAAATACATGGAGTAAATACATGGAATAAATAAATGGAATAAATACATATAGTAAATACATGGAATAAATACATGGAATAAATACATGGAATAAATACATATAGTAAATACATGGAATAAATACATGGAATAAATACATATAGTAAATACATGGAATAAATACATGGAATAAATACATATAGTAAATACGTGGAATAAATACATGGAGTAAATACATGGAATAAATACATGGAGTAAATACATGGAGTAAATACGTGGAGTAAATACATAGAATAAATACATGGGGTAAATACATGGGATAAATACATGGAGTAAATACATGGAGTAAATACATGGAGTAAATACATGGGGTAAATACATGGGGTAAATTCATGGGGTAAATACATGGAGTAAATACATGGGGTAAATACATGGAGTAAATACATGGAATAAATACATGGAGCAAATACATGGAATAAATACATGGAATAAATACATGGGGTAAATACATGGGGTAAATACATGGGGTAAATACATGGAATAAATACATGGGGTAAATACATTAGGTAAATACATGGGGTAAATACATGGAATAAATACATGGAGCAAATACATGGAATAAATACATGGAATAAATACATGGAGCAAATACATGGAATAAATACATGGAATAAATACATGGGGTAAATACATGGAATAAATACATAGAATAAATACATGGAGCAAATACATGGGGTAAATACATGGGGTAAATACATGGAATAAATACATGGAGTCAATACATGGAATAAATACATGGAGCAAATACATGGAGTAAACGAAGAGAAAAACAGGACTGGGAAACACTCTGATATGATTTAAAAATAAACAAGTCTGGAATAAAAACAAACAAAGTGATATAAGTGATTAGCTAAAAACATCAACATGTGACAGACACTGGAATGAATGAACGAACAAATGAATGAATGAAAATGAAGATCTGAACAAGAAATGAACAAACTAATCATAAACAAAAATAAACAAAAGAATGAGTGATCTTGTGGCAGAAACACTAAAATGAATGAATGAAGATTTGAAAAATAAGCATGTTGGAAAACAAATGCAAATATTAAGAAAAAAGTAAATGGATTAATAAACAGGTTGGTATAAAGCCTGAAATGAATGAGTTAATAAAAATAAAACCACTTATAAAAATCGGTAACATACAAACTCTGCATTTACCGTATTTGCCCGCATATAAGATGAGGTTTCTTTCATTTAAAATAATTTGAAAAAGGGGGGGGTCATCTTATTATCGCGCCCTAGTTTCTCCGGCGGAGGGCGCAGGCTTTTTGGTCAAAGCGGCAGGAAGCAGCTCAGACCGTGAGCGGTTCCAGAGGTCCGGGCCTGGCCTAGTTCAAAGTTACAGGTTTACTAGTACTGAGGATTAAAATGTCCAGAAAATTTCCAGACCCAGCAGGTGCTTTCAGCGAGCAGACTCTGTACAGGTGAGGACTCGCATCGCTCTCTCGATTCACACACGCATTCTCCCTCAGAACCTCTTCCGTCTCACCGTTCTTTATATGCACCCGACACACACACACACACACACTCCCTCACACATACAGCGGGTTTGCGTGTGTGTCTGCGCAATTATTGCGCAACAGCGGGTTTGTGTGTGCGCGCGATCATGGTGCAACAGCGGGTTTGTGTGTGCGTGCGATCATGGCGCAACAGTGGGTTTGTGTATGTCTGCACGATCATGGCTCAAAAGCGGGTTTGTGTGTGTGTTTGTTCATGGCGCAGCTGTGTGTGTGTGTGTCTGTGCATTTTGCCGCAGCAGCGTGTGTGTGTAAACAAGCTTCCCCTACATGAAAACTCCATCTCAGCTCCACAACTGGATGTGAAGTTCATCAGTGTCTGATGATCGCGAAGTTGCACAATCTGACCGTGAAAGCTCCTGTCAGCAAAGGTGCGTTCGGGCAGAGAGATCAGTACGGTGGACTGGTGGACTAGTTGTGTGCACCACTGTTAATAAGCAAATATTAAAGCAGTCTGGAATTATTAGTAGCATTAGTTAAATTTTCTCAAAATTTCAATAAAAATTGTTTCTTTAAAAAGTGAATTTAGTTTTTTTTTCTGAAGATTAGTCTTGAAAAGGGGGGGTCGTCTTATAATCAGGGTCGTCCTATATTCGGGCAAATACGGTAATTCATTAATTCTGAAAACAAAATAAACTGAAATTTGAGGATTAGTGTTCAGATTTTATAAATAACACTTCCTTTGATTTTATCACTAAACAGAAAAAACAATAACTTCCTGTGGGACATATTAGTCTGTTGGTTTAGTCATTCTGACATGTGTTTCTGTGTAATAGTTATAAATATTTACTACCTTACCAGCTGCAGCAGGCTTCCTGAACAGCCTCCGTTTAGATAAATAGTTTACATTCTTCAGGACTGATGAGGTAATCGGGACGTCCTTAAGACTGCTATAAGGAGAAAATCAGAGCAAAAACTGACTTAATTAATGAGCAGGAACCAATCAGGACAATCCAGAGGACCTGAGTGCGTTTTCGATTCGGGTCTCTGGCTCATTTATAGCTTAGAAGAATCTTTAATGTCTTCATTAGGGAAAACTTCCCACTCAGAGCCTTCAGCTGGCCAGCAGGTTTAAATCTAGGATCCTCCTGGATAGGACGTTAAAACGGATGGCCTCCTAATGGGCATAAGTGTTGTCTTGGCTCCCATGTCTAAAGTACGGTTCTCCTCTTTGACCCGATACAGACTTATGAAACTTTATGATATGATGAGTCCACTCGTGGCCATCAATTAAAGTCACCTTCTGCAAATCACAAGCTCAGCAAATCTCTTAAAAGCAGAAAATCACTCAGAAGAAACCCAAACTCTTAAGTGGCGTCAAGACGAAACATTCAGTGGAGTCTTCAGCCTCCAGTAGGTGTAGGACGACTGCTGGAGTGATAAAGCTGAGTTTAATGAGCGTAGTGTTGATTCTGTTCTGCAATATTGAACCACTTTAATTTGGTGATGCTTATTAACTAAAGAAGCCTCTAAAGTGGCTGCTGAGCTCTGTCTACTGGACACTCACACTCTGTTCTCTGGTGTATTCAGGAGTGTATGGGAATGAATCCACTACAGGTCAGTGATCCGGGGTTAAGACTGGACAGTGAGCATTTAGGACCAAAATGTGAATAATATTGGCTCCTTATTTGTTTTTTTGTCACTTAAATGTTTTAAATCATCAAACAAATCCTGGTGTCAGACAACGACAATGTGAGTAAATATAAAATACAGTTTTCAGATGATGATTTCATTGTATTAAAGGGAAAAAAACCTATCCAAACCAACCTGATCCTATCTGAAAACGTTTCCACCCCCTAAATGTAATAAGACTACCGATGGCAACAACTACAGTCCAGTGTTAGTGATAACTAGTGTTCAGTCTCTGACGGTACTTTCACTCATCTTTAGAGAACTGTTTATATTCAGCCACATTGGAGGGTTTTTAGAGAAATAGCCTTTATTGTCCCTCAGTGGAGAAATTCACAACTTCCTACATAAACAGTTTAAGGTCAAAGCTCAGACATTGTCTTTCAGGACTTTCTGGTAGTCAGCACAATTCATGGTCCCATCAGTTACAGGACGTGGCCCAGGTCCCGAGCAGCCCCAGACCATCACACTACCACCACCATGTCTGACTAATGGAATGATGTTTTAATGAAATATATTGCGAGTTTGACTCCAGATTTAACAGGTCACACACCTTCCAGAAAGTTCCACGTTTGTCTGGTTAGTAAACAATATGGAGATCACCAAGGTGATTTTATGCATATATGAGACGAACCTTTGTGTTGGTTTTAGTCAGCCAAGGGTTTGGAATTCTCTCATGGAGGACAGTTTTTCCCCCTCATTTTTTATTGTTGAATCATGACCTTTGACCTTAACCGAATGAGGCCTGCAGTGCTTCAGATGTTGTTCTGGGTTCTTGTATCCTCTAATTGTTTTCCAGAAAGTGACATGATGTGTTGCTTTTTGAGATCCTTTAGCCTCCTTCATCTTGTCAGAATTCTACCAAATTTTTTTTCATAAAGTCCTCCGAGGGCCACAATCAGAACGTAAAACGGTGATGTCCAATTTTATCAAGACACGGGGCAAAAATCAATGTTCTCAGTTACAGGCAGAAAAGAAAAATTCTATTGTGATTTTTTTTTTTTCACTTTTAGGTGGTCAACAATATAATAAACATGCCAAATTTAACTGAGAAAAGCAAACTACATGTGTTTTATTTAGATAAGGATCAGAAAATCTTTGTAGGTATGAGACATAAAAGGGTCTGATATGTTTGCCTTAATTAAAAGAAACATGAATTTTATTGGCAGCCGCCATGATTGACAGACACCCATCAGTCTATCCCGTTACACCTGACGTAATGAGGCGTTCATTGACTATATCCTGGCGCGGATATAAGAGTTTTTACCGATTAGACCACAGAAACTCCGTTGGTTGTAGATATTAATTATTTATTAGACATTGCGTGGCGGGCCTGATCAAAGGGGGCTGCGGGCCATATCCGGCTCGGAGGCCGGAGGTTCCCCACCCCGATATAGAGCCAGGCTGCTTTAGGTCGCTTTTTTTACTGAATATATTTCCTTTATAGATATCAGTTTTTTTTTTCCTCCTGATTGATCTTCAATTCACACCTGAGTTTCTTCATCTGTTGGTTTTGTTTCCTGTGGATCTGAAGCCTGAGTTTTTGTATTTACCAGCTTCTTGCTCTGTAACTCTGCCCATGACATACAATGTACAGACTGTAGCGTTATCAATTACGCTATTCCTCTGACATTTTGTCCCCTTGACCATCACACACACAACAATACTCTTTTTGCCAATAACTTGGATTATAATGACTTTTCACCATACTTTAACCTTTGATAACCTGACTCAACATTCCTCCAGGTGTCTGTCCAGGTCCGTTTTTCCGGAAGTTTCCACAGGACTCTTTTAGTAATAATACAAACCTAAAGACTCTCTGGTGTCTCTTCCTAATGGCACTGCTTTAAACTGTTACATGAATGTTCTTATTTTGATCATTTGCACTTTCACCTACAGTGTTATGAATGTGTTGATCCGGCTTCAGTGTTATTTTTATATAAACCTTAAATCATACGGTTTACATATTTCTACTTCGCTAAAGTTAAATTAATGTTAGTACTTGAAGTAAATCATTGATTATGGTACTATGACTTTAAGAGTCTGAGTCACGTGACTTGGTAAAACCCCTGATCCCATTGGCCACCTTAAGAAGACTCATCCTGATTGGCTTCCCCAAGTAGTGCCTCTCTTAACTGTCACTTCACTTCCTGAGACGTCAGTTCTCAGTCAGCCTTGCTGAGACAACCGCTCTGCTGTTCACCTGCTACACAGTGAAGCTATTCCAGGAGTCTGCCCTGTCTTTCTGTGGGTTCCTAGCCCCACGTCACGGCCGATGTCCGCTCCACTCCCCTGAGAGCAAGACAACGCCAGTCTTACTCTCCTTGCCAAAATGGGGATGAATGTTCCAGCTTCACCTAGCCAGAGATGGGTCTACTAAGCGGAGTATCCAGGACAAATCCGGCAACCCAAGGCGGCCCGATGCCCCCAAAGGTTACCCGATGGATCGATGGGGGATTCTCCACCTTCGTGCAGTCCTCACTCCTGCCCCGGATCTGATCCACAGAACGTCGCACAAGTAAGCACCCACCTTCTGGTAAATGAGAGGCCTACTTTGATAAGCTACCAACTCCACCGTAACTTATCCCAAACCAAAGTAACTCCTCCAAACTGCCCTTCGTAACTAAATTAAGATAAACGCCCTAGTCTAAATATCATAGACTCAGACTATTAAACTCATCATAATTAAGATCAACTTGAACACGTTATATCGTTGCTAATATGCTAAATAATGCTACCCAGAGGTGTGGACTCGAGTCACATGACTTGGACTCAAGTCAGACTCGAGTCATCATTTTGATGACTTCTGACTCGACTTGGTAAAATCTAGAAAGACTCCCGACTTGACTCGGACTTGAACGTCAATGACTTGCGACTTGACTCGACTTGCGTGTGTTGACTTGATGATGACTTGAAGATATTTGATATTTTAGCACTGAAAACGGCTCTAGATCAGACCTATTTGGCGCAAATGCGGCTTCATCCCCACTGGTGCTGCTAAAAATCTCCCTCGCACCGCATAGATCAGCTGATTGCAGGAGAAACTCTCCGACGCTGAACGTGTCTCTGAAGTTCAGCAGCAGACACACATTAAACCAGGAGAACTCAAATTCAGGTCCTAAAGGAGCCCTTCTATTAAGAAGTCTGTGTTCCGGAGGAGTCTGTAACCTCTCTGCTTCATGAAAGCCAGCAGCGACCTGCTGCTAAAGTGAAACTAAACAGCAGCTGATTGCCGTGCTGATGCAGGGGCGGGTCTAGAACTTTTCTCTTGGCAGGCAGGGGCAAAGATTATAGAAGAGTGACCCACCAAAAAGTCAATTGTGTTTAAATGTTCTGCAGTCTTAAACAGCAGACCAACATTTTGATTATTTTATGTAATTAATTTATTTACTGAAGTAAAACACATGGATCTGTTTACCATGAAAGAACTATGCAGCAGATTCAAAATCATGGAGAACACAATCAGTAGAACACAAATGAACATTTTAGTACATCAATACTTCGCCTGCCTATGAATGAGCTTTCAAACATCAAAATAATGATAATGTAGAATTGCAGCAGTTTCTGCATATTATTAACAATACATCAGAGATTAGGACAGCTCAAGTGTCTGTTTTTGTGGATTTTGGCAAAACATTCCACAAAACTATTCAATATAATATGCAAAAACTGATTGACAGCTCTGGTGGGGGTGATCAGGCAGGGTGGCCAATCAGATTTCAAGGGTGGTCAGCACCACCCCTGTGGCCCCGCCCCTGCCTGCATGGACCCCGCGTCGACTCACAATGACGACGTGGATTTAATGAAAGAACCAGAGCTCTGGAGACTCTGTGACTCATTGGTCAAAAACTAGCGGCTCGCGGACCGGATCCGGTCCTCCCTCTGATTGGCTGTAGTCCAGATATTCCTTGTGTGCTGCAGTCAGAGAGGCGAGTATGCTAGGCTAGTCAGATGAACAGGGTGGGTTTAGTGGATCAAGAGAGAAAACTCAAAGAATTATTAACAACTTTTCATCAAGTTAAGATCTGAGCTTCTGAAAATCATGACCAATGATCTTATAAGGTTAGGTAAGACCTGGTCCAGGTTAGGTCAGACCTGGTCCAGGTTAGGTCAGACCCTGGTCCAGGTTAGGTCAGACTCTGGTCCAGGTTAGGTCAGACCCTGGTCCAGGTTAGGTCAGACTCTGGTCCAGGTTAGGTCAGACCCTGGTCCAGGTTAGGTCAGACCCTGGTCCAGATCACTGGGTCCTTTGTCCTGCTAAAGACCTCCAAAATGGACAAAAGCTATAAATCTATAAACAACATGATCAATACTCTGACCAGGTGTGTCCTCTACCTTCTGCCTCTCAGCAGCAAACTGATCATCAGATCAGCTTTAAAATTTTTTTTTTTTTTTAACTGAAAAAAAGACTTTAGTTCTTTTTAAATTATAACTACATTTGGTCAGGTATTTTTATTAGCTTTGTACGTTGTACGGTAATATTTTCTTACAATATTGAACATCTAGCCAAGGCCAAAGATCTAGAGACCAAACTAAAGAAGTGTCCTTCTGAGGGACAGGTGTCCACGATGGAGGATCGTCCATCTGACATTTAGACATGAAATATTCAGGTTGAGACGTTCATGAGAAACATGAAGTTAAAACATTTGAACTGATCTTAAAATGTTTCAGTTTCAGCTCATGAGAGAGATAGAAACCATTTATTAAAACACATTAAATTATAATTGGTCAAATGACTCGATTATGACTTGAAAATTCAAAGTTAAGGACTTGGACTTGACTTGGACTTGCACGTCATTGACTTTGGACTTGACTTGGACTTGGTTGCGTTTGACTTGGACTTGACTCGAGACTTGACTGGAAAGACTTGTGACTTACTTGTGACTTGCAAAGCAGTGACTTGGTCACACCTCTGATGCTACCTCTCTGCTTATCTGTCTGTAACTTGTCCGTTAGTCCTTTTTAGAGAAAAAATGCTGTTAAAGTCTTTTATTCCTGTTTCAGTCTACCAGTGTTAATTTTGGCGTGAAATTTTAATTTAGTTTTAGTCTTAGTCTTTTGACTAAAATTCTTTTTCATTTTAGTCTAGTTTTAGTCGTCCAATTCGTTTTAGTTTTAGTCTAATTTTAGTCCACTAAATATAAAATAGGCATATTTGACTAATATTAATATTTTTTCCTCTGGTGCAATTATTTTACATTTCTTTAAAGGAATTGGGGTAACACTTTACTTTTATTAACATTAGTGCATTATTAAGTATTAATAAACAAATGGGCCCTTTATCAACGTTCCCAATATTGTTAATGACCCCAATTATAAGACACACCCCTTTCCAAGACTAATCTTTAGAAAAAAAACTAAATTAACTTTTAAAATAAACTATTTTTGTTGAAATTTTGAGGAAGTAGTTTAAATATCTTATTTAGAGACCTTTAACATTTTCTTATTAATTCAATCACAATGATCTGTAATTCATATTCTAGTGTGTGTTGAGTTCTGTCAGGAAAGACACTAGTGATCCTGAGCAAAATAAATACCATAATAATGCAAACTGTCAGAACTTTGCTCATGACATGTCAGATCAAAACTCTGCATGAGGCTTTAACTCACAGAGTCTGATCAGCTGTTCTCACGCTGTGGTCCGTCTCCTCCCACAGAACGTGATCGCCACAACGCTCCGTCTTCGGTCATTTCACTCCATAACTCCATATTTCCTGTCTCCCTGACAGCTGTTTGATGCCTCTGCTGCATTCACCACCATTATCTTAAAATCAGCGTCGTAACTCTGCCTCCGTTCTGTTAATTTGACCTACTTTAATAAAGTCTGTTCCTGTCGGCGTCTGCTTTGCTGTTTACAAACTCCGGCGCTTCCCGACAAGGCGGACTCTGATTGGTTCCTTTCTCATTTACTTCCGCCTGTTACGTTTGCTGATTGGTTCCCTTCTCTAGTCCTGCCTGCTCCGATTGCTGATTGGTTCTTTGGTATGTTCGTCAAAATTTTCCCGTTTTCTGATTGGATTTCGTCACTGTCAATTCTCGTCTCGTCTTCCGTTCCTGACGAAAAGGTCCGCCGATTTAGTCTTCGTCTTTAGTCTTTTTCCGTTTTATATTTTTGAATTTCGTTTAGTTTTCGTTTGGTAAAATATATTCGCGACGAAATAAATAACGAAAATATTTCGTCTACGAAATTAACACTGCAATCTACATCTGTCAATAAGGGTACATCATTACTCACTGTAATGCTTCCTAGGACCTAGATTCCTGCAATAAATCATTAGTTTAGTTCCAGGTGTCGAACGCAGAGACGTCCGTTTAAACCCTAAAATAACTAAATAATGTGCAGAGGGTGCAGCAATAAACTTAACTAGTTTAACGCTACAGGACCAATCACCACAAGTAGGATGAAATCAGGTGTCTAGCTTTGACTTACTAAATGAATTTTTTCAGGAACTGAAAGGGGCCAACATGGTGCTTTTTTCCTGACTGCATTATAAAAATAACAAGATATTTAAATAATAATAACTGTTCACCATCAATATATCCAACTGGAAACCACCTGATTCAATGGGATGAAGTTCCTCACTAATACAACTATTATTGGTTTGAGAGAAAGAAAATAAAGCTGCTGGAACAGCCCAGCCTAAATCTATGGAGAGAACTAAAGGTCAGAGGTCATAGAAGGAACCTTCAGGTTTGATACCTTTTTATTGAATGTCTGTGAGGGTTTGCTCATTCCCATCACACACTAAGTACCTTAAGACCTGCTCAGACTGTGCAGAGTGTTCAGGGTTGGATGGTGCAAACTCAACAGTCCAAGCAGAATTAAACTTGTAACACCAGCTCAGTTCTGACTGTAACTGTTCTAAACTGTCAGTGCTCTGGAGCTCTGTCCACATTCACTGCAGATATATTTGTAAAATGCTCTGAGTGACAGAGCTGGCCAGTCCCCTGCTGGGCGTGTGTTTAGTTTGAGTTTGTGCATCGTTATTTTGGCAGTGACTGACAGGCTGAGGAATGAACATAATTTTCCTGCTGTATGTGTTTGTCCCATAGTAGCAGATTGGTTTAAAACACTTTCACAGTGAGACACATGTCCAGGATCAGCTGTTTGTGTCCCTACTAGGGGTGAAACGAGATTTCGCGATATTAAAACGTCACAATATTTCTTGTTGAGATAAATTCGATCTCGCGAACCCGCATGACCTGATTATGTCATTATTTGCATTTGGGCACGCAAGTGAAAATGTCGCTCCGAAAGCGAAAATGAAACTTAAAACGCTGCCGTTCATATCATTGTAAATGCAGCAGCGCTCAGATGCCCTGTTAGAAAATCGCGTGCCTGCTGTGGAAACAGTAAAAGAAGAACAGCTGGGGGCTTGGTGTGTGGCTTGGAGCAGAAAGACATGGATCCCTATCCTGAAACCTCCCTGAATAAAGAACAGACTGACACGAGGACGAGAGAGGAGAGGAGACAGAGAGGTGTGTGCATCTGTAAACAATCTATATGAAACACTATTATCACTGAGTTAAACACAGTTTTATTATATAAAATAAAAAGATTTTCTTAGCTTTGCATTTATTTTCTATTAATGATCAAATCCTTTAAGGATTTAGTGAAGTTTAACTGAACTGATTCTATTTTTCAACAAGAAGAGAGAAAAGAAAGTAGGGAGAAAACAGACAGACAGAATAACAGCATTAGAGAGGTGAGAAGTGGTAAAGGACTGAAAGATCACTGAGAGACACATGGACATGATGGGGAGACATGTCCTCTGCACTTTTTAAAGGCAGTTTAGATCCATGTAGGTTTTACTGTCTAAAAACATAGTTATACTATATTAAATGGATACTGGCTGTTGTTTTTAGGTGTAGGTTTAATATCATGGCTAAACAGTTCAAACCTCTCCTCTTCAGCTGAAATCAAATTTTTATCTTTGGTGAGACAGAAGAGGAGGAGAGAGACAGGAAAATAACATTTTCAGCAGTAGTTTGATGTTTGAAAATTCTTGATTAAAATCTCATCTTGTGAGTTTTCAGTATCGTTACACCCCTACTGATAAGATTCAAGAAATCAGAAAAAGAAAGACATCAGTTGAGTTTGTGGAAAAACTTGTAAAAGTCTGGAATAAAAGCATTTTTTGTTGCATAAAAATGATTTTTGAAGTTTTCTTGAAACTATTATCTCGTCTCGTCTCGTGAACTCAGTATCTTGTCTCGTGAATTCAATGTCCAGTCTCGTCTCGTCTTGTCTCATCTCGTCTCGTGAGTTTTGAGTCTCGTTTCACCCCTAGTCCCTACTGTTTTATACTGAAAGGCTCCATAAAGTCACAGGAAAGTCAAGTCCCATCTCAACTAGGGGCCTCCCTCTCTGAATCACCAGTTTGATGACACATTCAGTGTGCAGCAGTTCTTAGGGTTAGTCTAGATGTGAGATGACAGAATGTCTGCTCTCTTCAAAAGGCTGTCTGAACTGGTGATGGTTCAAGCCTCACTGCTGTTGTGACTGTTAGCATCACATACCTATGTTTTCACTCAGGTTCTCCTCAAGGATGACTCAGTAGTGATCCATAAAGTCCAACTGGACGTTCACTCAAATCACAACCTACTGGGTCTGTTCTAAATCAGGATCCCATCCACAGTAAACACAGTCCCAGAGTCACTTTTAATGAACTGAACCTGATTTCTGCTCAGTTTTTTGGGCATCATTTGCTCCTGTTATCTCCCTCACCTTCACATCGTATTCAGCTAACTGGGATCATTTCTGGTGCTTGTGCAATCCAATAGGTGCAATACATTTGCAGTTTTTTTTAGTGCATGTTGATCTTGCTGCGCTATCCACAGAGCTATGTCAGAGTACAGCAGGAACAAGAGTGAAAAGGAGAAAAAAATATAAGCAAGCTTCAGATCCTAGCTAATGAAGGACAAAGGATCTTAATAAAAGCTGGAAAAATCTAATCTGTTTCATTTGAATCAAAAAGGCACATTTCTTTCCAGACCAGCACTACAGCTCCACAAATTACAAGTCAGATCTTTAATTTATCAATAATTATCATTAGTGCCCTCCACAATGCTTCCTCTTTCTGCAGGGAGTCATTCTCACATCATACTGTGACTTCTGAAGCTCTAGAGTCATGGAGCTCCTAACGTCACATCACCAGGTTTGTCTACAGCGCAATATTGGCAGGAAGGTGAACAGGAACAAGAGAAGGACAATGACTACAACGGATGGTTGCAGGCTACTTTTGGAAAGTGATGTAGAGCAGTACACCACTAAACTTCAGAGACTACAGATTAGTGATCCATGTTTAGCTCTGGGTGTACTTTTAAAACAATAGATCAGGTGGCATGCGTTGCTATTATCACAATACCAGTGTTAATTTTGGCGTGAAATTTTAATTTAGTTTTAGTCTTAGTCTTTTGACTAAAATTCTTTTTCATTTTAGTCTAGTTTTAGTCGTCCAATTCGTTTTAGTTTAAGCCTAATTTTAGTCGACTAAAATTCTGAACTATTTTAGTCGACTAAAATAGTTCAGAATTTTAGTCGACTAAATATAAAATAGGCATATTTGACTAATATTAATATTTTTTCCTCTGGTGCAATTATTTTACATTTCTTTAAAGGAATTGGGGTAACACTTTACTTTTATTAACATTAGTGCATTATTAAGTATTAATAAACAAATGGGCCCTTTATCAACGTTCCCAATATTGTTAATGACCCCAATTATAAGACACACCCCTTTCCAAAACTAATCTTTAGAAAAAAAACTAAATTAACTTTTAAAATAAACTATTTTTGTTGAAATTTTGAGGAAGTAGTTTAAATATCTTATTTAGCGACCTTTAACATTTTCTTATTAATTCAATCACAATGATCTGTAATTCATATTCTAGTGTGTGCTGAGTTCTGTCAGGAAAGACACTAGTGGTCCTGAGCAAAATAAATACCATAATAATGCAAACTGTCAGAACTTTGCTCATGACATGTCAGATCAAAAGTCTGCATGAGGCTTTTACTCACAGAGTCTGATCAGCTGTTCTCACGCTGCGGTCCGTCTCCTCCCACAGAACGTGATCGCCACAACGCTCCGTCTTCGGTCATTTCACTCCATAACTCCATATTTCCTGTCTCCCTGACAGCTGTTTGATGTCTCTGCTGCATTCACCACCATTATCTTAAAATCAGCGTCGTAACTCTGCCTCCGTTCTGTTAATTTGACCTACTTTAATAAAGTCTGTTCCTGTCGGCGTCTGCTTTGCTGTTTACAAACTCCGGCGCTTCCCGACAAGGCGGACTCTGATTGGTTCCTTTCTCATTTACTTCCGCCTGTTACGTTTGCTGATTGGTTCCCTTCTCTAGTCCCGCCTGCTCCGATTGCTGATTGGTTCTTTGGTATGTTCGTCAAATTTTCCCCGTTTTCTGATTGGATTTCGTCACTGTCAATTCTCGTCTCGTCTTTCATTCCTGACGAAAAGGTCAGCCGATTTAGTCTTCGTCTTTAGTCTTTTTCTGTTTTATATTTTTAAATTTCGTTTAGTTTTCGTTCGGTAAAATATATTCGCGACGAAATAAATAACGAAAATATTTCGTCTACGAAATTAACACTGCACAATACTATTGGAAAAATTCAAACGGTCTTTTCAAGATAAGGAATTTGGTCTTTCAGGTCAGCATAATGTTATTATGGTTATTTCTGTTCTGCGATTTCCTTAGGCCTCTGGTTCAGACATGAACATAGCAGATAATAGAAGAAATACCGTAAGTGACAGAGAGCAAAAACAGAGTCATTCAGAACAACTGGACCATGGCCTAGAGGTAAATAAAGACCTCTCATGTGGGAGGCCCAGGTCCAAATCCCACTCCAGGCATGTCTCATCACCCTGCTGAAAAAACCAGCATAGACCAGCATATGCTGGTTCCAGCATATGTTGTGTTTTGGTGCTGGTATGCTGGTCCATAGTGATCCATTAGTTCAACCAGCATAGACCAGCATTGACCAGCATTGAATCATGTTGGTCTACCAGCTAAACCAGCACCAAACCAGCATAGACCAGCACCAAACCAGCATAGACCAGCATTGACCAGCATATAAATCAAGACCATCATGATTTGTTTGCTGGTTTTTGCTGGTCAATGCTGGTCTATGCTGGTTTTTTCAGCAGGGAAATGATGAATTATAATTGTTAGTTGATCACACAGACACACTGAATGTTCTTATTTTTAAGTACATTGATTACATTTTGACAATCCTTTAGTATTTAACATGTCCCACATTGTCCCCCACCAACATCCTGTTTGTCCCACATGATGTCTGTTTAGATCTGGTCAGCATAAGTCCTACTAGTTCACAAAAACAAACTGTCTTTAGTCACCAAATGAGATGGATGTACGTTATCCCGTCAAAAAAGGAACCAAAGGTAGAAACTAGATGGTGAGATGAGTAACCTGAGAGTAAGAACGGTTCCACAAAGAGGAACAACAGGGGGAAACGCTTATAGACAGAATGATGCTGCAGTTCTACAGCGTCTTACTGACTGGCAGTTCAAAGAGCTTCAGAGATGTGAAGGCATCCTGTTCAAATGACATCCCTGTGATGACGACCAATTTTTGGTAATTTCAGACAGACTATTCAATTCTTTCATGTGACTAAAGCTGGAGAAGAGCTACTTTTCTCTCTGTGATCGTCGACTGTGTATCACAGTTATAATACATGAAGAACGATCTCATTCATACTACTTCTCACTTTTCAAGGTCATTTCAAAGTCAAAACAATACATTAGATGTGTCCAAAGTTACCAATTTTACCTTTAGTAAGGTAAATGGTTTTCTGACAGTTTTGAAAGCTAAGAATTTGTTCATCTTTGTGAGAAAGTGACAGTTTTTAAAAGATTTATTAAAATATGTGAAACTTGTCTTTTGTTGAGCTGATCTGTCAGACCGGAGGAATCTTTTCTAATGACAGAAAAAAACTCAGTTTGACACATAAACACAGCTATACTAAGGTTTTATTTTATTCCCTCATCTTCTGTCAGAGATGCAAGCTTCTGAGACTATAGGACCTGAGTCAGAATCAAGTCACAAATACAAAGACTCGCCATTAAAGACTCTAGACTTGACCTGGAGTCATGGTTTGGGACTCAAAAAATCTCATAAACTATTTTTATCTCCTGTAATCAGTTTAAAGTGCCCATGTCATGGTTTTCCATGTTTTCTGACTAACTATCATGTTGCAACGTTGAGTTCTCACCTTAAACCTGCCAGAAAGAGCAAAAAACAGCGTCCATCTGTCTCCTAGTCCAGCCAGTGAGAAGCTCTTCCAGATTTCAGACCCAGGTTTCAAACAGTTTTTTTCACTCCAGCCCGCTATGAGGTCATAGTGATCCGGACTTGCTTATATGGTAAATTCTCCTCCCACATGCACGTTCACGACACCTGGAGCGAGGAGAATGCCAGTGCTGCAGCTGCCATTGCCCATAGACCGTGTAGTGTTTAGTTTCAGTTTCGTTTCCCTTTCACACGACGGCACTGCCCCCTGCTGCAGCAGAAGTGTCAGGCTGCCAAATAAGGAGAAACCCAGCAGAACTGGAAGGCGGCGCTTTCTTCTGATCTCTGAGTTGCTCGTTAGGAAATAATTACAGCGTATTTTGAGTTATAATGGTGCAACGCTGATCTAGAGGCATCAAAGATTACACCTGTTTAATATAAAGTGATTTAAATATGGAGCCATGGGCCCTTTAAACTAATGGCTGTTCGACTGATCCAGTGTGCATGAATGGATCAGTGGAGCAGCCGTGTGTGTCGAGCATCATCAAATTAGATTTTTTTTCTGATATCTACTTCAAAGTAAAGTTACGTGTGTGCGTGCGTGCGTGTGTGTGTGTGTGTGTGTGTAGAATGGATCTCCTGTAGACTCTTGAATTGGTATAACTCTTCTTCTGCTGCCATTCCTGCTGTTTTCCTGTATTATTTTCTTTTTAGCGATCCCTGCTGTTTAGGAGAACTATATTTCACTCTGCTCATGTGGATCAACTAGAATTCCTGCAGAAACAAAGGTTAACTTATTTTTCATATTTATAAAATAGAAAGTGCATTTCAGGTCTGAGTTAATGAGCAAGAGTTTAGTACAACAGATGTTTTCCCAGTTTATGTTATTTTAATTTTGAAGTAGGGCCCATAGGTGAGTGATCTTTTAGAAAAGTGTATTTTTATTTTAAAACAACCTTAGTTTGAGGAACAGTCCTGCAGAATGATTTTTAGTAAATGTGTATTAACCTATTAACTGGCAGTTCACCCTCCTAGAGTATTTTAGGTCCCTGTATCCTATTGAGACATGCACTGTAATTAAAGAATATTAAAAAATAAAATAAAATAACTGCCCAAGAAAGGAATTCCTAAAAATATGGGAAGGTTTGGATAAAAACATAATCATTGATACTATCATTTATCATTATTACAATCCTAATATTATTATTGTTATATTACTATTAAATTAAATTATAGTATAAAGGTTAACATACCTTTAGCTATTGTCACCTTTACATTTATATTACTATTATTTTACAGTATATTATAATACAGTATATAACACTTTATTGCATCAAAGGAATTAAAAAAAAGCTAAAAAGAAACATTTTCATTGCTGTTTTTTGTGTGGAAATTAAATAGTTATTAAATATCAATAACTTTGACACCAAAATAACCTCAAAGTTCACTGGACTTGACCTGAGCAGTTCTCATGTCCCAATCTGAGAGCTGGACCTGGACCTGAAGATGCTTTGAATTCAGAACATGTAGCGGTGCAGAGTTTGACTAGATGACAGGAATCCAATAAGAGGAAATTCATTTCAGTCATCAGAGATCAACCATTGATCCGAGAGCTGAACCAACAGTACTTTAACAAAAAAACCTGAAAAGAACATTATGTTTTTTATTAGCAAAGATGCTAACAAAGACATTACTAGCTGTAGCGCTGTTACAGAGAAGGACAGATAAAAAAATTAAAAAATACAGTTTTTAAAAAACAGCTAAACTAAATCTTCACTTGCTCTTGGCTTCCTGCCAGCAGTGTGTGAGTGACTGTAATGTAAAGTGCTTTGCAGTCTATGACTTTAGCTTTATACAAATGCAGGACTTTAACATTCACATTACAAGCTATTGCTAGCTTTGCAGCACAGCTAGCTGCTACAGGAAGTTAGAAGCATGGTTAACCTATGAAACATAATGACTTGTGGCCATGTTTACCATCTGTTTAATTTTTGCCATGATGAGATATTAAAATATATAACATTTCTAATAATTTGTTTTTTGGTTTCTATATTACTGTAATGCTGCTAAGAAGTTAGTGATATTCTGCCAGTGGCTTTAGCAGGCCTGTGGCAAGCTAAAAGATGTTACCCTGCTAATTAGAAGTACTTTGCTCTAGCATTTTTATGGTGGATAACAGGTAATGAATCTACCCGCAGTCCTCCCAGGGAAAGTGGTCACAGGCCTAAATACAGCTGTGAACAAAAGGCACTCTGAAGCGAGGTTAGCTCTTAAAAGCTACTGCTAGCAAGACAATACATGAACGAGCAAAGCAACTGAAACTAAGGGTCACAGTTACTCTGATGTTCCATTAAAGCTGATAGGAGTATTTTTCTCTGTATCAAAGTTTTCTAAATGTTTTAAATGATATTTCAGCTCTAAACTATAATCTATGGTTAGAGTTCCACAACATATGTTATCCTGATGAAGACCCTCCTCTCTCCTATAGACCCCTTTGCATTATTTCTGGCTGCCGACATTTTTTAGCCAATAAAATTCAAATTTCTGCATTCTCTCAACATGCACGCGCATCAAACCAACTTGTACCAGTAGTGGGCGGTGTCGTACAGGACGCTCCGTGTGTTTCTCTGTTTGCCGTCTCAGCCGTTCACTGAGGACTCACAGCTCATTTCCACTAAAAACTTACCCATTTCCCAGCTAAAGATGGATTTATTTTTATTTTTAAACCCTTCACCTCATAGAATGGCAAGGCTTGACAGGGATACGCGTTTATTTTGGTCAGAAAGTTCATCCAGGGCCGAGTCATTTCTGTGTTCAGCTTCAGACAGAGTAGCAGCAGCTAGCTGCTACAGAGCTAAGTATCAGAAGCAGCAGGGACAGACAGGGTTCATCAGAGCCTGGTAGTGTTGGAGTAAGATTTGTGAACTGTGAATGATTAAACCCTACACTTTGAGCTGCACGGTTTATGCCCGCAACGTAATGCGCCGTGTGTACGCGCGCACACAAGACCGGACGCGCGTGTCGAGGTGTTTTGAGGAGGAGCCGTTGGACGTTAGCTTCAAAAACTGCTCTCTTGATGAAATACTCCACAATGCGTTTTTAACATTTAACATAAGATTTAACATTTTTGAAAATGATTTTAAAAACATATTTATTTTGAACCTCTAAATGGCTAAAGTTTCTGTCCTGGTTCAACTCCAATTTTGTAATTAAAATACTTTCTCTGGAAGATTAGCAGCAACATTTTAACGTTTTTTGGCAGTGTCATATTTCATAAAATTCTCACATTGAGGACATTCCACAAACATTTTTGTGCTCATATAAAAAGCAAGCGTAAAAAGTGTCATACATTTTTATTCTTTTAAAGGTAGTCTCTCAAATTGCTAATTTTTTGCAAAAATGACATCATCTGGCAGAAAATTCCTCAGAGAACAATCCGAAATCCACAGGCCCCAGATGAAGGGAGAAATGAGACGGTTTGATCGTTTTGATTTGAGAAGGATCAAAATGATGATTGTAATGTGTCTCTGTGGACACCACCAGGCCATGGTGGAGATAAATGTTTATTATGACACACCACATGCTGTTTTCCTCTGTGCTTACCACCTGTGCTTGCCATCAGAAGTGGCAGCATGTCAGGGTGCGTAACCCCCAGAGGGGGGTGGAGCTGCTCGCTGATTTAGGATTTCACTCTACAGAGGCATTAAAGGGATCATTTGGTTTTTCTGAAGTGGTGTTCTGTCAGTTATTTATCCACAGGAAGAACCAAACCCACTATCTGAATGATCCCTTTTACTTCTAAGTTAGTGTTAGAAGAACGGTAATAACAGACATTAAAAACCAGGTAAAATGGCTATTTATGACCCGTTCTTCACATTCCAGATTAACCATGGCTGAACCACCACGTTCACTTCCTGTTCTGCTCGTTTCCCACCTCTGGCGCCGCTGCTTCAGGTCCCTGCAGAGCACTATAAATCATATTGCCACAGTCTATTCAGATGACAGCATAGCATTAGCTGTGATCATCTCTAACCCAGCATCGATCGCTGCTATTGACCCACGCGCTCCGTCTAGCTGGACTCTTGCCCTCTTGCCCCACTGAAGAGGTCCGCTGGGACCGGCGCCACCGCTCCCTGGCGGTCACACACTGAGCCTAACTGGATTGACTCGACCTCCATCCACCTATTCAGATCAATAGACAGAGAGCCAGATGCACTGACTCACACTGCTATCTGCTGGCCCCCTCTGCAGGACCCTCCGATCTGCTTTTCATGCTGCCTTCGTGTAGCTCTTGCTGTGTACTTGTATCAGAATTTTAGATGTCTATGTGTTTTCTGGACTGTAGGTCTTAATGAAGCTCAGTATTTCCATGCAGCTGCAGAAGACTAAAGAGAATATGAAACGTGGCAGCAGACGAAGGGAGGGGGAAATAAAAAGAAAAACACGGGAGAGTCAGTCTCTTCTGACACAACGAATCTTGACATTTCTGATTCACGTTGTCAATAAAAATCACTTGAATCAGCATCTGTATTCCGTGCAGTCAGTCATCGCTGAGTCTACCAGCTTCGACGCAGCACTTAAAGGATCCTGGTGTCTAAAAATAGACTGATCCCTTTGCAATGTCCCTTCTTAATTAAAACAAGACAAGTCTTGTTCTTTGGAATTAAATTTCTAATGTCTCCCAGCAGATGGAAGGTTACAGATTTCATACCAGTGTATTTACAATTTGTGTTACAAAACCCACCTCTTAATCTAAAGCAGTGGCCAGAGAATGACACAGCCTGCTGTGCCAGTGTTTGTAGGTGTTTTTGTCAGATGTTTCTGTTGTTACTCAAGTAGAAATAAAAGCATTCCATACGTTTCAAGGAATTGACAATTACATTGAGTTTATGCAGAGGCTCTGTAGTTGCACTGCAGCTCACCTTGGCTTCCTGTCATTAAACTTCAAGTCCACATCCTCACTGATGGCTGCCCAGTCCTGCATAATAAATGCTTAGTTTGCCTGAATTTGTGGGGTTTTGTTTGTCCACCTGCTTCTTGAGAAATGACCATGAGTTCTCAATGGGATTAAGTCTGGGGCGGATCCCTGTATTAGGACTGGGATCGCGCGGGACCCAATGCAAGTCTTGTGAGGGCCGGTGGCTAAAAATAGACAGCAAGTTCTAAGATTGTCGGCCGGATGGAGAGTAGAATTTAGGTAATAGAGCCTTGCGTTTGGGCAGCGACATCTTTGAGACCAAACGCTAAACTCACGGATGTGTGGGATGGTAAGACTGCTGTGGGTGGAAACCTGTTTCTAAAAATAGACAGCAGGTCCCAAGATTATCGTAGGATGGAGAGCACACCTCAGACTGGTAACAGAATGAAGACTGAGTCTGAATATGTTTTGTTTGAAATGCGATCTTCTGCTATTTTTCTGCTTGTTCAAATTTAGTCCTTCTTTTGTAGATTGATGTTTTTATGACTGCAGAGTTTGGACATGTTTGTTTTGGGTAGGCAGTAGCTCAGTGGTTAAGGCGTTGGTCTTGCAACCAGAAGATTTCAGGATCAAATCCCCACTCCGACTGGGACTTTGTGTTCTTGGGCAAGACGCTTAACCCTCATTGCCTGCTGGTTAGGGATGCACCAATCCACATTTTTTCATTTCCGATCTGATCCCGATACCTGAATTTGATATCTGCCGATACAATACTATTCCGATACCAGAGCTCTATTCGCTATAATATCTCAAATGTATCTAATGCTGCTGCAAGAAGACCTGGCCTGCATGCATACACACTAGTGATGGATTTATGGCTCTTTGAAAGGAGCCGTTCATTGTGGAGCCATTCACCTTAAAGAGCCGTTCAAAAAACTGGCTCTTTAATGGTTTTTTGCAATATTTTGAAAAAGAAATGTCATGTGGAACTATGTTTGGGGACACTCTTTGTTGCAACACCTACATGTGCATTGCTAATTAGCTTTCCAGATAGAACTGACGGGTTCATGTCGCTCTGCTCATTGATGTTTTAAATAGAGCTGTTCTGTTTCAGCAACTTGGTGTCATTGAATTTTGCCTCCTGGCCTCAAATGTCACAGTCAATACAAAAAAATGAACTCTTGTTTACAAGGACTGGGTTCTCCTCGTTCACAATGAAGAGCTGTTCAAAAGATTTGACTCGTTCAGGAACGTCACATCAGCACGAGAGGAGAGAGGAGGAAGAGAAGCGATTTTCTGTTTTATTTTGACCAGTTTTGCTTTGTTTAGGTCAGACTTTGACCAACAGCGGTTTGTTTAGTAATAAAGCACTGAGAATTACAATAGTGGAGTTGTTTTTAAGAAAGTAGAGCATTATAATAGCATTAAATTATCTACTTCTGTGTTTATTTATTGGAGTTACTGTACAGAGCGTCCAGTAAAGTGGCCACAGCGGAGAGAGATTCACTGTTGGTGCTGCTAAATCTCCTGCTGACAGCTTGGAGGAGCGTGTTTAACATTGTTTTAGGTTACTGTTCTCCTCGGCTAGCAGGAGTTTTAAAACGGTGACAGCTGGTATTACGTTGGAGGTCGATGAACCGATTTTCCTCGTTTTGGAACAGCGGCTTTGCAAACATTGCAGGTTGCTGTCTTGCTTTGCGGTGTTTCTACTGTTAAATACTGTTAAATATTTCCACACCGCGGACATGTTTGGAAAAAATTCACCGCTGCTCAATGCTAACCTGCTAGCTGCTACCTGCAAACTGCAGTGGGGTCCTGAAAGGAGGCGCGTCATCTCTGTGTCTCAGCGGGGCACAGACCCTGGACCAGGATCTATGAGCTCTGGATCGGGAATTTCTCTAGTGGGGATTTTCCTGGACATAAAATGTTCATGTTTTGCTCCCTAAGATGCTTACCGGTAGTTTTGACTTTAGACTCAGGACACATTGCTCCACCATGCAGAAAAAGTCAGTGTTCATTCTGTTATTGGACTTTTGGGGGAGTTCCACCTGGAGGATGTTTAACTTCCATTCTTTATTCATGGCTGGTCTGAGGATAAACTGTGAATGAGTACACTCCCTTGACTGAGAAGCAACCAACACATGAACGCCTCAGGATACTTTACTGTTGGTAGGGCACAGAAGTGATGAGAGAGCTCATAGGCAATGGGATTCATGAGAGGAAATGAGTTTTCACCAGTCCTTGTAGCAGAAAACCTGCCAGTCCCTGATGGGTTTTTAGACAGAAGTGGCTTTTTCCTGCCCTTTTTGACATCAGGCAATCCTCTACAGTAGGGGTTCCCAACACGTTGATCAGGATCGATCGGTTGATCAGGATCGACTGGTTGATCGGGATCGATCGGTTGATCACAGAGGCAATGCTGGTAGATCGTGGAACAGTCTGGGGATAAAGTCCATTTTATGATAGAGGGAGTCTTTGGGATGGGTACCTTTCATGTCTGAATCGATACGGTACCAATTCCCGGTACCTCCGAATCGATACTGATACTTAACTGTACCAATTTTTGATACTTTTTGAGTGTTTAATAATTAATTAAATCTTGTTTAAAATTAAATATATTTATTTTTCAATATGTAACAAAAATCAAGATAAATAACATACAGCTGTTTGTATTTTATCATCGTAGTGTTGAACAAAATTCTTCAATATGAAAACCTTTAACCAACTGCTTAGTGTTTTCTAAATGAAGCAACAATTAAAACCCAGCTCCTTGCCCTCCTATTCCTCTACTTTGCCCTCTGGAATCACTGATATTGAAGTCTTGTCTCATTTTAGTCATCAAATAGCCATCTTGGCAAATCGCTATCTCACAAGTTCTCATTAAGGTCCGGTACCAAAACAAGCTTCATATCACGTGAATTGGTCCTCGGTCGGTATCACATAATTTGGTTGGTGCCTTTAAAGTACCGACTTCGGTACCCATCTCAAGGGAGTTTGCATGTATTTGCAACTCATCACTTTTCACAACATAGTGGAGTTTTAAACGACCTAAAACTTAGCAAACTTTTTGACAATCTATCTTTGTGTCTTTCTCAAAATGTTTTGGTGAAGTCTGTTAAAAACAATGAAACCACATCAAAACAGTAAGCCAGTGGTAATCTTATACTGAACCCAGAATCCAGTCACTCTGTTCAGTCATCAGCTCCTCCACCCCAGTATCCAGGTGTTACCATTGTATTTAACGTCTGCAGCCTTCCTATCTCTACTCTCCTGAACTTCCTCCCTCTGATGTTGACCGCTACCCACTCCCTTATGTTCACTTCCTCTCCAGTCATCCTCACACCCTTTCTCTAACTATCCATTCACCTGTTTCCACTCAGCTCATCAACTCTGTTTATGCTACCAATCCATCACTCGCACCTCTCCTGGATTTTCTTTGTGAGAGTGTTCGAGCATTTCCAGCCAGTTTATCTAGTCAGTAAACGCTTTGTTGTGTCTGGAACTGGATTTTTGTCTTGGCGGCGGTCTGTGCGTCCGATCTGCCAGTTCTTTATTGTCGTTTTTTGAGTTTCTGTTAAAATAAAAGCCCTTCTTTTCCCAGCCACCATCCTTCAAAGTCCAATCCTCTTCACCTTCATGCATTTCTCAACATTTGTACCCTCGCTCATTCTTTCCTACTTCCTGTTTCTTCTGTCTCAATCTGACTAATGTGTAACGTTAACTCAGTGAACTGATGCACACCTGAAATCAAATTTATGTTGCATCTGACAAGAGTACCAGCAAATTCTTTGACAAGTTTGTCACATTTTAGTCTCCTTTAATATTGTTTTACCCATCAAAAGACCACATTTAGCAGTAGGGGTACAACGGATCATCATCAATCCGTGGTTCGTACGGATCACCCTCTACGGTTCGGAACGCACGTGGTTCGCGGTTCATGTAGAGCGCGTGCGTCGCTACATAATTCCCGACGTTCTGTTCTCACGCGCTGTGAATCTGCAGATTATCCCCCTCTTAGAAAGGTGTTCGTTTTGCATCACGTATAGAGGTTAACTCTGTTGGCTTCAGCCGTTTCAGTACACCAGAACGAAGGATCGCTGATCAATATCCAGTCTCTGCTGCGCGCGCAGCCTCTGATTCCTCCGTCTCTCTCTCCATCAGCTGGAATCTTTCTGATAGACAAACTAGATTCACCTGTTTCTGTCTAAGATAACGTTATGTTGGGCTTATATACGAGCTAATAAACGTTAATATAACCGGAGTTCAGTCAGCAGTGCCTCGTGCGTCACGCCCCTCCGCNNNNCCCCCCCCCCCCCCCCCCCCCCCCCCCCCCGTGACCCTGAGGTGCACAAATGAGTATATCTCCCCCATTAATTAGTTTTAATATGATTCAAAACTTTATTGAAGCATCAGATTGACATCTTGAGTTAAATGCAGTTTGTATTTATGAGGATTGAGCATAAAAAAGTTGCTCAGTGTTTTAGAAAATAATGAGAGAGCAAAGTTTTTTGTCTTTTCTTTTTCATTATGCTGATCCGAAAATTGATCCGAACCGTGACTCAAAACCGTGAACCGATCCGATCCGTGAGCTTTCTGATCCGTTGCACCCCTATTTAGCAGCAAACAGCAAATATACTTGAATGTTTTTCCTTTCGGTAAACCCCAGTCTGCTTCATCCAGCTGGGATGAAGATGTCTAAGAAATGAGCTCAGCGTGGTTCAAGCTGGCACAGTGTGGTCTCCTCTGTCTGTCATTTGCTGCTGTACAGTTGTTCAAGTCAATAATTTAACCAATCAGGTTCCTATTCCTTCACTGATCAATCCCTGGTGCATTGTCTCAGTCTGTTGATGTACCGTATTTGCTCGCATATAAGACGAGGTTTTTTTCATTAAAAATAATTTTGAAAAGGGGGGGTCGTCTTACTATCGCGCCCCAGCAGGGGGCACATGCTTTATGTTCAAACGGCAGAAGCGCCGCCAGCAGGAAGCAGCTCTTAGACCGCGAGCAGTCCCAGATGTCCGCTCCACCTCAAAGTTACAGGTCTATTGAGGATTAAAACACCTGATGTCAAAGTCCAGCTGCAGCCAGATCAACTTCTGGCGTTTTCAGACTAGTTTGGGTTTTTGGTTCGGTCCGGTTCTGTTTAGTACTTATGGAGCCGACACCTTCTGTGGGACCTGCTGCAGCTGCAGTGTTTTCAGCGTGAGCTCTGTACAGGTGAGCGCGTCACTCTATTCACACACGCATTCATCCTCAAGCCTGAAAAACACCTGAGAATCCAGCTCTGCCTGAAGTCCACAGGACCCGGTTCTGAAGCTGCGCGCACACACACACACAGTCTCAGTGAGAGAGAGAAGGAGGAGGGAGGGCCCACACAGCCAGAGTGAAGAAGAGAGAGCTTCTTTTTCTCTTTTTTTTCCCAATTGACTGAAATCTGTTGTCACATAGAACTTTAGTTCCTGTCTGATTAATAAGCAAATATTAAAGCAGTCTATAATTAAGGTACCATATAAATTATTTTCTCAAAATTTAATAAAAAATAGTTTCTTTATAAAGTGAATTTATTCTTTTTTCTGAAGATCAGTCTTGAAAAATGGGGGTCGTCTTATAATCAGGGTCGTCCTATATTCGGGCAAATACGGTATTTCATTCACTTCCCACAAACATTAGTGGCTGCTTTGCTTCTATGTACTGTTGTATTTCTATATGAATGCCATTCATCATAGGGTTAGTGTAATAGTCTCCTAAAATTAAACCTATTAACCAGAAAAGCATATTTAATGTTTGGTGTGGATTTTGTGTGTCTTGTTATTTTTGCGCATTAACACAGTTTTATTGTCCGACCACATCTGTTGAGTGTATATTTGAGACATTTTGTTTCTAAGCTTTGCCCTGTGTGATGATGTGGACTGGATCTAAGCATAACAGGTTCATTTTAACTGTGTTTTCTGGCAAATTATTTTTCTCTCTCAATGTTTAAATTTGAAACAAGAAAACAAAAACAAAATTGTCTTTTTCTGAGTGTCCCAAATATTCAGCCATTTGAATTAAATATTGAAATTAGAATTTTTAAAGATTCCTTTGAATATTCTTATAGCATTACCGTTCATGTCTATGCAGTAGCTTCTGCCTGGATAAAGGATCATTTGTAGTTTCTAGAGTTGTTGTGAGGTTGATTTTATCTGATTTTTTAGGTCTTTGCTCATTAGGTCTGTTAAAACATCCAGCTCATGCAACCTGCTGATTTTATTACAAACATTAATTTTAAAAAGAGCCAGATTCACATTTTCTAAGATGCAAAATCCAATAGATTATCATTCCATTTTTCTTCCTATTTCACCTCTCTTTATTATGATTACTTTTATGACCACATCCTGGCCTTTCTTCACCGATTCATCTCTCCGGTAAACCGCGCTATCCATTCTAGACCAGTGTCATCATAAATATGAGCGCCCCAGTAGAGGCTGTTTATAGTGCAGTCTCTCTCCTCCCTCTCACTCATGCTCTCTTTTTCTAAATCACATTTCTCTCCTTTCTGTCCCTTCTTCCTCCTATTTCTCTACACCTCCAGAAGATGGATCACATGAGCCAGACGCTGGAAATTGATTGAGATTGACTCTAAGGAACGAGCGCACTCATATATGAGCAGCAGAGTGAATGTGTACGCTCATACGAGGAGAAAGGAGGCGGAAGAGATGGTTGATTTATGCCAACTAGCATCATTGGCTAATAACATGTGCTTTTACTGTACAGTGTGTGTGTGTGTGTGTGTGTGTGTGTGTGTGTGTGTGTGTGTGTGTGTGTGTGTGTGTGTGTGCATGAAAGTGTGAGTGACTTCCTTCTGTGAGGATTACTGAGAGCACTTCAGCTTAAGCAAATCAAAGACCAAGTCCCATGAAATGCAAATATAATGTCAAATCTAGTCTAGAGACATGCAAGTCCCAATACAAGTCTTTTTCCAAGACATGGAATGGTTAGGTCAAGTCAAATGCCAAAACATGCAAGTCTTAAATCAAGTCTAATCCTAAATCATGCAAGTCCTAAATCAATTCTAATCTCAAAACATACAAGTTATAAATCAAGTCTAATCCCAAGACATTCAAGTCTCAAGTCAATTCCTACGACATGCACATCTTGAATCAACTCAAGGTTTAAGACATGCAAGCCTAGAGTCAATTTCCCAAGACATAAAAGACCCAAGTCGAGACCTGCAACATGCAGAATCTCAAATCACTTCTAATCCAAAAACATGCTTTTTCTCTACACCATCACAGGACGGATCATATGAGCCAGATGCTGGAAATTGATTGAGATTGACTCTAAGGAACGAGCGCGCTCATACGTGAAAGCAGCAGAGTGAATGTGTACGTTCATACGAGGAGGAAGGAGGCGGACGAGATGGTTGATTTATGCTGGAGCACTTGATGTAAACCTGTTATGGCTTTGCTGATAGATGTGTGGAGGTATATGTGCTGAGTTTTACTGTGGAGGAGGGACCGCTGATGGAGTGATGGATGACTAAACAATAAACAAGTAGAGGAAAACCGACTAGCATCATTGGCTAATAATACGTGCTTTTACTGTAAAATGATGCGTGTGCACATGAAAGTGTGAGTGACTTCCCTCTGTGAGGATTCCTGAGAGCGCTTCAGCTCAGCTACACCTCGCATAGAACATGTAGTATAAATCCAAGAACTTGAAAGGAAAATGTAAATGTTGCGGTAACATGAAGGAATACAGATACAGCTAATTTTGATCCATCTCACCGGGCCTGTGAATTATTCCTCTAACACGCTCGTTTCAGTTTTAATGGGGTTTATGTTTCAGAACACGTCTTTTCAGAACTACGTTCAACTAATGTAGATGCTGAATATGATAAGAAATTATAGTGTTTTTGTACTGAAACTTGTCTCATTAACTTACAAGTCTGACCTGACATCAAATCAAACATTTGCAAATTTCTGAGATTTTTTGAAGTTTATGAAAAGGAGTGAAAACTGAAGAAGTGTCTGCCAAGTCAGTTTGACAGAAACTCACCTGAGGATAAAATGGCAATGAAAATCAAGAAACAAGTTGGAATCTATGCTATCTATTGGAGGAAAGACCAAGTCATTGTTTTTCAAGTCACAAGCAGGTCTAATATTTTACAACTCAAATCTCAAGTCAAATCCCAAAACAGGCAAGTAAGAAGCCAAGTCAAGTCTAAAGATATGCAAGTCCCAAGTCAATATCCAGGACATGTAAATCTCAATTAAAGTCTTATGACATGCACTTCAAGTATAACCCAAGACATGAAAGTCTCAAGTAATGTTCATACAAGTCTAAATCCAGGTACAGAGAAATGCTAATCTAGAGTCAAATCAAGTTAAAAGAACTACAAGTTTTAAGTCAAGTCTAAACACATGCAAGTCCCAAGTCAGGTTCTCCAACATGCTAATCTCAAATCAAGTCAAACCGTACGGCATGTAAATCCTCATACAAGTACCTAGATATGCAAGTCTCAAGCTAAGTCAAGTCCTAAGACATGCAAGTCTAAATCCAGGTCCCAAGAAATGCAAATCTAGAATCAAATCAAGTCCCAAGAAATACAAGTATTGAGTAAAGTCAAATATAAATGCATGCAAGTCCCAAGACAGACAAGTCTCAAGTCAAGTTCTACAACATGCCCAACTCAAATCAACTCAATCCCAGAAATGCACTTCTTGAGTCTAATCTCAAAACATGCAAGTCCTGAGACAAGTCCCAAGACATACAGGTCTTGAGTCAGGTCTCAAGACATGACAAGTCTGAAGTCAACTCAAATTCCCAAGACATGCAAGTCCTGAGTCAAATCAAGTCTAAAGACATGTAGGCCCCAATTCAAGTCTCAGGACAGGCAAGTCCCTCAAGTCAAGTCCAAATACATAAAAGTCTAGAGTCAAGTTCTAGTCCTTAACTTTGAATTTTAATAGGTCATTTGAATATAGTTGTATAAGAAATACTTTGCAGAAGCTATAAAAGTTTCCTAAAATATGTAGCTTTTTATTTGAAAGAAGAAGCATCAAACACAACCCAATATGATCCGGAAAATCGATGTTTCACTTCCCAGTGACTCATTTTTTAATTTTCACCTTCTAAGATGTCCCAAGTTTTGAAGTGCACAGGCTCGAGTCCAGGTGAAACCACGAGTCACTGGTGATCAAATCCAAGTTGAGTCCCAGATTGTTTGTGATTTCTTTGAATTGAATCTAAATTAGTATTGTGATTGAATTCTGACTCGTTTACAAGTTACTTGACTTGTGTTTATACCTGTCCTACCTTTGATATGTACGTATGTCTAAGTCACTTATTGGAAATGAACAGTTTAGTTAGAGTGGTGGTAGACGAGACTAACTAGATGGATGCCTAGTTCTGGCCTTTGAGCCATGTACTGTGAGTCGGTGTGGTAGATACCATGTAGCTCCAGGATGATGAGCTGCTGCAGAGCTTCACACCCACCCAGAACCCTGAACTAGAGCATTATCTACTTACTATCTTGCATGTTTTAATTGTTTCCTTGATCCAACACTTTTGATTCAATGATTGAATTAGATCGTCCCCAGGTCTACGAGATCTCCACAGGCCAATTATTTACCCACTGATTCAAATCAGGTGTGCTGGAGCAGTAAAACTTTAAATAGAATGCAGTGCAGGGGCCCTAAAGGACCAGGACTGAACACCCCTCAGAGTGTACGCTAGTAAAAATCGACTTTACGTTCATGAAAGAGGCAATAAATCAAAGCAAATGCATGGAATGAAATTAAGTTGTTGCATTATTGTAAAATGCAGAACTGCTCATAGATGTTTCACAAGATTAAATAATAATTGGGTTTGTCGTTGCATTTTATTTAAATAAAAAGAAACATTTCCTTGTTCACTAGACATTTAGCAAAATTAGCAGATTAGCCTAAGACATTTGTTCCATAGATTCACGATTGGACTGCACCTTAACAGATGCATTGAAAGATTTCATAAAATCCACATGAATAGAAGGCAAATTGGAGGAATCTGCAGTATCCCAGTGTTCTGCCTGCAGTTTACCCAAAATGGAATGCAAAAGTTGTTTTGCGGCTGTGAGTGGTTGGCTGATTTCTATTCATTTGGCGTAAGTGCTGCGTGTTATATTTGTGGAGCGCATGGAGAGAGGGTATGAATACGTTTGGGGAAAGATGGAGGTTATTGTTCTTAGAAAGAAAACAACAACCACAACAATAATTGCTACGGTAAGGGCTCAGACACGCACACACACACACACTCCATGACTCTTGAAGTTAGACTAAAGCGGACCCTCATCAACCTCCTCAGGGCTCACATCTCAGCCAACTGTATTCAACTGTCCTCTCAAGACAAAAACGACAACATCAGTCACTTAATTCCAGTCATCAAAAGCCACAAAAGGAAGCCGGTTTGTGTTTGAGTGGCTCTGCCTTTGAGCGACTGGAGGATTTACGGTGGATTGAAAGTGGAAATCAGTTGTGTCTGAACAAGACAACAGAGCACTGGAGAAATCTGTAAGTGGCCTGAAGCAAATCTGTCCTCATCAGACTATGGATGATTCATTTGTTTGAGCTTTTTCCAACCAGGGACAGATTACCTGAAGGCTACAAGTCCTCAATGCAAATCAGTGGTTTTACTGATTGATATGTATATCTTATACTGTAGGCCAGGGATACTTATAGTTTTTAACCGCGAGGCCCAATTTTTTCACAATAAAGTGGCTAAATATTAATAAGGTATTGGTTTGACTGATCAATCTCACTCTGGTTTGATTTGTATTTAAATCCACGTACAGTTGAACAAGAAAACCTTGTGACATGATACAACATGATGAACGAAAAGGTGTGTATTTATCTTGTGTATGCAAACCTAACAATCTGGCTTTTATATGAACATATTAAGAGACTCACAACAGATTTATTAACACAAAAGTATCTAACTATTTGTTCTTAAAGACAGTTTGAAACCAGGAATCTTGTGTGACCTGTTATCCTCACTGCAGAACTAGAAAATACAGAAATCAGACGTAATAAACAGATCTGACCACACTGGCTCTCTTGTGATGTTGTTGGTCAAGTTCCATTGGTTCCAAAGGTCTACCCCTTCCAGTTCTTCACTTTTTTCACCTCTTAGATGCATTTCATCACCCCAGTAGTTCTGACCTCACCTCGCCTCACCTGCTTATCCAGGTCTGAGTTACAGGGACAGCATTCCAAATAACAAATCCCAGACTGTCTTCTGCCAGGACCACAAGGTGTTCCCAGATCAGATGTGTCCTGGGTCGACCCAGAGTCTCCTGTTGGCAGGACATGCCCAACCACCTCAACTGGCTCCTCTCGATGTGGAGGAGCAGTGGTTCTGCTCCAAGGTCCTCCTGAATGTCTGAGCTCCTCCTCCTGGCTCTAGGGTTCTGACCTGAATGACATATCTGATCTTATCCTGTGCCGCTAATGACTAGAATATCTAAAAATAAAGGTCATCCGTTGCTTGAAAATCTAACAAAATCTTTAGTGGGAGCCTAAAATAGTTTACCTATCTAGTGCTGATTCAACGACTTCATACTTTCTATCCAGTGGTGAAGATTTGAGGAAGACTCTCCATCATATCAGCGGAATATTGCTCCGAGTTTCTAGTGTTTATGATGTAAATAATCCATGAGATATTTATTTTTGCTCTGAGCATAAAAACAGTCTGCAGCTTCCAATATTTCATCTCAGCTCCTGTAGAAAGTCCTCGGACCAAATAGTATTTTCTGTTCGTATCACTCAACGTAGATTTTATTTTGTTTTCAAGATTTAAAAAGAGCAAATTATCTTAAAGCGACTGACAACTATTGTTAACATGATTTGTATAACTGGTATCTGTTTATTACCTCTTTGTTTTTTTACTCCTATCGTCCCGAGGACAACCGTCCATCTTCACGCTTTCTGTCCCCTGTACGAGATCGTCTCTCCTCTACAGCCCTTTCCTCATCTTACAGCGTCTCTTTCTCAATTTTTCACTTATCTTCCTCCAATTACATGACGGGAGAGGGGTAAGAAACAGAAACTCAAGGAGGAAGAAAAAAGAAAGGGGGAGACACAGAGGGGCAGAGCGAGGTGATGAAAGCCAAGGTCTCAAACTGGAAAATTGATCTTTTTCTTTGGGACTCCTCTTCTTTCAACTGCAAGCAGCGCTGAATATAAATTGATACATTTGCCGGCCGATGCTTTCTATGACACCCAAAGCGAGTCAGAAATCAAAATCTCTGGGACAGATGCCAGGAAGGCGGGGAGGATCTTCTTGTCAGAGCTGAGCATGTTGGATTGGTTCCATGAGTCACTTTTACATTTAGGTGAAAGCAATAGTTCTTTGATCGCTCATGAATTTGAGCTTTTTCACATTGTTGAAATTTTGGCTACTTCATTAGAAGTCATAAAGAAGTAAAAATACACATTTGATTTAGGATGATGCAACGTCAGCCTGGATTGTTGGATGCCTTTGATTTCACGTTTGCAAGAATAATAATATTTTAATGGATTTTAACCCTTTAACTGACTGGTCAACTAGTTGGTATAGTCCCTACACCTTATTGTAACATGCAATAAAGGTACCTAAAAACCCTGTTATACTAAGAACATTCTAAAAAAGATGGGGATGTTCAAATAAATGGTCGCATATACATACCCTATACATTTATTATTTTCACATTATTAATATGATACATTATATTACAACCCTTATTGCCCCATACAGATATATATAACATGTTAAAAATACAATTCTTCACAGATTTTGTCTTGGTATGGAAGTTAAAGGGTGTGCAGACTTTCTGCATTCTAAAGGCTGGTTGTAGTCTGATTGCTGTGTTTTAGCATTGATTATTTGCAGTACGGCTGCTTACTAAGGTGCTACCAATGGAAACTGGCCCTCTGCCCCATGACTAGCATCGTTATGTGCAGGATTAGGTTGATTTCTTCTATCAAAAAGTTGAAGATGTATCTTAGGTGATTCCCAAAAAGCGAGTGCTATGTGTTAAGCTCCTGCTGCCTCATTAGCAAGCCGTCATACCGCACCACTGTGACTAGTGAACGTGAAACTTAAGGTGAGCTGATCAGCTCAAGCTGCAGACCGCTATAGACGGTAGACGTAACATCGGTGTGCAAAGGAGCAAAGGAGGGTGAGAGGAATGCTTGATTCTTGTTCCTCTGAAGTCACATTTCGTATCAGAAAGTTCTGCAAGATTTGACGTCTGACCTGGGAATGCCTCACCTCTCGTTCCTTGATTGCTGCAGAGTTAGACACCAGCTCTGTAGAGGATAAAGTGGTTTCAGAAAATGGATGGATGAATGGATGGACCTGTGAATGTTTGTTGGTGAAATCAGTTCATGTGTGGGGTATTGTTTTTGCCATGTGACCTCACACTACACACTGTAGGACCAACACATATACTGTATACATAAACATATATTTTAATTTGATTTCAACCTTATGTTCAGTAAACAAATCTACAGTTGAACAATAATTTATTTTAACAAAATGAAATATAGATGTTTATCAGCCTCATGACTGAAATAAACTCTGACACTAATGTTCAGTGCATGCAGGCCTAGACAGTCTGAACCAAGCTGGTCTCAACCGACTCGGTACCAGACCTGATCAGAACAGAACCCGTCCGCATGAGAACCAGATTTCATTCATTCTGGCCACCTCCACCAGCTCGTCTGGCAGGACCCCAAGGCGTTCCCAGGCCAGGTTGAAGATGCATTTTCTCCAACGTGTCCTGGGTCGACCCGGGGGCCTCCTGCCAGCAGGACATGGCCAAAACACCTCCCTGGGGAGGCGTCCAGGGGGCATCCTAACAAGATGCCCGAACCACCTCAGCTGGCTCCTCTCTACATGGAGGAGCAGCGGTTCTACTCCGAGTCTCTCCCGAATGTCCGAGCTCCTCACCCTATCCCTAAGGCTGAGCCTGGCCACCCTGTGGAGAAAACTCATTTCAGCCGCTTGTATCCGTAATCTCGTTCTTTCGGTCATTCGGTCATTACCCAAAGCTCATGACCAGGTGAGGATTGGGAGGTAGATCGATCGGTAAATCGAGAGCCTTGCTTTCTGGCTCAACTCCTTCTTCACCACAACAGACCGGTTCAGCGTCCGCATCACTGCAGACGCTGCCCCAATCCGCCTGTCGATCCCCCACTCCCTCCTTCCCTCACTCGTGAACAAGACCCCGAGATACTTAAACTCCTCCACTTGAGGCAGGACCTCTCTCCTGACCTGGAGTTGGCAAGCCACCTTTGTCCGACTGAGAATCATGGCCTCAGACTAGGAGGTGCTGATCCTCATCCCAGCCGCTTCACACTCGGCTACAAACCTCCCCAGCAAGAGCTGAAGGTCAGAGCCTGAAGAAGTTAAGAGGACCCCATCATCCGCAAAAAGCAGAGACGAGATTCTTCTGCTACCAAACTCGACACCCTCCACACCACGGCTGAGCCTAGAAATCCTGTCCATAAAGGTTATGGAAACAGGAAACAGGTTTGACTTACTGCTGGCTATGCGGACCAAACTCACACTCCTCTGGTACAGGGACTGAATGGCCCTTAGCAAAAGACTATCCACCCCATACTCCTGGAGCCCGCTGGGGACACAGTCATAAGCCTTCTCCAAATCCACAAAACACATGTGGATTGGTTGGGCAAACTCCCATGACCCCTCCATCACCCTAGCAATGGTAAAGAGCTGGTCCACAGTTCCACGGCTATAGACATAAACCACATTGCTCCTCCTCAATCTGAGATTCAACTATCGACCGGACCCTCTTCTCCAGTACTCTGGAGTAGACCTTTCCAGGGAGGCTGAGGAGTGTGATTCCCTATAGTTGGAACACACCCCTGGTCCCCTGGTCACCAGAGGGTGTGTACGTATTGTGTTGTTTAATTTTGGTACTAACTGTTGTTTAAGTCTTTTACCTGAATATCTTCCTGTTAAGTGAATATGCAACCTGTATTATTGGTAAAGGTGAAGCAGGTTTTTGGATCTAATTTGTGATGAGAATTGCATCTGCCCCTGGTACTGGGGTTAACAGAGGTCAAGCTGAGATTCAATTTGAAAAAACTCCCTCGAGATGTTCATCCATAGCTGTGCACACTCTCTGACTCTGGTCACATCAAAAGGATTGGATAAAATCAGGGAGGTCAAAATTTTTTCTCATCTAACTGGTTGATTTTTTTCAGTGTGGATAATTGAGTATACGTGTTGTACTTGAATGCATCATAAAATCGCTTTACCCGGTTACACGGTCAGACATAAAAAGGTACATAGATGCAAAACAAAATGGGGTTCAGGTCATTTGAACCATGGATGGTGTGAACACAGTTTTTGTTATCCACGCTGAAGGCCCTGGTCACAGGTAGCAACCAGTTTACTTCCTGCTTCATATGATTGGTCCTGCAAATATCCAGAGTCAGAAAACCTGACTGAACGACAGAACGACTGACTTACTGAGCCCATAACTAGTGTTGTAGTACCACTAAGAATGATTCCTCTAGTTGATACAGATCTCTTAAAAACTTCAGTTAAAGCTGAACCCACATTGTTGTACAGGAGCCAACAGCTACACATACTTGAGCACGTTGTAGAGATAAAAAGCCGTCCTGATCTTTTTATGTATATTATGCACATATGAATGCTTTGCTGACTCATTTTCCTTCCACTGCAAACCAGAAAGCCTTATTTCTGTGTCAGGCGTTTTCTTCTTGAATAAAGCTAACAAAACCCACGCTGGATGAAAGGCCTTCACTCCCTTCTGCCCCAGCTGATTTCACTCCATTAATCATTCAGCATTTGATCAAAATGTTGAAGTGACAGCACAAAACACGACCCGTCTGTCAGCCCGTCAATCTGTGTCAGAATGAGCTGTCAGGTATTTTTCAGATGAAGCAGTGATGGAGCACTGCCTTTCAAAATGTAAAACAGATGTTATTTTACTTTCAAGTAACATTTAAATGGATGGGCATCATGTCAGACTCAGAACCCTTAAAACACACCGTTCACACACTCACTCACACCTAGAGACTATTTACTCACCAATTAACCTATCAGGCATGTTTCTGGTCTGTGGGGGAAACCAGACCTGGAGGAAACCCACATGCATGATGAGAACATGCTAACGCCACGCAGAAAGGCTGCAGTCAAGAGCAGTGTTTTTGTTAATGAAGACTATAACAAAATATAGCGTTATCACACCGTCTTTTTATAACGTAACGAGACGCTGACGAGCTAAACAAAGCTCTTTGATGAATAAAATGATATACACGTTTGTGTTGGTGACACAAGACAAAACCTCTTTTTCCTGCAACATGTAAACTATGTGAACTCAACCTCCACTACAAGCATCCTTTTATTGTGGCGGAGTTGAACCCTTAATTAGTTCTGGGGTGATCACTCTGTTGTCGTCTCTGCTCTCTCATCAAATGGATATTTATTCAAAGAATCCTTCTTGACAGCTTGTGACAACCCTGCTGATTGATTCCATATTGTGTCCTGATTTAATAAACTCCACGATGAGTCATTTGTTCCTTTTGTTTTATGAAAAATGTGGCACTATGATGTTTAACCATTCAAACTGCTGATGAGCTAATACTAAGCTAATGAGCTTTAAGTCCTGATTAGTGATTTTATTCATTAAACAGCGACATGTCTTTGTTTTCGTTATGGCTGAACGCTAGACCAATACTAATAGTGTTGATTGAATACTTTGGTTATTGTAGTTTCATCCATTTTGGATGTTTTTTGTTACTTTTCCTGTTTAATGCCAAAACAGACTATGGTAGTTTTGAATTGACTGATGTGAGTGATTCTAATTTCCAACTTAATGACCTAAATTACTTTGTTAAAGGAGTAATACTTTTTTTTTTTACTAAAACTGACGAAAACCTTTTTGAGTTCTCATCGGCTAAAACTGGACTAAAAGTGACTAAAACTAATCAGCATTGTAGTCCAAAAGACTAAAACTAAAACCAAAGTGGCTGATTAAAACAACACGGCTAGGAGGAAAACATGCTACCACCTTCACCACCGTGCAGTCATCTCCGGAAATGAAAATGGATCTTTTCACACCTGAATACTTGATATTCCACTAATCTTTGTGGCGTTCAACCCAGACAGAAAACTACTTATAGAGGTGTAAAATGTGGAAACCTTTTCCTTTAGGCCCCTCCCCTTTACAGTGGATGAAGACCCTGCATTGATGGGGATGGTCGTTTACCATCACGGCCCTGTCTTAAAGGGATTCTGGGATTTTGTTGAACTTTTATCAGTTATTCATCTACAGTAAGGACCACACGCACTAGTGACATCACTCAATGTGGGTGGAGTCGCTAGAAGCAGGAAGCAATCATCTGAATGGAGCAATACCCATGGTGTAGCTGGTGGAGGTGACCATGGAGAGGATGGTCTGGGATGACCTGGACTCAGACCCAGATAAGTGGAGGAAGGCGAACAGAGGAGATTCAGACAGTTAATCAGTGTAGATCCTCCAGACTGAGTCCTGCTTTAGGTCTACAAACTCTTTGCAATATGACATAAATCATGCTGACATAATGGTAGGTTTTTAAAAGCTCACACATGCTGAACATTAACAGTCTAATATTTCCTCGCTGAGTTGCCACATATGTGTGTGTGTGTGTGTGTGTGTGTGTGTGTGTGTGTGTGTGTGTGTGTGTGTGTGTGCAGGGGGGCCGCCAGGGATTTTGGGCCCCATGAAAAAATATCAAATTGGGCCCGGTGGCGGCTCCATAGGGGGCGCTGGGGCTCCGCCCTCCCTGATGTGAAGGGAGAACATTTTTTAAAATATATATAATATATATGAGATATTGGCTGTTATTGTCCATCATGAACCCTAGATTTTATACTTTATTGTGTTCAAGGTTATCGTATAAAGTTTTTTTTAGGAGATTTTGTTTCATTTTCCCCACTCTGGTGAATTCTTGGACAATCACTGGGATTTTTGGTTCGTGTTCTAAAAGCTATAAACAAACTGCCCCTTATGAGACCTCCCATAATTCAGTCAGCATCAAAACATCTGATTTCAAGGTATTTAGTGGAAGAAGGTTTTCTTTAGTTCCTCTAAAAAGGCTCTTCACAGTATGTAATAATAATAATCTCACAGTCATTTCTGTAACATTAATAACAATGCTTCAACCTGCCCAGCATCCAACACAGACTGTAAGTTGTTACTGATTCATCTAATTATCATTGTGTGGAAAAACAATGTGTTTACCACAAAAAATAACCTTTTATCTATTTTTTAATAGTTCTGTTTATCCACGTCACAGCATGTCTTTGCTGTCTTTGCATCATGTTTAGGTGAAACTATTTTGAGGTATTTAACTTATTGCTAAGAACCTAATCTGGACTGTTGTGATGAGGAAAATAAAGTATTTAATAAATTATGTGGAGAAAAATATATTAATGCTTTAAACTTGTCACCTGTAAAAAAAACAACAAATCCTTTATTGACAGTAACTCATGGTAATGTCATGGAGGATTTGGGTCATATGAGCAGGTTTCTACTATAAAACTATTAAAAACACGAAGAGTCTCTGAAAACAGCTGTAAGGTTAAAGGAAAACAAAACTCTGCTGAAGTCCTGACAGAGAAATGTGGTTTTTATTGTTTGATTTGCCAGAATTGAAGCTGCAACCTGTCGCGCTGAGAAACAGCTGAAGCTGCGCGCTCTAGAAGTGCTGCGTGCTCCCATGACGAACATTCACTTTATGGCAAAACGCCTCTAACTGTCTGATAATGGATGCATATGTGTTAAAGTTGTTAGCGAGGTCCTGGAGAGAAGTGACGCCGACTGTTAGGCAGCTTCCCCGGTGCTGACAGGGACAAACACCGTAGAGCAGGGGTGTCAAACTCATTTTCACTGAGGGCCACATCAGCATAATGGCTGGCCTCAAAGGGCCAGATAACTTAAAAATGTAACCAAATTAAATGTAAAATAAATGTAACAACTCTTTAAGGTTACATACCTCTGAATTTATTACTTATACAAGATAAAACATTACAAATGCATGAAAAATAGGTTTGCTTGTTGCTCTGTTAGAACATAAATCCTTTTGATTTGTCAGGTTATGAAACCCACTGAACTCCATCAATCAAGGATCAAACTATTCAAGTGGATTAAAAATACATCAAAGTTATAATAACTTTGATCAAAACATGTGTTATAGTTAGGGGTGCACACAATCTGTCGTCACATGTCCTCAAGGGAGAACCTGGCTCTGGTGTTTGGTCCGCACATGGGGGGGGGGGGGGGGGGGG
>SSNR01000053.1:325083-359035 GCA_006937965.1 Callopanchax toddi | reverse complement strand
CCTTTTTTTTTTTTTTTTTTTTTTACTTTGACAGAAAGATCGCGCTCGACTCCAAACGGAGTTTTTAGAAATTTCTATAGGATGACTGGCTGATTGACTAATTTAGTGTCTAATCCTATGGGTTCATGTGCTAAATGGGCCCAGTGTTTGAGTAATAATGGTACTGAAAATGTAATTATTTTAATTTTAAAAATTAATAAGTGACAGATAAAAATAGATTATGACCGGATTTTTTAACCCTGTCAGTCAAAATGACGGAAAACCAAAAAGTCTAGCGCGACCTCTGATATACAACGACCTTTTTTTAACCCGATCCTTTTCTTTTCGTAATTTGGACATGATTCTGTAGTCCATCTTCGCAGTAAGGATTTACTGTCAAATACAGCTACAGGAAACAAAAGATAGCACATCCGGTCTCAAACCCGGAAGTTAGCATTTTCTCGTGCACAGGGTCTATTAATGGGAAAAAATTCACTTTTGGCTAAGTTTAACTTATATCCAGATATATCTCCAAATTTTTGTAAGATTCTAAGGACTACTGGGATAGAGGTAATGGGATTAGTGACATATAACAAATCATCTGCATAAAGCGAAACAGTATGAATTAGGCCACCACGTAGGATGCCATGTATACTATTATTGCCTCTAAGGGCTATAGCAAGTGGCTCTAAGGCTAAAACAAAAAGCAGTGTGCTCACTGGATCCCCCTGTTTGGTCCCTCTCTGAAGAGGGAAACACCCAGATGAAATACCATTGGTACAGACTGAAGCAGTCGGATTAGTGTAAATGAGCTTGATGAGATGAGTGAAGTAAGGGCCAAAACCAAACCTACCAAGTGTGTGAAAAAGGTAAACCCACTCAATCCGATCAAACGCCTTTTCGGCATTAAGCGATATTACTGCTTCTGGGGTTGGAGTATTAGCCTCAGTATATATAATATTAAACAATCGTCTCAAATTACCCTGAATAAAGCCAGTCTGGTCCTCAGAAATGATACTAGGAAGAACTGTCTCAAGTCGAAGTGCAATGGCTTTTGAAAACACTTTGCCATCACAGTTCATTAAGCTGATTGGTCTATAAGATGAGCAATCATGAGGATCCTTCTTCTTTTTTAATAAAAGTATAATAGATGCCTGGCGAAGCGTAGGTGGGAGAATATTGTTTTCTAGTGCTTCTATATATACTGAGAGAAGCAAAGGTGCAAGTTTATTTTTAAATTTTTTATAAAAATCTGCTGGAAACCCATCCGGACCAGGGGTTTTACCACTTTGAAGAGACATTATTGCTTTTTCAATTTCTTCCAAAGTCAGACTTTGTTCCAGTCGTTCTTTAGATTCAGAATCAATTGTGGGAATGTTCAGATTAGAAAAAAGAGCATCACATCTACTTTGGTCTGGTGGCAAATTTGAGGAATATAGTTTAGAATAAAACTCTTTAAAGCAGTTATTAATAGTTTGATGATCTTCTGTTAGGGAGCCATCTGGTAGAGTAATTTGTAAGATAGTACAGGATGCAGCTTTTTGGCGGAGCTGACCAGCTAGTAGTTTTGAAGGTTTATCTCCCGCTTCTGTTTATTCTTATAAGGAACGTGAGATAATAATAAATAAAACATTAATCACATCCTGTTCCTCATTTTCACATCAGATTTTATAGGTGGAGCTATCATTTCATCCTTACACTGGTTCACCTAAATGTCCATTAGTCAACCCACTGAGATCAGAGTCATCTGGATGAGTGAGAGTCTTAACTTTAGATTATAATGCAGACCAACACACTAGCTAGACAGCTCCTGGCCTCTCTGCCTGAAGCCACGTGTCCATTATGTTCACACTCAGCCCACCGGTAAGCACCTTCATATACAACAGCTTGACATTTCTCAAACGGACTTCATGTACGGCGGCGACTCAGACTGTCACTTCAGTTGAACCTCCCATTCTTCTGCTGTCAGCGGCCTGGCTTTTAAAACTCTGGAGTGTGGTGAGGAGGGGGCTGAGGGGTGAGGAGGAGTGGGTCAGAGGAGTTCTAAAGCAGTGAGGAGTTGACCTGTCAGCCTGAGTGTGGAGCAGGTTGATCCAGGTGACAGGTTGAAGGAGGGAGGAACAAAAAGAGGATTTAGAGAAGACGACGGTAGAGACTTCACAGACCTGTGTGGCCTGTCGGGTCTCTGAGCCTCAAGGCGTGAAGTAACAGGTCACTTTTATACTTTTCAGCTTTCGCTTCCACAAAGTTCAAACTTTGTCAACATTGTTTGTTTTTAGGGATTTAAACACATTTCTTATCATGGTTATTGTACACAAACGTGTATGTTATCAGTATTTTAACCCCTCTTAGACTATTGTAGCAAATTTGTATGAAGCAACTTCTGGTCTTAAACTGACCAGTATTATGATTAGTACCTTCATCAATAACCTGCCATATCCAGTACTATGTCTGCTGCCCTCTAGTGGAGGATCTACACCTGGAAGAGCCAGTTTATTGTTTCTAATTGCTTTATTTTATGTTATAGTCATATAATTACTTACTTAAAAGGATGCATCATTAGTAATGCATTAGGACACTTTATTACCTGTTTGCAGACCTACACAATGTTGCATGAGACCATTTGTTTAGTTTCTGGTGGTTATGCAGCAGCATGTACTGTAGTGTAGGACTTTGGATGTTGTTTGGTTGAAATAGACTCTACAGTCACCCGTGGGCGTGATCTTTACTGTAGATTATTAACTGATAGAACACCACTTCAAAATGACCCAAATATCCCTTTAAGATCAGCTCAGAGTCCCTCCAGGTGAGAGGGAGGTCTAGTTAAGCTGTTAACCCTACTTAACCCCGGCTTGGAAGATGGATGATGGATGGATGTCACTGTGATGTTAGCAGTTCACACTTATCTACTTTCTGTAAAGCTATGAAGATGTCAGGAACTGAACCACTAATCCTTCATTTGGAAGATGACTACCCATAAATCTGAATCACAGTCAAACACGAGTCTGAAGAGTAATATCAGCGCTGGATCTTAAAATCCCTTCAAAATCACTCCAGGTATTCTATAGAGGCGTTCCAATGGATCCCTACTTTTACCTCTCAGTCTCACTGCTGCATTCCCCTTGGTGGAAATAGACTAAAGCTACTAAAGTAGCACGAACAATGAGGGATTCTTTTCTTTTAAGCTGTTATCTGTATAAAAGCCCTGGGAATGTCTCCTTTGGCAGTAGGAAACCGCTGCACTTCCATCAAAGTTTTGTCAGAAGAATTTTCTGATGATTTTTCAAACCACCTCCACATTTATGAAAGAGAAACACTGTGATCCAGCCAAGAATGCCAGGAAGAAGCTGTGGTTTTTAGACTCTAACAACTTGTAATTTATGAATTAAGGAGCAGTTTAATTCTAACCAGAGGAGGAAGTAGCTGCTCTTTTAGGACTTTCACTGACAATCAATTATGTGGCCTCTAAAATGTGCTGATTATAGGCAACCGTTTAAGTAGTTCTTCAATGTGTAACTGTCATGAGCTTAATAAAAACTCTTGTTGCAGTTTATTATATCAATTAAATTTGGGGGGAAATAGATTGCTTTTAGAATGAGGTTTGCAGCATAAGAAAGAAAATTGATGGTTTGCTAGTTTGCTTTGCTAACTAGCAAACCATCAATTCACAGCACGGCTTCAATAGTTAGACTGTTCAAAGATTCAGCAGCTTTTTTTATCTCATCTCACAAAGTCTCCAAAACCAAGATATAGGAACATGAAATGAAGAGGTCCATGTGACATGTAGCGAGATGCTAATGTTGGCATTTTCTGACCATCTCTAAAGTGATATGTCAGCAGATTTCAAGAAACTAAATCCAATAAAAATAAAGTCATTTCTTTAATGCAAATGTAGTTTCTATACAATAATATCAAGTCATGATATCTTGATATTATTGAGATCACCTCAGTCCAACATTTGTAAAACTCTAAAGTCAGACAGGTTCTTTTATTTAAAAAAATATGGATACACAACACAACCAGGTTTCTTTCTTTCTACGAATAAAATTTCACCAAAACAAAACAGGAAGAAGAAAAAAAAACTGGAGAAAATAAATGTCCAACCAGTAAAAACATTAGAAACCTGTGCTAATAAATCAGTGACTTGTGAATAAAAACTGTAGTCTGACTAGAATCCCCTTAGATATCACTGGACAGGGCTTTGAATTGGACTTCCATTTTTCAGACTTGGGACTTGACTTGGACTTGTACAAACATTTAGGACTTAACTTAGACTTGCACCTCAAAGACTTGGTACTTGACGTGGACTTGCACCTCAAAGACTTGGTACTTGACTTCAAATTGCATCTCAAAGGTTTGGGACTTGACTCAGACTTGCACCTCAAACATATGATACTTAACTAAGACTTGTACCTCAAAGACTTGGGACATGAATTGAAAAAAGACTCGTGGACTCCTCTGTTGTAGATCACTCATCATGTTACCTACTTGACCAATCAACCATAACTTCATCATTTCTCAACAGAAGATGTCATCGTTTATGTAGACTGGACAGCTGTAGAGAGCAGTAGCATCGTTTATGATTCTGTTGATAGCTTCCAGGAATACTGAGTGTTGAATTATCAATGAAAACACGATATTTTAGCTAATTAAATTATAATGCTGCTGTAAAGTCAAACCTGAGGAATCTGGGTGTTATTTTCGACCAATCAATGTCTCTTGAAGGTCACTCAAAACAGCTGGTCAGAAACTGTTTTTATCATCAGAGAAATATTTCCAAACTGAGAAAGTTGGTGTCAAAACCTGAACTGGAAATGGTTCTTCATGCTTTTATCTCCTCCCGTCTAGATGACTGTAACACACTTTTCACATGTTTGAACCAAAAAGCCCTTTATGGCCTTCAGCTGGTCCAGAACTCTGCAGCGAGGCTCCTCACTGGAGCAAACAGAAAAGATGACATCACTCCTATTCTGAGGTCTCTGCACTGGTTACCTGTTAAATGTAGAGTTCATTTTAAAATCCTGACTCTAACTTTCAGGGCCCTACATGGTCAAGCTCCTCTTTATGTTACTGAACTGATAAAGCCGTACGCTCCAACCCGAGCTCTCAGGTCCACAGACCAGAATCTCCTAACAGTTCCAAGGGCCAGATTAAAAAGTCGAGGTGATCGCTCCTTCCAGTCTGTTGCACCGCGACTTTGGAATGACCTTCCTTTAGTTTGACGCTGTATAGACAGTCTGGACTCCTTTAAAAAGCAGCTGAAGACTCAAATATTTAAAACTGCTTTTAAATAACTCTTTTATGTTCTCTATTTGTAATGATGTTGTTTGTTTTATTGATTTTATTTGGTGTTTTTTGATCGTGTTTGATTCTGTTTTTTGTGAAGCACTTTGTGATTTTTGTCTGTGAAAGGTGCTATATAAATAAACTTTACTTACTTACTTACTAAATTGAGTAGTTGATAAAAAGGCCCACATGATTAGTGTAGTTGGATAATTTAGCTTTATTGTAAACATGCTACTAATGTTCATTTATAAAAACACATCACTGAACAGATGAAGATTTTGTATAATGTTTGTACCTTTAAGGCATATGTGTCAAACACAAGGCCCGCGGGCCAAATGTGGCCCGCCACGTCCTTTAATGTGGCCCACGAGAGCTTAAAAGGTCTGAGTATTCAAAAATAAATAGGTAAAAAGCGTACTTTGACCAAAAACTACATTTCCCACAATGCATGTCAATTGTGTTACCCGCGACTTGACGGCTTACCGCCACTACAGGGCAGGGTGCACACAAGCAGTAGGCTGGTCCTCATGAGAACCTGATTTCGAACGCGCCTTTGCGGACCAGCGCTGCGCGGTCCCGATGGGAGACCCCTCAATCTGACGAACTTCACATCCTGTTGCAGCGCAGTGAATGAGTGCTCACATGACCTCTGAAGCTAGGGGACACACACGGTAGGACCTCCGACACACGCGCACACACACACACACACGTGCGCACACACACACACACACTCACAGCATCTCCAATGCGCCATTACGCACAGCTCGGCACGCGCTTTAACACACACACAATCACAGTACGTCCGACCCACGCACGCAGCTCACACATGCCCAGTAGGGGTACAACGGGTCACAATTAATCCGTGATCTGAACAAATCACCCTCTTTGGTTCGGGACACGGTTTGCAATCCAGCTGGCTGCGCTCACGCGCTTTACTAACTCCTCCCCGACCCGACAGCTCGCGCTCTCAAGCTGCTGATAAATAATTCCCCTCTGAGAAAGACGTTCATTTTGTCATCACATATCCAGTTCTCTCTGTCAGAATCAGTCATTTTAGTTGACCAGAACAAAAGATCACTGGTCGATTTTTGATCCATGATGCGTGCGCGCGCAGGGAGCTGCGATCCTCCATCCCTTCGTCAGCTGATCATCCTCTTCCCTGATGGCAAACCAGATTAACCAGTTTCTGTCTAAGATAACGTGTTGTTTTGGACTTTTATACGAGCTAATGAACATTAATACTAACGGTGCTCAGTCAGGAACGATCAGAACACCTTGATCGTCACGCCTCCTCACCTGCTGCAGCTGTCTGACTGCAGTGAGGAAGAAACCGGGTCATCGCTCTGTCAGACCGGAGAGGTGACTATAGAAGGCTTTTAATATTTAACTGGTTTAAATATGTTTAAAAGTTTTATTTAAGCATCAGAATGACCTCATGAGTCAAAGGTTGTTTAAATTTATTGAGTATTAAGCAGAAAAATGTTGAGCCAACAGCAAATCATCATCTTCAAACCCCCCCCCCCATGTGCCGACCAAACACCAGAGCCAGGTTCTCCCTTGAGGACATGTGACGACAGATTGTGTGCACCCCTAACTATAACAGATGTTTTGATCAAAGTTATTATAACTTTGATGTATTTTTAATTCACTTGAATAGTTTGATCCTTAATTGATGGAGTTCAGTGGGTTTCATAACCTGACAAATCAAAAGGATTTATGTTCTAACAGAGCAACAAGCAAACCTATTTTTCATGCATTTGTAATGTTTTATCTTGTATAAGTAATAAATTCAGAGTTATGTAACGTTAAGGAGTTGTTACATTTATTTTACGTTTAATTTGGTTAAGTGATCTGGCCCTTTGAGGACAGCCATTATGCTGATGTGGCCCTCGGTGAAAATGAGTTTGACACCCCTGCTTTAAGGTTTAGTGAGGGAAATGTAGATTTATAATATGCAAACAGTCATTAATATTCTTTTTTATGTTAAGTCTGTCAGATCTAGTCATCCCAGCCTCTTCCTGAAATGAGATTTTGACACTTATTGCTAATTTTAAAGATTAAAACAGACACAATGATTATGAGTTTGATGTAGAAACAAAAACCTTGACAACCTTTAGCAACAACCATGATGGAGCACAAAGACATGCTTTATGCCCTAAAGGAATCAGAAAATCTTCATATAAACTCAAGGGCAGGGGACTGCACTAACACCACCTAAACAGCTATGGAAATGTATTTATGTTTTTTTATTATTATCCGTCCATATTTTCAGACTGAATTTGTGTGTGTGGTTGCCTGGACTTGACACATGTGGTGCAGGCAGCTCTGCTGAATAGAGGAATAAATAACAAGGCAAGTGGTGCCGCTGCGGGACGATGTGAAAAATGGTCCAATTTGCAGTTGAGCTGAAATCAATGGGACACGCTGAGGATCTGTGCTCTGCCGCTCCAACGTTTCTGCCACGGCTGCTGGCTCTCATGCGCTCTCTCTCACCGTGCACACCTCTCTTGTCTCTCTCTGATCATTCTGGAGCAACCATGGGGGAATGAGGCACTGGGCTTCAAAGCTGTGATTTGTTAGATTCCTGTCTAATTTATTTCGTTAGCTTTGATTTAACTTCATTCGTCGTCCTTACAGACATAGATGTTGTCTATGTCTATGTTGTCATTGTTGATGCAATGTTGGGGTGACCCCTGAAAACTGAGAAAATACGTATCTGTCTACATGGATCAATCTGTCCATTTTAACCACTTTTCCAATAGGGGTCAATGTAGGCTAGAAGATGATCAGATACGATGTAGTTCCAACCATAAACAATGCCAACTAGTGATCCGGTGGTGTTATTCCCATGACTTGCAGAACAGCGTCCAGGAAATGAAAATCTTGTTTCTGAGGATGTATGTTAGCAGAGCTGATGAAGCGCGCCATCAAAAAAATGTATTCACAAAGGCTCAAGTGAGGAGATCAGACAGACACCACTTAAAGTCCAAGATGTTTAATGTTGATCAAGAGCAGTAGTTCAATGTAACAACGAGTTGTAACACAGAAAGGCTCAGTCAGGTGGTCTCACTGAGAGCTTATTATACACTACAGGAGGAGTGTTGAATCATCCATGCATCTAAAGCGAGCTGACCCTGACATCACCGCTGGAATGGCCATTGGGCATTAGCCCAGTGGGCTGCTGGGAACTTTAGGCCAGTCCAGCCCAACATGGTCTGGTTGGTGGTCAGTAATCTGAGAGGCTGATTTTAATATACAGCACCTGTTGAGGAGCACTCCAACCTACAGCACAGTGTGATGTTGATAGTGGGAAGGAATTACTTCACTTTAACAGGAACAGGTACCGTGCCGGCCTGGAGGGTTAAGGAGGTCCCGCCCTGGAGCCAGGCCTGAGGTTGGAGTCAAACAGTGAGCGCCTGCTGGCCGAGCTGTGGACCCACCATCTGCAGTAATAACATGAATGGTCTGGTGCATTGTGGGTAGGGTAGCGGACCAAGCTGGGAGCTTTGGTGGTTCAAACTCTGGACACAAAAACTGAGAATTGGGACATGGAACTATGCATAGTATGAATTAGAAATGCACAATGCTCTAAACTTTTCTATGTATTGATCAATTCAACTTGATGGTTTTAAAGTCATAAACAAATTTAAGGCTTAGGACACTGTAAATATAAACTAAAGTAGCGGGTATATCTCTAGAGACAGACGTAACATCTTAAGCCAGTTCCTCAGTCATCATGAGCGAATCACAAATAGAAACCAGTTGGTCTTTGTAAAAGTCTGACTCCATATTTCCCACACTTCCATCAAAGACAGCCTGAAGATGTCAAAGTTCTACTTTTATAACTTTTCTTAGTGAGACCAGCATGTATCTGTTGATGGACGGAGGCCTGGATGAAGGCCACATCATGCATAATGTATTTGTGTTTTCAGTACAAGTTCATCAATTCCCAGAAGAGGTTGGTGATTCTGGGTTAAACAGAGTGGGAAGGAGACGAAAGCATGTAGGCAGAATAAACACGAGGCTGTCAGATCATTATAAAAACTGCTATCGATTAGTTTTTTGTTTAAGTTCATAAACACATCAGCTGCTCCCACAAACTCAACTCTCCTAAGCTGACTTGAGAATAATGGCTCCATGGTTTTTTGTTGTGTTGTGTTGTGTTGTAGTGTGTTGTGTTGTGAGGGACATGATTGGAGAAGCCAGACTGGACCCAGACGTTCCAATTAACCACAGTCAGCGATGAGATGAAGGTCTCCTCTAAAGGCCACCCACATTACTGCTACTCCTCTTCGTCACTGGTTTCCCTGCCAGCCCGTGACCCTTTCACCTCACTTCGTCTGAATGTATATATGTTGTTGGCGACCGGTTTCAGAGCCTCATTTTCATGGCTGATTTTGTTGCACGTTGCCACTCCAGCAACCACCGAAGTCTCCACTAATGAGGCCTCGAGATGTGCTGCCAACTCATCCTTCTCTAAAAGAATCGGTCTAAGGTGAGAAATGATTGGCTCCTAAAAACAACCATGACCTTCTCCACCCTGGTTGGTGGCTCGTCATGACCTCTGAGCTAAGGGGGATCCAATCAGCCCCTGAACCATTAGACTTCTACTTTTCTAGGCAACTATTTTATAGTGACGGAAACTTTGTGAAGTAGAAACTAAGGGTTTATTTACCCATCATGCATTATTCTGGACATTTTTGTCAATTTTTTCTTCATTTTGGCTTTGTTAGTTCACATGGCTCAATATTTTGTAACAAACTCTCTCGACAAATTTTGAAGTATACATTTTTTTTTCAATAGATCAAATAAAACACTGAATTAAAATGACTACCCCTTTTTGTCAGTAGGGACAAAAATTTCTAACTTCCAAACAGAACTGCTTTACAAACTTCACAAATGAATGTTTTTGCTCTTTTTTCTGCATTGAGCTGTTAAACCACTTCAATCCTGCTCAAAACCAGACCTTTGGTTACTTTGAGGGTTTGAACCCTTTAAATGCCATTTTGAAAAATGTATGTATATAAAGGACTGACTTGTTGAAAACTAACCCAAAATGAGTTGTTTTGTTCATAAAAAACAACAAGGATAAAATAAGGATAAGAAATACCCATAAATAATCATCTGTGTGCAACATCAGTTTGATCAAATCCTTGACTGATTGAAATAAATCTCCCACAACCAGACAAAATTAGTTTAATGGAAAATAACTTTTTTTTAAAATTTGTGTGTGCTTTTTGTGATTATATCAATGTTTTTAAACAACACAAAAATGGAGTTATTAAAAAAACGTCTTATTTGGTGGCTGGAGAATTTTGTTTTTATTTTTAGAAAGTATTCCTGGATAAGTCAAGAAAATTTCATATTTTGCGTATTTCTTGACATATATAGGACATATTTGTAAAAAAAATTTTCACCCAAAATTATTTTATAATAAGTAGCCAATTAAAGGGTTAAAACGCTGCAAAGGACTGGATGTTTGATAGTTCTGAACAGAACTGAAGTTAAGGTCTGTGCAGTAAAATCTTTTATTTTTAAAAAGTGGACATTTTTGTCCTTAATGACACAAGAGAGCGGTGGATTGAAGAGAGAATTCTGGGAAAGATGACTGAAAACAAACTCCATCCCTACAAACCCCTGACAAATACTACGATACAGAATGGTAAACTGAACTACGTGGAACAGGATGTGCTTGATATGTAGAGGATGGATGTCTTCTTCCTCACAGTGACATCTTCTTATATGCTACACTCTCTTCTGGCAACCAGTCTTATTCTGTCTCATCAGCTGGAGCCATCACCTCCACCTGAAAGAAACACACACTCACACACCACACACACTCACACACACTCACACACACACACACACACACACACACACACACACGCACACGCACACGCACACACACACGCACACACACACACACACACAACAGCAGCAGCCGTAACAGCGACTTGTATCGGATCATTTAATGAACTATGACATCATGGAAGACACTCTATTTACAACCTTCAATCTTGTATTTAACATTCTGAGGACATGATGGAGATTCACCAAACTGCTAGCCCAGCTGTAATATCAGTTATGACTTTTGACTCTTATCTGTAGTAGTTCTTCCAACTGTAGAATAAATAGGAGCCAGTGAGTCGTGTGTATAAAGCTCTAGAACTCCAGGCTCAAAAAGCTTCTCCTGAAATCTGCAAAGCACGCAGAGCACATTGCATTTCCTCTGGCAGGACGGAGAGATGATGAACGACGTGATGAAAGAAGAATAAACATCATTGGAGGGGAGGGAAGGTGAAGCACATGAAGCATTTTTTTTGGCACAAATTTATGCTCCAGCTGCCGCCGAGAGATTGCTCCAAGAAAGAGTGATGGGTCGAGAGAACAATGATGGAAAATGAAAGTTCCCGAGACAAAGTCGTGCAGCAGACAAAAAGAATGGAGGGAAATAGAGCTGTGGCCGGAGTTCTGTTGTAGGCAGACGAGTGCCGGTGACAAGCAGCCTCATTACTCTCATTTAAATGTCAGCGGCTGAACCTCAGCTCGTTTGTTTTAGACCCGTTAAAACGCCGTCCCGCGGGCTCTGATCCCGTCGCCTCCTCGGCTTTAATTGAATCAGATGATAAACAACAGAAGAGGGCTAATTTGGTAGTGTGAGTGTGTGTTGGGCTGTTGGAAAGGATAGATGAAGATGATAAAGTGAGTGTGTCATCAGGTGTGTAGGTGTCTCCTCTGTGTTTGAATGTGTTGCTGCAACTGTTTTAATGCAAAGCTTTACAAAGAACCGACACGTCCGTAAGGCGTTACCTGTCTCACTGCAATCTGTACACAAATACAGAAGAAGTTTAGAATCAAGGCTTTAGCATGCTCCTCTGCTTCCTCAAACCTTAGGGACATGGCTAACGCACACAGATGTATGTGCTGGTATCTACTACTGCACCAATAAAGGGTCTAACATGGATCTAAAGCAGGTCAGCAACTCCCTTCCCCGAGTGCCTTTATCCAGCAGGTTTTAGGTGTTTCCCTGCTTCAGCACACCTCAGTCAAATAACTGAAATACTTCCTCAACATGTCAAGTTCTGAAGAAGTCTGTTAATCAGCCATTCATTTGAATTCACCTGTTTAGAGAACAGGATTTGTTTTTATTTTGGGATCGTTTTCAGCGTTTTCACCTTCTCTTAGCGGAGCTCTTTTACTGCTGGGAGAAGTTGCTGTGAATTTTGATGAAATGCTGCTCCGTGTTTTTACCTACTGCCAGGTTCACGGCGTAAATCAAACACACGCATTTGTTGTTCAAATTAGTGAAAAAGTTTGTTTCCCACTTTTCATGAAAACGATAAGTTTTTTGCCTCTTACTGATAACCGAACTCGGCAGCTCATTGTTTCCAACAGTCTGACGACAGGGTTGCCAGATAGTGAAAGTTCTCCAGCCTAAATTGTGCAAAGTAGCGCCATAACAGACAAAAACCCGACCAATGAATACCCTATTTTAAACAGAGGACATAAAAGGAGACAGAAGTCGGGGGACAGAGTGAGCGATGTTTCAGAACAAAGAACACTGTTTTGTTTTTAATTATTCAGTATCGTGGGAATCTGACAAATCTGGCAACACTGCCCGACGCTTCAGCTGCTGCTACCTCCGTCTGCTTTTGTTTTTGAGCCCTTGGTGAGCTACCGAATACGGTCTCGTGAGCTACCAGTAGCTTGTGAGCTACCAGTAGCTCGCGAGCGACGTGTTGGAGACCCCTGTCGTAGAGTAACGTCCTGCCTTCTGGAATCTCCTTCATGCTGTTTAGACTGAGCTTGGAGACATAGCAAACTGTCTGGCAGTAGAACATATTGAAGCTCCATCCTGATGGAAATGGACTGTCTGTCCAACCTCTATATGGTCCAGATATGACCTCATGCTACCAGCAGTGACACTCACCCCAGTCAGATGCAAAACTACTGAAAATCAGTCAATAAAAGATGAGGGTGAAAATGTTGTCATTATCCTCCTCCTGCAAACCCATCCCTGGTTTTGGGGTCATCTCATTGTTTCACCTGTATTTAATTCATTAACATTAAAACAGCTGACAGTGATGAACGACCCCCTCTGACACCAGATCTAACTGACCAGATCAGTGTCCTAGAAGTTTAACTGGCTTTAAACTACTATAAAAAGTGTCCTTTATGTATGTATGACTGACAGTGATGCGTCCACTCAGCAGGACAGTAGCTGCATCCCTCATACTGAGACTCACTCTGGACAGACAGACCTCTCAGTGGTAAAAGAAACATGTGATTGTTTCTACTCTACATCACTATAAAGTGGATGTCACTCAGATTTTAAATATTAAAAACAAGCTACACAGCAGTGACTCTGATGCAAAGGCAAATAATCCAGAGTCAAACGCCTCCCACTCACCAAAAGTTGCATCACATCTGCCTTCTGGCAGAGAGAGGTGGTGGGGGTGTCATTTTAACACACTTGTTATCAGTCGATTCGTCAATAGGATGGTGTTTTTCACACTTTCAGCTTTAAGTTGCCTTTATAGACTCTGATAAACGTTGATGTGTGTAATGGAGCTAAAGTACCCTGTTTCTGGTTCTCGTTTATTATTTTTATGCTCAGATTTGATTTGGTGAGTTGAGAATAGATCACATCTTTGATCCTATTTTGACTTACAGTGGATTTCTTTTTCTTTATCTTCAAGGGTAAATTAAAGTGATTTCAAGTCATTTTTCCAGTCGTCTCCCCCTGAGGCTCACTCAGACCTGTTTTTAACGTAGAAGGCTGAATAATAGGTACGAGTCGCTGCTACCAATGAGCAGAATCATAAATTAAAACAAAAAACTAATTCTTTTTGCTTCAGTTCATCTGTCCTGATCTCCTGCTATGCTAACCCAGGTGGCGTGAATCAAACATCAGGCAATTACAGCGAGATGTGATCTATTTCAGACCCGGTTTGTTCATCCTCCTCTGGTTCAGTTTCACTTTGTCAGTCTCCAAACCCACCGCCATGTTTTATTGATGCCATGAATAAATAAGCAAGTTAATAATGAAATGAGAGTGTTTTTTTTTCTCTTCTTTTTAATCCATCGGCGCGTCGAGGCCTTGTGGTTTTCGTGTGTGTTAGCGTGGAGACGCCGTCGGGGTAATGAGCTCAGAGACACGCCGTGTGAACAGGGAAAGGACGGTGACAGCATCTTGAATGGAGATGAATGTGCGCTCTGAGGATGACTGGCAGCGCTAACAATGGGGCGAAGCAAGGCGGCCCTCTGATCCTCGGCACCTCGCAGCTCAAACACCGGTTGTTGCTCCCTGACAGACGCCACAAATCCATAATTCAGAGCCATCAGCTCACACAGCTCACTTTCCTTTAATTGCCCCTCACTGTTGATTTGACTAAAGCGGCTGATTGAGACAGGTTGAAACAGTTTGTAGCTGGGGGCAAAGTTAGAAGGAAAATACAGTTAATGTTGGAGACTGAATCGGATTTGACCAAATAATTTGCAATTTCTCTGCCTTAAAGGCACACTATGTAACTTTTTCATATTTTAAATCTTTTCCTTGAGCCAGTCTGTGCTAATCTGACCCTTTACTCAGCCCCATCTGCTGCTTGGATCCAGAATACGTTTGCAACTTCTCTGAGTCTCTGGTCCGGTGCCCTGAAGTCTCACAAAGTCACGTATCTCACGAGGGCTAGGCTAACCCAATGTGGCTAGCTGTTATGCTAGCACCGGAGTGTGTTTAGCTCATGATTCCTGTATTTTTTTTCTATCTCTCCCTGCTTGAACACAGCTGATTTCTTTGAATGAGTGATGAACCGCTCCAGTAGAAAGCAGTGAAGGCTGAGGAGACATTTCAACAGGTAGATTTAGGGGTTTCTGAGCAAAGACGATGCTAAAGAGCAAATAGCAGGTTATTTTTTTTTTTAAATTCAGATAAAATGCTGTCCAAAAATACTATTTGAAACATTTATTGAGGGTATTTTGTTTTACAATACATTTCTTAACACCATTTTTAATAGTCAAAAGTGTCCCTTTCAGCAAAGCTTCTAAAAAAGGCTTAATTTAAAAATCTCCAGTTGTGACTTAGGGTCAGGGAGTTCTACAGCTAGGTGGCGCTGCAGAGTGCTGCAGAATGTATGGTAATTATTGTCTTTGTAGGATATTTATCACTCTGTACTATCAATAATTCCATTAGTATGATAATTTGAGCCCTTTGTTTTGTGGAATTTGTATGAGATGCTTGTTTTATTCACTGTGTTAGATTCTATGAAGATAAAAATACTTAAACATCTCCAACCTGGCAACGCTCGTCTGCGGGTCCCTCTCTCCTCCTCCCCTCACAGGCTCGGTGTGAGTTGTTAGTTTTACAGCGGCCGTACCTAGGGTCTCCTAATTAGGGGACCCATGCCACTTCCTGTATAAATTCCTTCCAAAGACTGGCATAATGTTTATTAATATATTCATGATGCATATCCTCTGAACGGGAAGAATCTCGTCTAAACAACAAAAACAACATTTTCTACCTCAACATGATTAAATTCCAATAATAAGCAATTAAACAGAAAAACCGTAAAAAGACGCTAAATTAACACACCAAGAAAAACACACAAACGTAACAATTCAACATAATCCTATCCACACAAACCACTGTTTAAATTAAAGCCCAAACTCTGCTCTTTCCAACAATATGTGTATCATCACCGTACATGCAAAATCCACTGAGATAGCTGGCAACAAATATGGAAATTGAGGTGGATTTCCTCAAGTCACAAATATAAACCTGGTCCTTTTTTCTTGAATGGGTAAATAGCCATTTTGTTGATTTTCCTAAAAATCCTCAAAAACAATTTTTTTTTAGATGGAATTACTATCTATGGTGAAATATAAGTGGGAAAAATAAGAAAAAAAAAAACCTGAGAAATTTGTAATGGCCCACAGGTGCCTAAATGTGCCAAAATGGCTAAATTAGAAGGTTCGCCTGGATTTTTATCCACTAATACCTCTCTAAATCATCTGTATTTTACTTTTTTGGCATTAATTTTGGCTCAGCAAAGGGTAAGATGTTGTTCTTTGGATTGCTAGATGTTTTCGATTGCAACTGAATACTTTCAAGGGAATAATAACATTGCAAAGTGATTTTTTTTTAAGGCGGAAATTAATTTTTTTTATTTTCTGGTGTGTGCCAATATTATTTAATTTTAGTCAGAAAGACAAGTGTAACGCTTCCTCTGACCTTTTTATGAGGTAAGCGCCCTGAGTTCAGTCTCTTACTTCCTGTAGAAGGTGTTGCACACAGTAACCATTTAAATCCAATAACCAAACCTTGCTTTTGACAATAAACACAATTTATTACTAATTGAGAATGAAATGAAATTATAATAACAATAACATAAAAACCCACAATGGATAATTGAACAACTTAATAGCTGTAGTGTAAAACAAACACTAACTTGTGGGCCCACACACACCAGCTGGTGGTCAGTTTGTTTTCTTTATAGAACAAGAATAATAAACAAAATGCATAAACCCACTGAACCCTGTTGCAGGCCTGGTTGATGCTGGAGTTCGGTGTGGCCAAAAACTTTAAGGCCCATTCACTCACATGAGCAAAATAAAAGCAACTGATACTCACATTTGTCACAGTATCACAGAATCTCTGTGGTTCTCCTCCACTTATTTGAAAGCAGGATCCAGGCTTACGTGAGTTAGAGCAGAGGACAGGTCACTCCTTTGAGTCACTCCTTTTTTCTTCTCAGAGAGACTGTCGGTCCCGACGTCTTTGAAGCTTGCCGTGAAGCTTCTCTGTCTCCGTGTTGGTGGTAGCGTAGCCCGCTATCCATACAGAACCCACCGTAGCTTTAGTGCCAGTTGAACTGATAAACTTTTCTTGTTTCTGGTAAAGTTTTTGCTCCTCGGCGGCGTTCTCCCACCTCGCTCTCACTCACCTCACCTCGCCTCTTCTCTTGTCTTTTTCTTTTCCGATTTTCTCGTCTTTTTTCCGCTTCTCTCGTCTTTTTCTACTCCGTTATCTCTCACATTTGTTCCTCTCTCCTCTTCTCTGCCTCTCTCACTCTTTCTGGCGCTTTTAAAATCTTTTTTTTTCTTCCTGACCCTTTCTCCTCTTCTCCTGTTTTTTTCTCGCCTCTCCTCTTACTCTTTTTTTCTTTCTCCTCCTTTGCCCCCTTCCCTAACCAATCCTAAATCAACATCATGACTTGACAGGTATGACATCCTATCACAGTTCATATTTTATAGCAAGATTAGTTGCATTCTTTTTGAACACATTTTGCTCAGTACGTTTCAACTGAACTATGACAAATTAAAGGTACACTTCTGCAAATAACACTACAGTAACTAATATATTTTATCAGCAAAATAAGAACATGAAAACAAAATAACAGTGTAAAACACAATACATTACATCAGGGGTACACAAGTGTTGATTTTTAGACATTTGGAGTATTCTCTGGAGTCTTACCTTTATTCTGATACCAAAACCATTCAAATAAACGTTGTAGTTCTTGAGATATATTCAATTAATTTTGGGCATGTCATTTTTGATCAAATCTCAAAAAAAAGGCCTAGGGTTTAAAGGGTTAATCAAGTCAGCATCTATTTATTTTTCTCAAAAATGCTAAATTATTGTGTGGAGGCTGTACAATCATCACGAGTTAGAACGCCTTTTGGCTATGTCGCTGGTGTCGCCAAATTCATACTGGAGGATTCAAATCCAAGCGATGATAGAGCTCCACATGGGGTCCCGAAGCATGAAGATACCGAAACATCCAATGAGACTCAACTCAACTCGATGCTGTTGTAGCAGCTAATGAGGCAGCTAACACAGGCTTACGGAGGTAGCAGCATCATTCCGGCCGGTAGCAGGCATTAGACCAGACCTGATCCTGGATCTATCAGGACTCGGCTGTACCCCAACAAGAGCTGTAAGTTTTGTTGTCTAATATCTGCTAATTAGTATCATCTCCTGCCAAGCCATCCGTGTCACGGGTGGGGTGGGGTGGGGGGTGGGGGTAGCATTCCAGAGCTTCAGACTCCTCGATCCTCGGTCACAACTCCTCCGTAAAGACCCCAAGGCGTTCTGGGCCAGACTGAAAATGTATTTTTATTTATGGAATCATGCCTCCGGCTGCCTTTGGTTGAACCCTTATGAACTAGTGAGAAATTTGTGCGCACTCCCGTTCAAGGCTGCAGTTATTCGCAGCGCCACGCTCATGAGGTTTGTTTTTCAAAGCTGACTCTAGGCCCTTTAAGCTGCAACTTGCTCTTTAACGTTTTTACAGCAGTGATTTAAAACGGACACTAGGGGGTGCTAAAAACAAGCCAAAACTGCATATTATGCCTTTAAAACCAATAGATGGGTGATAGTGTTTATGCTAGTGTATTCACTTGTCTGTTGTGTTAGCAAAATCAATCAACCAATCAAAATACTTTATTAATTACAGAAATAAATGTGATGTTAAAGGAACAGATTTAGGTTTTCATAAAGTCATGGTAGGACGTTCTGTGGTCAGGAAGGATTTTATCATTATATCAAGTCAAATCCACAAATCATAATGCATCTGTAATATTTAAAGCAGTAGTAAATGATCATGCATCAATTCTCTCACACATAGATGATTTACAATAGCATTTAGCACAAAGTGAACTGTTACCAAAAGACCTTTCTAAACTTAGAGAAGTGGAGTCAAGCAGACCAGTTATATAAACTCTTAGAATACAGATAAACATGTCAGCCTTGCCTGAGGCTCTCCTTAGAAATAAAAACATGAGTTGACTTAAAGGTTAACCTCCAGTTTAACTTCTCACCTGACTGAACTGCAGCTCTTCAGTAGACTGGTAGGAGTTCATAAGGAGGTCTACAGCAAAGCTTTTCCTGATAAAGAACCATAAGAAGGCTGTTTTAGACATTATCTGTTTGGCTACATTATTGGAAGGAAAGGAATTCTTGGTAAAGGGATGTTTGAGTTATGCTGAAGAGGTTATTTATCTACAGTAAGGACCCCCCACTGGTGACGTCACTCAAATCTTTGTCATTTTTATCTCTAAAGGCGCTACATGAATATGATTTTCTTTAATCACTTACTTTATGAATATTTGGTTTAGCATTATTTGTTCATTAATGTCTGATAGTTTTTATATGATTTCACTTTTTTTTTTTCAGAATATTTCCTGTAATCGTTATAACAGTGAGCTGCAGCTTTTGGATGTTTTAGTCGTTGAGTTCCATAATCCATCGATTCCTTGAGGACTTGGATATAAATGAACAACCAGCTGTTTCCAACCTCGCCTGCACATGTGTCAGGGTGCCTCTACAGCTTCATCTATTATTCACATTCATTTGTTTTAACGCCTTCCACAACATATTTATGATCGGCCTTTAAAGAAAAGCTTTTAATAGACGTTTCTTCTGGACACGTACACAGAGATGAGTGAATTATCTGAAAACTCTGTTTGGTCAGCCTGAGTACTATAGCTATAATATACTATAGTAACCTGATACTTTGTTGTTTGTGTAAATACTTCTTTGGCACAGAGTCAGTGAAGGCAGGTGAGTTCTTTATGCTGGAAACATGAAACAGCTCATTGAAACTAGGGGTGTCAAGTGATCACGTTATTGTGATTAATTCATTACAGGCATATACAGTGTGTTATGGTTTTTATCACGTTAATCTCATTTTTAATCTCTTTACTGTTTCTGCGTGGCTCCTGTTATAGTGTGTGTGTGTGTGTGTGGGGGGTGTTTGTGTGTGTGTGTGTGTGTGTGCGTGTGTGTGCGTGCGCGCGCACTGGGCTGGTTTTTTAGCTGCAGCGTTTGTGTGTCACTGAGAAGCTCTGTGAGGCTCCTTAGCAGGGTTGCCAGATAGTCAAGGTTTTCCAGCCCAAAAATTCATTAAAATCCGCGAAAACACACAAAAAAACCGCCCAATCAACGTTATTGAAAATGTATGAGTGCACACGCATGTATGTGCACGTGCGTGTGTGCGAATACACGTTCAAAAAGCTTGCTACACCACTTTAGTTCCACTAATGGGGTGAATGAGACACATGGGCTGTTGGTGTCAACACCTCAGTCATATGTTTGAACAGATGATGCAACAGACAACAGAGAGTGGGGACCGAGTGGGCGGGGTTTCAGAACAAATAAGGCTGGTTTGTTTTATACAATAGCCAATCAGTGATGAAGACAGGTCAGTGGGCATTGTTATTGATTGATAATGAGGATATAATGGTTGAAATGTGTGTCAAAAAAGTTATTTCAAAACCGCCCAAAGCAATTTTTAACCACAAAATCAGAATTCAAACCGCCCAATATGCGGGAAACCGCCCAATCTGGCAACACTGCTCCTTAGAGCCCTGCACTTTCAGGAAGTGATCCCGTGCTCCACGTGTGATACCAGGATGTAACACACCACTGGTGCCAGTGCCGGTGCTACAACACCAGCATCTGTGACCTTTTGAGCTCTCTTTAACGGAGCCTCAAAATAAGAAGTGCTAATTAAAATGAGCAGCTCAGTTCATGGGCTGCATGACCAGACTGGCCCACATTTACCACCTCCAGTCCAGTGGTGCCTGGTGGAAGACACCAGATGGACCTAATTTGGGGGTGTGAAGAGGGAACATGTCCCCAGCACTTTTTCAAAGTCAGTTTTGAACCCTGTAGATTTTACTGTCTAAAACAAAGTTCCACTATGTTAAATGGATACTGGCTGCTGTTTTTAGGTGTAGGGTTGATATCATGGCTCTGTTTGAACAGTTCTCTTCTCTTCTCCACCTCCAGACCCCCACCCTTTACTCAAGACTAGGGCTGCAACAACGAATCGATAAAGTCGATAAAATTCGATGATTAAATGCGTTGGCAACAAATGTTGTCATCGATTCGTTGTGTTGCGCGATTACGTAGTCACCAGCTGCACTATTTCTTTTTTTCCTGCAACCTTTATTTAACAGTCAAAGCGCTCAACTCGTCTGTAGGCTGCAGCGGCGCAGATCAGAAGGAGAGAGAAAGTCGATGGCGTTAACTTACTTGTGTTGCAGTAGTATTACTAGTTCTAGTAGTAGTTCTGATTTAGCCGTAGTATACATGCTCCGAATCCTCACAGTCCTGATGTCTGGTTGTAAAGTTCCAATAATCCATTTATACAGTAATGTGTCGATCGGTTTCCAAAGCGCTGACATGTTAGCTTAGCCGCTAATGTTTTGCTGACAGAAAACTGAACAGAAGAAGCCACTAGAGCTGATTAAAGCTTCTACATTAACCACTACAGTATTTCAGAATAAGACAGAGGCTTAAAGAGACACCGGTTTGGTTCTAATCAGCTGATTAAAAGTTCGTTCAGCAGAAGTCCGTCGGTGCCTGTATGGCAAGCTGTTCTATCATATAATCAAACAAACTTTTAAATCTTTTAAAAACTTTTAAATAACAGAACATAAAAGATTTAGTTTGACCCTTGACGTTTAGGGCTGTTTACAGTTAGGATTGGATGAAAAACAGATAAATGTGACTTTTTATTTTATAATGAATCAACCAGCTGACAGATCCTGACTTGTTCTAACACGACCTGCTGCTGATGATCAAAGTTATTGTTTACAAATATTTTTAAAAGGCTAAACTACTTATTTTTTTGGTTGTACCAAACCAGAAGTAGTATTACTCATATCGGTATCATCAAGTACTCAAATGTAAGTACTTGTACTTAGAAAAAAAAATCTGGTATCGGAGCATCCCTAGTAATGACACAATTGGAACATGGCAGAAGCAGGTAGACCTAAAAAATTAAAAACTTTAAAAGTTCAGAAGAACTTTATGTTGAACAACACAATGAAGTTTGTTACCTGCCACAACCTTGCATGGCTCTGGAGTACGACGGTGATGATACAGCATCTTAAATTAAGCATGTCGGAGTCATTAATGTTTCCCTAGGACTTTTAAAAGTTTTCCCAGATGTATCCGATTAATCGTGTCGAAATTCCATCCGATTCATCGATTATCAAAATAATCGTTTGTTGCAGCCCTACTCAAGACAGTTGTGTCCCCCATCTTTAAAATCAAAAGTTCCTCCTTCATGGAAGATGAGGGTTTACATTAACAGCGCTGTTACAAACTGAGTCCACTGACCAAAGTAATGGTTGCCCTGGGACTGAATCTGTTCAAGTCTGTTAAACACATTAAATGACTTCATAAAGACACTTTGTTGTTTTATATCAATCTACTGGTCTCTGACACAGTAATTTAATGAATTTAAATGAAAATACCCCCAGATGAGGGCTTTCCTCAGCTGTTTAATGTGATCAGTCATACCAGACTTCATCTCAAGCAGAACCCATTTGCAGATTATTTTTAAAATAAGTCTGACGCTCCGCCTTGACTTTTATTTCTCTCAAACTGAGAACGCTGGTCTAAAGACAAAAACATATCAGCTGTTTGTAAAATGTTTTTGACGTCTGCCTTGTGCTGAAAATGATCTAATAACCACCCCAGTGAAACAACCTGTGATCGCTGAAGTCACCTGCTTTTATAAACCAAATTATTCGAATAATTTGATGAGTCGTATCAGCCTTAGTAACACAGACATGTTTTGTCTAGGTTCCGGTTGTTTTGGTGACACTTATGGACCTCTATCTGTTGTGTCTGTGACTCTACATTGTCTGGAACACAGGAAGTATCACGTACAAGGAGGAGGAAGTTTATCGCTGCTACCAAGAGACTTTGCAGCATAATAAATGGTTTGCTGTCTTTGTCCAGACATCAGTCCCTGCTGGGATGCAGCCGGATGCCCACGCAACTCTACAACAACTCCCACCAGCACACAGCTCTGCAGTGTATCCTTCCCCTTTGATATTCAGCCAAGAATCTGTTTTCTTTGCAGGAAAACGAGCTTTCTGAAGCAGAGAGACCCACTGGTGTGCGCTGCATTGCTTCAGCTTTGTTTATTCCACTGCAACGGCGCCGTATAAATCTTACTTATGCATGTGAGTGAATGTGTTTTCCCCACGCGACGCAGACTTCCACCCCCGTCAGAACATCGCCAACAAACCTTCATCAATCAATACTCATCAAAATCAATCAGCTTTTCTCCAAAAAAGTGTTTTTATTACTGTAAAGCTGGAACGCCGATTCCTTCTTTAGGGCTCGTTTCATGGTCGGTAAGCCTGTGAAAACAACAGACAGTATTTATGTTTGCAGCCACTTAATTACTGCTTTTGTTGTCTGATCACTTAAGGCAGTAAAGTGGGGAAAACCCATGAGCGCCGTGTGTAATCGGAGTTTAACAGCATGTGAACAACGACAGCAGATCCCAGATGGCCCTTTTCAATTAAGACACCACCGAAAACGGATCAGATGTTCACATGTAAGAGCAACAGTGACACTTTTAATATGATTTTCTCATGTGATCGTCCTCTCAGGTGGGCTTTAGGTGTTTGTTGGTATTTGGTTTGTAGAGAAAAGGTCATTTTGTCTTTGTTTTAGACACAATTCACCGGAAGGGATTTGGAAGGCGATGGACTGGATGATTACAGGGACTAATCTGATGGAAGCTAAATGTGTTGCTGTCAGCTGGAACATAGCACCAGTTTGTCCTGCATGCTGCCACATCAACAGGCAGGAACGTTCTGAGTTAGTTTAGCTCAGTGGTTCCCAAACTTTTTCTTCTGGGCCCCCCTTAATTTTACACAATTTTTCCCGTGCCCCCCCTCTCACACACACACACACGTGCACACATGCACGCATGCGCCCACACACATACACACACAAACACTGCGAACAGACAAATCTCATTTTCAAACTCCATTACAGGTTATTTCACATCAAACCTTAGAGATTTGAACAAGTAAAAGTAACTGCATTTAACTACAAGTTAAAATAAACTTCAACCTTTTCTTTAAAACAACAAACTAACCACTTTTACAGCTCAATAGAAACTTTAAAAAAATGCCTCAGTGCAAAATGGGTTTTAAAAATGACAAATTCCCTGAGAAAATGAAAATAACAAATGTAAAGGTTTATTTTTACTTTAAAAAATTGTTCTCTCATCTTCAGTGACTGGTGTGAGCGGCTTGTTGCTGCAGATCTCCTTTGTGTTGAGTTTTCCTCCAAACAGTGTCCTGTGTGCCATTTGAGAATAAAATAAATGGAGGGATCTGTAGGTGGGATGTGTGTGTGTCGGGGAGGGGGGGTGTCTGTGGAGGTTCGGATCCGGCACTGCGCGTTCAAGGTCGCGCGCGCTCGTTACTGAATCGTCCAGACTCGTGCGCTCCGTCAGTGCACTCGAGGTGCCCAAACGCGTCTTTGCGCATGGGGAGCTTTGCGGTCCGATCACTCAGCCCGTCATCAGATGCTGATTTTAACTACACTTCCTGTTGTGGTGGCTCTGAAGCTCTCATAAGCGTTCAGGCTATGAAGACTGGTTGACGGGCACAAGCTGCGCCAGCAGGCAAACGCAGAGCTATCCAAACCCATTCACCTCCCCGCAAGGAGTTGCACATCAGCGCCAGGTTCTCCCCTGAGTGTCTCAATAAAAAAAAAAAAATGGGCACCCCTCATTTCTCTCTCTTTTTCTCATGATCTCATAATAATGAATGTTAATATTATAATCGGTGTTCCGCTCTGCGCACGGCGCTGCACTGCAACCTCGTCACGCCCACCTGCTCTCTGCAGCTCTGAGCGCGCTGCGGTGAATCAGACACACTTCAGACCATCTCCCCAGAGGTGAGAGATTAGGGGGGACAGCAAAGCAGAGGCAAGGTAAATCTCACCCACCCCCCCAGATAACCCTGCCTAGCACTAAAAAAAATAATAATTTAATTAAAGAAAAAAAACATTTTTTTAATTAATAAATAAATAAATCATNCCCCCCCCCCCCCCCCGCTGTTACACTGCGCCCCCCAGTTTGGAACCACTGGTTTAGCTGATGATCTGATTGTCAGAGGACTGATCACAACCATGACAATAATAAGTAACAGAGCTGAACGCTTTTCTTCTTGTTCTGCTTGTGTTTGAAATAAACCAACAGAAAACTGGACAAAAATGACTTAATGTTGAATCACAGTTCTAACCCTAATGAAACACTTTTATGTTTGTAAATCATGTGATTCTAAAAACACTCAGAAACAAGGGGAGCAAGTAGTTTGGATGAGAGACAGCTCACAATAATGAAGTACAAACTACAGTTTAGAGCAGAGGTCGCCCTGGACATTTGGTACTGGACCTGCAGAATGACTGAATTTTTTTAAAACAATTGACTGTGTCTGGAAGATCTTTTATTTTGAAAAAAACACTTGTCATGGTCATGTGATATGGAAGCCTTCATAAAAAATGTTACCTCCAGTAGGACTGTAAACAGTATGTGGTAGAAACAATATAAATCTGTCCGATGGTGGAGGTTTTGACTCTACCGCGGTAGAGCATGTTGATGAATTACAGGTGGGAATTGAGACTTAGAGCAGGTTCTAACAGACCTATTCCATCAGAATAATGCACCTCCAACTTGATCAATTATTCTTAACAATTCTCTTTTCTCCAGTTTTCCTGGAATTTTGCATCGGAACCAGCATTGGGTCAGCAGCACCTGAACCGCTGCAGCGTCTCACGGACGAACGAGACGAGCACTGAATTCCCCTCCCTGCTTTTTTCACGAATCGCACACTGCTCTCTATGACGACTCGGGGGTGAAGGCGCTGCCCGGACTGCACCATGTCATGCCCCCTGCTTGAGCTGCACCTGCAACCAGAGCAGATTGTCAGACAGAAACCGAGGTTTTTCTCAGTTAGACCAGTGAGAGGTGCATAGAAGTCTGCCTCGTCCTGGGGTGAAAGATTAATGACCAGAGGAGAGAGACTTTAAAAACAATGCTTGACCCCCCCGGAGCTCAGCGTATATATATATATATATATATATATATATATATATATATATATATATATATATATATATATATATGTGTGTGTATATACGAAAATAATATATAGCGATATATAGGTCAGGGGCGGCATGTAGCTCAGTTGGTAGAGTGGCCGTCTGGCAATCAGAGGGTTCAATCCCCACTCTGACTGGGTCACATTGTTGTTGTGTCCTTTCGCAAGACACTTGACCCACCTTGTCTACTGGTGGTGGTCTGAGGGACCTGGAGGGCGCCACTGCATGGCCTCCCCACCTCCGTCAGTGTGCCTCAGGGCAGCTCAGGCTACAATGTAGTTCATCATCAGCAGTATGTGAATGTGTGTGTGCATGGGTGAATGACTGTTGTGTTGTACAGCGCTTTGGGGAGCGTAGAACACTCTAGAAAGCACTCTATAAATACAGGACATTTAATATTTACCATATCGCCCAGCCCTACCCTCAAGCTAGCAAAAATGAGTAAACAGACGTGGTTGGAGAGCTATTCTAACTATTTGAAGTGATTTTTTCAGTGACAGCAACCAAAACCCAAAAATATTGCAGAAATATTCCCAAAGTATGGGTTGGGATTAAACTGTGGGGTGTCAAACACCAACTACCTGAATCTTCGGAAATCTAATGAACTTTTTCACTAGTAAAGAGATTTTAAAAAATAAGCTGTAAAAGATAGCAATGATTATTAACATCAACCACCAATAATCTGGGTTACAAGTCCATGTGAATTTTACTTTGTGAAAAAGTTTATGAACCACAGTCTTGATCAACATTATTTCATTCACATCATCTGACTCTTTCTTTCTTTGTGATCTTACTGTTGTAGGGTTTTCAGCTTTCATCGAGCTCCAACACTGAATGACAAACTAGTCAAAAGTCACCTTTCTCCTGTACAACCAAAGACCTGGCTGGCCACCGTCAAAGGAAATCATAAGTGTGGACGTTGTCGTCGCTGTAACAATATGACCCATGTGAACTATTTTACTGACATCTCTTCAGGTCGCAGGTTCAACATAAGCTCATTTATCAACTGCAACACCACACATGTGGTTTACAGACTCGAATGTCCATGTGGCTGTTTTTATGTAGGGAGAACTAAGCGCAGACTTAAGGATAGACTGGCTGAGCATAAATATGCTATTAGAACTGGTAATCCTCTGTACCCTATGGCAGTACACTATAGAGAAGCTAAGCATGGAAGCTGTGATTCCCTCAAAGTTGTTGGTATAGAACATGTTAAAGAGACAATTAGAGGGGGAGACAGATTAAAGAAGCTCCTACAGAGAGAAACATTCTGGATTTACACACTAAGAGCTACATGCTATCCTGGTTTGAATGGAGAAATAGACTGGATTCCTTTTTTGTAAATGTGTTTCTATGATTTTATATCTTTGCCATCTGTTTTATAATCTATGATATTTCTGTTTGACTTTCATATTACTTTCTTATCTTATGCTGAAATGTTTGTCATTATATATATTTTTAACTATGATGTCACTTCCTGTTGGCACAGCTGGGACTAATTATAATGGGTGATCACTCACTTACAAACATTTGCTGTCCTGATGAAGGCCCTTAGTGGCTGAAACTAGTCGACATTTTTTAATCTTCTAGCCATGGCTCAATAAAGGCTTTTTATTCTACACTCCTGAGTGCCTCAGTTTCCCCCTTTTTTTGTTGTAGGGTTTTGTTTGATCACTACTGGGATCAGCTGATCCAGTTCCCAGCTGCTCATAGGGACAGGCTGTGTTTCAGTCTGGAAGCTGTAACCAGCCTTCAGGCGTGCTGGTGTGCGTCAGAATATGAGGTTTAATTGGGAAGCGGTGACCTTTTCCACCAGAGAAGACACACACACACACAGACAAAGCAAAATGCACATTAAGAGTCAGACGTGTTCTGTGGAGCTGGGACAGATTCACCGTGTTGTGATTCAACAAAGAAATTAATTAAGGAGACAGATACTGCTGTGTGCCTAATTTATGAGTCGTGTTTGTACACATAAAAGGCCAAATCCCTCCTCTAGTGCTCTTTAACTGCAGCGATCTTGTGTGATTATCACAGAATCCAGTCTGCTTTATCTTCATGTCGCTCTGCGTTATGTGTCACCTCTTCCTTCATTCTCCTTCACTCTACAGTATGGCTGCAGGTTTATTCATGTTTCTGAGGGTTTCAGATGATCATATTTAAAGGAAAAGGCTCTTTATTGTCAGTGTTTATTGAAATAATGGCATCAATATTATCAATAAAGAGTTTTTCTATGTGACAAAGAAATGAAAAGTATGTTTGTTTTACTTTAAAGTGGTGTTTTATCAGTTATTTAACTACAGTAAGGACCAAACCAACCAGTGACATCACACTAAGTGGGTGGAGTCTCTAGAGACTCTAATACTATAATACCTTTCTGTAAACCAGTTTTGAACCAGACTGTTTATTTTATTTTAGCTTAACAACATCTGAATTACTTTACTAATGTTTGAGTTGCGGCAGCAGCATAAACATAATGAACTATCATGGTTCTGTAGCAGAACTCCTCAAATGGTGGGGGTGGACCCCTCTGGGGGCGTGATAGACAGGAGGACTTTTTATCATTAGTGTCTATATTAATGCTTCAAAAATAAAAAAGCCTCCAGTCACTAGGTGGCAGCAGTGCTCAAACTAATCCACAGGCTGCCTGTTCGAACCAGTAGAAGAAGTGTCCTACTGGCACGGTGGTGACGGTGTTGCCAGATTGGGAGGTTTCCTGTACATTTGGATCTGTTAGATTCTGACTTTTCTGGTAAAATGAACTTTGGGTGGATTTGGAGTCAGTTTAGTGGTTTTTTATGGATTTTTGGGCTGGATAACATTGACCCAGGTCGGTGTACAGAGCTGATGAAGTGACAGTGACAAAAAAAATGGTGGACATAAGTAAAGCAAGGTAAAATGGTACAAAGCCTGGTTTTACTGTGAATACAGTCAGAAATGAGGAAGGACCTGTTGTTCCCTACTTTAAAAACCCAGGCAGGGGAGAGGCTGAAAGAAAATAAACGAGAGCCACTGATCTACATGTATAGTGTGAAGAACCTATAATAGCATAATAATAATTATCATTTAGATGACTATGCTACTATAAAGCTGTTAAAACAAACATCACAAATGGTCTCAAGCAAAATTGTGGAGGTTAACAAACAGGTAATACAAGTAATACAGCGTTTGAACACATCAGTATATCTGAAAGTTAGCTGGTAATTAGTCACTGACCTGCAACAGTGTCTCTCCTGATCCGACTAGCTATGAGTTCTGTTTCAGGTCAGGACTACTTCCTGTTTCTAGGATGGAGAGCCACTATCCAGACAGTTGTAGGTGTTTCCTTGCTTCAACACACCTGATGCAAATGACTGAATCACCTCTTCAACAAGTCGGGTTCTGAAGAAGTCTGTTAATCAGTCGTCATGTAAAAGCAGGTGTGTTGAAGTAGTGAAACACCTAAAACCTTCAAGGACTGGAGCTGCTGACCACTGATCCACCAGGGATACTCAAAGGGAGACGAGTCTCTAGAAACAGGTAGTCCTCTGACTGAACTAATAGAATGTGTTTGTATTCAGTTTTCTATCTTGTAGTCCGAGTTTGCATGAACAAATTCCAAAATGATGGATGACATCACACGCACCCGTCTGCACACACTCAGGAAATCAACACTAAAAAAGTTCAGCCTCTCTCCTGCTCCTCTACTCAACAAATAACTCCAATCAAACCACCAGAATCGGTCGTATTTGCTCCCAGCAAAGATCCAAATCTATCTTCATTACGTTGACAGTTCTATAAACTAGCACTGCATATACTGTACACTCATTACAACAAGAGCCTTTTCCTGCCTCCTTCACTTTTTGCCTTCAGCATTGCAAACATTTAGGCACTTGAAGCTCATTTAAAGGCGCACCAACAGTCCTAACATTTACATATTCATTATAGGAAGGGAAAACTTTGTAATCATGCATTGTTTGCCAACAATGTTTACGACAGTGCAGACAGACATTTTAATTCAAATGCTGAGAATTAAATTAAGCAAACGTGTTTGCGAGACGAAATGGATTTTCAAATGAGTTCAGTCAGAGCCCCTCCTCCTCCAGCAGCAGGCTCGTGACCGCTTACAGCTGCTAATTCGTGTGTTTACCAAGCAAAGAGAAACAATAAGTCTCTAAAGATTGGTTTTATTTTAGGAGGACAGGAGTGATGGACGTAGAGTCAGGCTGAAGGTGTTCCTATTAGAGCTAAATGGAGTGTAACGGCAGCACAAGCCGATGTGTGGTGATGCTGTAATATCTAAAGCAGGCTAACATCATCCACCATGAATAAACTACAGGCTACAGCAGGTCAGTCAGCCAGAACACCCTATTCTCCATCTACATGCTCCCTCTTGGCAAAATCATCAGCAGACATGGAATATCCTTCCATTGTTATGCTGATGATACACAGCTTTATCTTAAGACCACACCCACTCTCTCTGCTCCCCTGCCATCGTCTACATTGACCACCTGTCTGGAGGAGATTGAGGCGTGGATGAAGCTCAACTTCCTTCAGCTGAACGGCACGAAAACAGACGCCATACTGGTTGGCACACCACATCAGCTCCGTTCGTCCACTATCACCGGCATCACCTTCTCTGGACAAAACATTCCACTTTCCACATCTGTCACCAACTTGGGTGTCAAAATGGACTCTCAACTCACTTGTGACACCCACATCAAACACCTCTGTAAAGTATCTTTTTACCACCTTAAGAACATCGCCAAACTCCGTCCAATTCTCAGCCTGGCAGATTCAGAGAAGCTCGTCCACGCCTTTGTCTCCTCCAGGCTGGATTACTGTAATGCACTTCTCATCGGGATCTCTGGCAAGAACCTCCAGAGACTACAGTACATCCAGAACAGCGCTGCCAGGATCCTGAAGAGGGTGCACAAGCATGAGCACATCACCCCCATTCTGAAAGCACTTCACTGGCTCCCTGTCCCACTTAAAATAGAATACAAACTCTGCCTCCTCTCCCACCAGTGCATTTATGGTCAAGCCCCCCACTACCTAAAGGAACTCCTCACCTCCCCGACCAGCTAACACTCTTCAAAGCCCCAGAACCAAGCTCTGCAGCATGGGAGATCGGGCCTTTTCCTCTGCTGCTCTGAGGTTGTGGAACTCCCTCCCTGTCCACTTAAAGTCTCCACAAACTGTGGATGCTTTGAAACAGAACCTAAAAACCTACCTTTTTAGAAAAGCTTTTTGTTAGTGTTATTCTGTTTTTATTTTCTAACTTGTTTTATGAACGTTGACCCAGCTATTTTAAAGTGCCCATGACATCGGTTTCCATGTTTTCCGACTTATCTATCATGTTGCAATGTTGAGTTCTCACCTTAAACCTGCCAGAAAGAGCAAAAAACGGCGTCCATCTGTCTCCTAGTACAGCCAGTGAGAAGCTCTTCAAGATTTCAGACCCAGGTTTCAAACCGTTTTTTTCACTCCAGCCCGCTATGAGGTCATAGTGATCCGGACTTGCTTATATGGTAAATTCTCCTCCCACATGCACGTTCACGACAACTGGAGCGAGGCAGTGCCGCTGCCATTGCCCATAGACCGTGTAGTGTTTAGTTTCAGTTTCGTTTCTCTTTCACGCGACGACACTGCCCCCTACTGGGCACTGCCCCCTACTGCAGCAGAAGTGTCAGGCTGCCAAATAAGGAGAAACCCAACAGAACCGGAAGGCGGCACTTTCTTCTGATCTCTGAGTTGCTCATTAGGAAATAATTACAGCGTATTTTGAGTTATAATGGTGCAACGCTGATCTAGAGGCATCAAAGATTACACCTGTTTAATATAAAGTGATTTAAATATGGAGTCACAGGCACTTTAACCTTCTCCTCTGTAGCACTTTGAGATTGCGAAATATAAAGTGCAATATAAGTTAAATTTATTATTATTATTATTATTATTATTATTATTATTATTATAACACCGCTGGCTCTACCGGCTCTTCAGATGTAATGAAACCACAGATTCCGGTCATTCTGAAGTGGCTTCTATCTAGTCAGGACCACACCCACTGGTGACATCACTCAAAGCTAGCAGAGTCTCTAGAAACAGGAAGTAGTCCTCTGATCAGATTTTTATATGTAGTCTTCAATGTTTAGAAATGCACCAAACAATTTAAACCTGAGCCTGAAATGACCCAAAGGACCTGAAGCCTAGACCCGACCCGGCCCGGCCCAACGTCATCACATGTAACATTGGACTCAACCCAAATCTGTTTTTTTAATGGAGGATGAAAAATGTTGAGCAGCCTGGCTTCTCTGGCTCAAATACAAGATCTATAATCACTCAAAGTCAACCAGTGATGTCACAAAGAGGGGTTGGGGGTGGGGGGGGGCTGATATAATGAGCCGTCAATACTTTCCCTGAACTTAGCTCACACTTCACAGCTCAGCATTTTGTTTTAGTATTATTATGTTTTATAGTGAGAACAGAATTCTTTATTTTTATCACTATGCCACGTTTCTCTCTCTCTCTCTCTCTTCTGTAATAGATCCTGACTCAGCTCGATCAATTAACTAATTAATGGACCTGACCTGACCCGACCCGTTGGTTCTGGTTGAAACTGAGAACTCTAAACTGGTGATCAGTCAGCCAAATTCAGTCTGATCAGCATAGTAGGTGTTCAGCTGGTCTGTTCACAATCACAATGATCATTTTCTAATTATTCATTTTATTTTGATTAGTTCTAGTTCTCTGAGCTTACTCTGAACCAGCAGGTCTGAGCTGAACTCGGATCAGCAGAGGGTCTCGGCTGTCCTCATCAAAACCAGTGCATTTGTGTTAAATAAAGAGCAATAACTTTTACTCTTAGGACATGAAGAATGAGAATATATCTGATGTTCATTTAAAAGTAAATCAAAACCAACTTAAGGTCCTGGAAATTTTTGAAAACTGACCTTGAAAGTGCTTGATTTTGATTTTGGTAAACCCTGCATATCAATCAGTTCAGCTGTATACATAAACTCATAAATGCAGTTTCATATTTAACATTTCAACCAGTGAGCATTTGTGCTGACTAATAAAGAAAAGTTATTTTAGTTACTTCTTTATTTTACAGTTGTTTTTTTTTTTTTTTTTTTTTTTACAAATCTTGTTACTTTTTTCCTACTTTTGCCATCAAATCTAAATCACACTTTTACTGCTCTTTTACCTATAAAAAGAGCAAAACAACTTCTCTCAAACTTAAGAAAAAGTAATCAACCGCACTAAGGAAGGAAAACCCATCCATCCATCAGGAGACAGGCTCACGTTTCACGAGTCTGCTCCGGACCACCTGCTTCATTGTAGTTTAGGTTGTCGTGGTTACTAAGTACCGCTCCCTTCATATTTTCTTGACCTTTTGCTATCGTCACATCTGATCATCCTAACAGTTCCTGACCCACATATTTTAATCTGATCCTTATTTGCTAACTCAGTGTTTAAAACATAATGTTAATTATTTTATCCCTAGATGCTAATATGGTGTTTTTAAGCTATAAGGTTTATAAAATATTAATATGTTCTTTTAAAATCACACAAATAAGTAAAAGGTTAAAGTCAAAATCAGGTGGCTTCTGATAGTCGGCCTCTGAACGTGACCAGATCAGCTCCTCCACCACAGTGTTGAACAGAACACTAACTCATCCTTATATCAGGCTTTATATCTTAGAGTGAGGTCGAACAGGATTCAGGACTGAGTGCTAATGGAGGAGTGTGAAGGGGTGTGGGGGGGGGGGGGGGGGG
>SSNR01000053.1:308055-321394 GCA_006937965.1 Callopanchax toddi | reverse complement strand
CTGAGGAAAGACTAAGGGGTGAAGGAGGACAGGGAGAGAAATGGATGGAGATAAAGAAGAGAGAGAGAACTTTGCATCACAATGACAGCAGACTCAGGCCAGGCTTAATAAATGCAAATAAAAGATTCTGGTCTCAAATTGATTTCTCCCCTCTCTTTTTGTAGATGCTGGACCAATCAGCACAGCTGAATAGTTTGATGGAGAGTCTGGGAGACCAGTAGTTAAACCACAGAAATAAGCAGCAACAATGGCTTTTTTTCATTTTGGGTTCTGAGTCTTATCTCCCTCTATGCTGCAGTTAAATAGTAGATATATTTATATGGAAAAATGATATGAAATCCAATCATTTATCACTCCAAAATGGTTTGCCTGTGCTTATGGTTGATACAACATATCCCATAAACCACTGGACAGATGTTATTAGAATGCTCAGTTAATAAGGGTTAGGTGGATAACCAAATTCAAGATGGCTGACAACTAATCAATCGTAGAAAACAGAAAAAGTCATTTTTACAGATTTTGAGCTAAAGTATACGGTGGTAGAAGCTGAGTCCTCCACACGTGGAGTGTTATTATCTCTCTTATCATTTATCAACTTGACATGATCATAGTTTAGAATTTTGGTCAATGGTTGACCAGAACCTCTTAAGGCCTGTAATTATTTGTGCATGGAGATCTGTCAGTGCCTTCTTGTTCTTGAATGATGGTGGAATGGAGCAAGAGATGAGCCAGCGGTTCGATGATTCGTAGTACGTGATGAGGAAGTTGCTCTTGTTTGTTGTAAAGATGAGTCAAAAGGAAAGGCTCTTGATTTACTGGTTTGTGTTCCAACCCTCATCTATGGCTATGAGATACAAGTGAGTTTCCTCTGTAGGGTCCTCAGCCGTAGATATAAGGTGAAAAGCTCCATAATATGGGGCGGAGCTTAAAGTAGAGGCGCTGTTTCTCTGCATCAAGAGGAATCAGTGGTTTGGGTAGCTGATTAAAATGCCTCATGGTCGCCCCCTCTGGAGGTTTCCAGGTGTGTTCCACTGGGAGGCAGAGCCCTGGGAAGACAAGCTGGGTGATCTATAGTTGGATGGATGGATGAGTTCATCACAGGTGAATTGTTGTGTTTAAATTCAGTTGAATGAAGAGCAGGGCTGTACAGTGTGACATATATGTCGCACGTGCGATTAAAAAAAAAGTGTGCTACAAACTATTTTTAGACGTAGCACTTGTGCGATCAGGGTTTCCTCTACATGTAATTGATCGTGGCGCACCGCCACACCGTCAGAATGAACTTAATATATATATATATATTTTACAAACAATGTCAGGTGGCCTCAGCGGGTCTCCAGGCGCGGCACCAGTGCAGAGCATCTTGCCTGGCAGCGCAACGCGCTGCATCCGCTGGCTCGGGCGCGTCCTTCGTCTCCGTTTTGATCATCCGATCAGAGCCATTCTGCATTTTGACCCGAGGGCCGCAGCCTGGAGACGACCACGACGTAAACCCCGGCCGCACCCGATGGTTCCATGTCGTTGCGGGCGACCTCCCAACAATCCGGAGTTGCCGTCATGCCGTGGCGCAGCTGGCACAAGATCGCCAGTACTGGAAACACCTAGGCTCAACGCACTGGTGCGGGACGACACCCGACCCTTCGCAGGAGCCGTGATGACTTTGAAACAATGTAAAGCATATTAAATATATATAGCCTATATTTGCGCACTTGTATGGATTAAAGTTCTGCGTCGAGTCGACTGGAGAGTCTAGAGACGGAGTTCCATCAGTTCTAGCTGTTCGGAAAAAAAACTCTTTGTGACTCTGAAAGTCTCCCTGTGCTTCAGACACACATTAAACCAGAGGAACTGATAAATCTGAACGGGTCACACTGATGTCTGTTAACGAGTCCACGGTCCGAGTCAGGGGGAGACGAGGCTTCACACCGGAGTCTGACCCCGCTGAACGCAGCTCAGCCCCAGGGGCGTATCTAGAACTTTTTTCTTGGGGGGTCCAGGCAGGGGCAAAGAAGGGTGGCACAGTAAAAGGTCATTATATTCAAATGCTCTGCAGTCTTGGACTGCAATGGACAGCAGACCAAAGTTTTAATAACATTTATTTACTGAAGTAAAATCTGTTTAGCAAGAACTATGCAGCAGATTCAAAATCAGGAGACAAATGAACATTTTAAAACATCACAGTCTCACTGTACACCATAAAAACTGTCTGCCTGTGAATTTGCTTTCAACATCGAAATTAATAATAATAATAATAATAATAATAATAANTAAATTTAACTTATATAGCACTTTATGTTTCACAATCTCAAAGTGCTATAGAGCAGAAGCATAAAATAGATGAGTCAAAGTTAATACAATTAGTAATATAAAGTAGAATTATAACAGTTTCTGCATTTTATTAATAAATCAAAGATTATAACAGCTGAAAACATCTGTTTTTGTGGTTTTGTGCACACATTTCTCAGCTCACACTCGCACTTTGAAAAAAATCTACACTAATTTGAATGAATAAATGTTCTTCTTGAAATTACATTGACATATAAACATGTTTGAAGATATTTCTTGCTATTGTGTTTTCACAATAAGCACTTTCTCAGTGTGTTAAAACGATGGGTACTAATTTTGGCTTTAGAGATTGTAGCTGAATTTTTATGCTGGTGCTACAACTTTTTGTTCTGTGCTACAAAACCTGCAACCTTTGTAGCACCAGTGCTATGTAGCGGAATATAACCTGTTTTTATTGTTATAATACGGACACACTTCTGCAAGGTTATTAGCTTAGTTTCTGTCGGTTTTATGCTAAGCGATGCAAAGCTACCTTCACTAAACTAGTTGTTATGCAGGATATCTAGGTTCTTTTGATTCAAAGGGAAGACCTACGTACGTTATATTTGGAAGTTATAACCCAGAAGCAGACTTAGACTACACTTATTTTATTAAAGAAACAGATTGAACGAACAGACAGATATGAGGTAGATGTGCATCTTAAGAGATTCTTCTGATGTTATTAAGCTGAGAGTTACTGACGAGAGCCCGTGAGATATTAAATATCTCTAGGGAGTCTGAGCTAGTTAGGAGGGGAGCTGAGACTAAGTTGACAGGAGTGTTATTTATCAAGAGCCTCAGTTTACCAGATCGGAGTTGATACCTCGCTGAAACCGCTCCAAGATCACCTCGGCGTGGTAGGTGGAGGTTCGTCTGTGGGTTCGTTGGTTTGACGAACCTCGGATTATCCCCGGTGGCCCGGAGGCCGTCCAAGGCACGGAAGCGTCTGAATGAGTCGGTCAGCAGCTCCATGATCGGCTGGTGGAAGAGGCTAGCATGTTCTTCCCCATGGCAGGTGAACAGAAGCAGACGGATAGTGTCTGGCTTCTAGCCGGGGGAAATTGTCCTCGACTGTTTGGGGCTAGAACCCAAATGGGCAGTCGGCATCTGAGCGTATCGTGTAGCTGAGGAACGATCGCTTCTCGTCTTGTTGCTGGCTGAACGAGCAACTGACTAGCTTCCAGGCAGGAAGTCTGACGGTGGAAACTTTTGGACTTTGTGGCCCAATGGGAAGGAGTTACCAAGTCACGTGGTTCTCGTCATTAAGGAAGCCCAGGAAAACTTAGATGGATTATTAATATGCTTTAACCTTTTAGCAAAAGTAGAAACATGAAATAATACTGATGCAACATCAACATTCATTAATACTGGAAGAAAATGAATTAATCATATTAAGACATTTCTGGACAGTGGATTAAAGGTAGAGTCTTTTTAGAATGAGACATCAAAGAGTCTTTGAGTTTAATTATTAACTAAAGAACGTCTGAGTCTTCCGACACGACCGGGTCCTGGAAGGAATGTTGATTCAGGTTACAACATAATAAAAGAGTCATTTTAATCCAAGTTATTGGGAAAAAGATGAGTTATTGTATTGATGAACCAAGAGGTCAGAATTCAGAGATAGTAACGCCTTTGCCGGCGCTACAGCTATGAGCTAAAAAAGTTAACGTACAGCCCTGAAGAGTAACTATAGTAGTGTGTTTCATCACTTATTACTAGTTAATGGTGGTACTAGTTAATCACACATAACCTCGCCTCGCCTTCCTCCGCTTATCCGGGTCCGGGTCGCGGGGGCAGCATTCTAAGTCGGGCAGCCCAGGCCACCTTCTCCCCGGCCAAGTCCACCAGCTCCTCAGCTGGGACGCCCAGGCGTTCCCAGGCCAAACTGAAGATGTATTTCCTCCAGCTTGTCCTGGGTCGACCTGGGGGCCTCCTGCCGGCAGGACATGCCCAGAACACCTCCCGAGGGAGGCGTCCAGGAGGCATCCTTACCAGATGCCCGAACCACCTCAACTGGCTCCTTTCGATATGGAGGAGCAGCGACTCTACTCCGAGTCTCTCCCGGATGTCCGAGCTTCTTACCCTATCCCTAAGGCTGAGCCCGGCCACCCTGCGGAGGAAACTCACACACACACACATAACCTTTAAATGTTAAATTAATTTGAAAGGATTTCCAGAAGTATGGTAAATCCTTACTGGCAGAGAAATAAAAACATGACAAAGTCATGATACTGCAGATAATCATGTCAGGGTGACCGTGGCTCAGGGGAAGAGAGGTCCCCTTTTATGTGGGAGACCAGGGTTCAACCCCAGCCTTGCTTTCAGCTTGGTGTTTTTTCAGCTGCAAATTAGAAATTTAAAGTGAATAATTAAATACGGTCACTTAAGGGTTAAAAACTGAATCCTTAAACAAATGATTGGTTCTTGTTAAAGGTGATGAATGTAACACTCTCTACTGCTAACTCTTTGTTATTTAGAGCCACGTAAAGAAAAAACAACCAGTGACAACAAGTTAGCTCAACAGTTGCCTTGTTTATTAAAGCTAATTAAACTTTAACATGGGAACTAGCAAAAGGGCTTTATGACTACTTGTAAAAAGTCACTGCACCCTAGAGAAATATGCAAAAACATCTTGATACCTGCCTTAATTATCTTTTACTTATGTATTTCTACAACACCAAAGATTCTTTAGAATTTATGGTTTTGGCAGAGAATCAAAGTGCAGTAAGAAATTATCAAAGCATCTACAAGCAGCAATGAGACCGAGCCAGAGAGAAAAGAAGAGGGGGAAAAAGAACAAAAGACAGAATATTGGATTATAAAGTGAGAACTCTGTTGGGACTTCTGAGGTCAAGTGCTGTTTCTGTAATTGGAGTTCTATAATGACAGAGTGAGTTAAATTTCAGGTCGTAGACCCAGCCACCCTGTATGAAGGCATGATGACAAGGTGGAAGAGTCCAAATTTGTCCTTCTGGAGATATTTTTTTTACACACAGCTATGTGCTCATATAAATCAACGTCATTAAATTGACCCCCTGCTAATGTTTCCCAAACATGGGAAGCTTCAGAGCAGCAAGCGGTCGAGGAGCTCACATCCATTAGCCTAGCGGCAGGCGTGTAGGATCACCATGGGGACTAATGTGTGTTACTCACATCACAACACAGGAAATTCAGAACATGTAAAGTATCTGGAGTCCAAACCACCAAACTGCTAAGTGAATTTTATATGAGTGTGTCGTTTTACAATAACACATTGGGATTGTGTTTGGGCGAGTAGGCGGGACTCTGGGTCTAAATCAAATCAAATCTCACTTTATTTATATAGCACCTTTCATGCCCCAGCGAGCAACACGAAGTGCTTGACAGATTAAAATGACCCATACAACCCACATTCCCTCCCTTTCCCACACATAGAACAATTATGACACTCTCCCCTCCCAGTCCAAAACCCATTCCCAGGCACACATACACCCACACATACACATCAAAACCACATTAAACACTATGTTGAGCTCAGATGGCTCCAGTAATGAGAAACACGCCATCAAGTGGGCCCTCTGCCTCGTCAGCTGTAGAACCAGGTCAGCAGCCAACACACCAACCAAGGGCACCTGGGAATGGAGGGTGGCAACCCCCGCCACTGCCCGGGCCCTACCGGGAAGCGCCCGAGCCGCCACCGCTGACCACCGGTCCCAAGGCAGAGGGCTCCACAGAGGAAACACTGGAGGATTAAAATGCGTAGCATATAAAATAACGAGAACTTATATGAATAGTAAAATAACCAATAAAATCTGAATAAACTAAATAAATAATAATCAGTTAAAAGCTAATCTAAAAAGGTGGGTCTTGAGTCTATTCTTAAAAACCTGAATGTTCTCTGCGGTCCTGAGGTCCTCTGACAGTCCGTTCCAGAGGCGAGGGCCGTAATAACCAAAAGAAGCTTCGCCGTGGGTGTGTGTCCTGACTTTAGGGATGACTAGGAGACGGCTGCCAGAGGAGCGCAGTGACCGCGAGGGTTCATATGGCAAGAGCAGTTCAGAAAGATAAGAAGGGCCAAGACCATTAAGACACTTAAAAACCATTAACAGTATCTTAAAATCGATCCTAAAACATACGGGGAGCCAATGCAGTGATTTTAAAACCGGAGTGATGTGCTCCCGCTTCCTGGTCTTTGTCAGGACACGGGCTGCTGAGTTTTGTAAAAGTTGTAGACCTGAAGTACTCTTTTTGGAAAGACCAGAAAGCAGGGCATTGCAGTAATCGATTCTACTGGTGATAAAAGCATCAGCGTCTCCGTATTGGCCCGAGAGAGAATGGGGCGGACTCTGGCGATGTTTTTGAGATGATAAAAACCTATTTTGGTGACGTTTTTAATGTGGGAGATAAAAGTCAGCTCAGAGTCAAAGATCACGCCCAGATTCTTAACTTTTGAAGAAGAATTAAAACACAGTGATTGTAATTTGGGTAAAAGTTTCTCTCTCTGGGCCTCAGGACCAATGACTAAAACTTCAGTTTTGCCCTGATTGAGCTGGAGAAAGTTTTCTGCCATCCAGGATTTAATGTCTAAAATACAGTTAAAAAGTGCATCCATTGGCTGTGTGTCATCAGGAGACACGGAGATGTACAACTGTGTGTCGTCAGCATAACTGTGGAAATTCACCCTGTGTCTCCTGATGACGCTGCCCAGAGGGAGCATATAAAGGTTAAAAAGCACTGGGCCTAAAATGGAACCCTGGGGCACACCACATGTGATGCTATGGACCCTGGAGAAACAGGTGTCCATGCTGACCATAAAAGTCCTGTCTGTGAGATAGGAAGTGAACCATCTATGAACAGCACCAGAGATGCCGATCTGTTTTAGACGGGTTAAAAGAACAGTGTGGTCTACGGTATCGAAGGCAGCGCTTAGATCCAGCAGAATCAACACTGTCGCTCTCCGAGCATCAGAATTTACTCTAAAATCATTTAAAATCTTCAGAAGGGCCGTCTCGGTGCTGTGGTTCACTCTAAAACCAGACTGACATTTCTCTAGGACATTATTAGTGTTAATAAAATCGTTGAGTTGGTTCAACACAAGCTTTTCTAAAATTTTGCTTAAAAATGGCAAGTTGGACACCGGTCGGAAGTTGTTTAAATCATTAAAATCTAAATTGCTCTTCTTCAACAGAGGTCTCACCACTGCCCGTTTAAAAGCAGCAGGAAAGACCCCTGTCTGAAGGGAGCAATTCATCAGAGTTAAAATCTCATTTTTAAAATAATCATAGAATTGTTTAAAAAACCTTGTGGGAATCGGGTCCAGAACACATGTGGTCGGCCTCACTGAGGAGAAAACTTTATCAAGACTCTCAGCTTCAACCAGGACAAAGCTGTCCAGTGTTTCCTCAGGTAGACGCACATTTTCAGATGTTTCTAAAACCATGTTACATTGGGAAGATAAAATGTTACATCTGATGGTGTCTACCTTCCCCCTGAAGTGGGCTGCAAACTCCTCACAAAGAGTGTCAGAACTACAACATGGTGGTGAATGTAAACGGGATATTTTAGCTTTTCATGATTATTTTAGGTCAAAATTGATTAAAGCTGTAGTTAGTCTTGAAATCTAAACTTATTGAATTAAATATCCAAGACTGCAGGTTTAAACTCCTACTACTAACCACATTGATGGTGATGAAAACTTTTCAAAAGTGTAGACCAGTAGATAGAGTTATATGGAGTTGAATTTGGTCCAAACTGGGTGCTAAAGGGTTAAAATGTGAACATATCAGTTAAAGGTGGGCATGAATTGACCTGTGCAGATGGATACGTTTATCACCCCAATAAATACTGATATGATTTTACTTACTTAAAGCGGCTCTCTGGAGCATTTTTCTCTGTATCAAAGTTTTCTAAATGTTTTAAATGATATTTCAGGTCTAAACTATGATCTATGGGTTGAGTTCCACAACATCTGTCATTCTGATGAAGACCCTCCTTCCTCCTAGAGACCCCTTTCCATTATTTCTTGCCGCCGACATTTTTCAGCCAATGAAATTCAAATTTCTGCATTCTCTCAACATGCACGCGCATCGACCAAACCTGTACCAGTAGGGGGCGCTGTCGTACAGGACGCTCCGTGTGTTTCTCTGCCGTCTCAGCCGTTCACTGAGGACTCACAGCTCATTTCTTCTAAAACCCTACCCATTCTCCAGATAAAGACGGGTTTATTTTAATTTTTAAACCTTTCACCTCACAGAATGGCAAGGCTTGACAGGATTATGCGTTTATTTTGGTCAGAAAGTTCATCCAGGGCCGAGTCAAGTTCAGCTTCAGAGTCCAGCAGCAGCTCTCTGCTAACAGAGCTAATATCAGAAGCAGCAGGGACAGAGAGGGCTCATCAGACCCTCGTAGTGTTGTTGGAATAAGAGTTGTGAACTGTGAGTGATTAAACCCTACACATTGAGCGGCACAGTTCATGTCCGAAGTATATGCGCCGCGTGCACGCGCGCACACGCGACCGGACGCGCGTGTCGAGATGTTTTGAGGAGAAGCCTTTGGACGTTAGATTAAAAAACTGCTCTCCTGATGAAATCCTCCGGAGTGCTGCTTTAAGCTACAAAATGATGATATAGTGGAAAGATAAATTAAGAAATTGACCTGAAAAGGCTTCAGGTCATTTGTCTTTTACCCAAATTGTAATTTTACAGTTTTGCATTTGCACCAAGAAGAAATGAGTGTGAATCGGTTACCAGTTTAACTCCAGTTGATACAAATGGTCTAAAAGTGGTATGGCAAGCAAGGCTTGCTGGTGTTTACAAAAAGCACATCAGTGCATTATTGCTCAATGAGGATATAGTCATGGCTTTCACCAGATATAAACAAACACATTAAACAGAATAAAACTCAACAGAACAGTTAACCTAAACCCTACCAGCAGGGTCAGGACACGTACTGCCCAGTGAACACCTTCCCTGGTAACTCAGCCCCTGTGCACACTCCCACACACACACACTGATCAACAAAATCAACAAAACTAAACAAATAAAACTTGAGCTGATACACTCCAACATTTACTTCAATAATCTGTTGACTTCTCCAGTAGATCAACAACCCGCATACTGCTGCTCCACTCATCACCAGTCCGTTTGGAACTTTAATGTGGTTCAGCCCCACGAGTAGCGCCTCTGCTGGGCTGGAAAAACAGTGGGTTCTGGTACAAATGGAGTAGTCAATGCCCCGTCGGTTTCGGCATGTTTGAAACATCTTCCGGCTTCTCACCAAGGCAGTTGCACTTTTCTTTGCTCCTCTTGTGTCTGCTTTCTTTGTCTTGTAAACTACTGAGAACCCTCCTCATTCCTTCTGAAACGTGGATTATAAACACTACATTCAAGATGGATCTTGTTTCATGGGCTTTCAGCGCAATCGACGCAATCTACACCACCTTTAAAACGGAGAGTGGGACTCCTGCGTGTCCTGCATCGACGCGTGCTGCTGGGTCTGAGATGAATCCATGGAAGAAGTGGGACATTGTATGCCTGGCGCTGTTATCTGTGGAGGACGCAGAAGGTTTGTACATATTTGGATTCATGGTGATCAGTTTCTGCTAATCGGAGCTGGCAACTACATCGGTCATCGCACTCAAATGAAAAAGTGTGAAGAGCTGGCAGGGGCAATTGGAAAACTCTCTGCCCTCCAGGAAAATCAAGCCCGTATACCATGAACTCCATCTCCTCTGGGCTAAATGAGCTAGCACGCGGACAAGGCTAACCGCTAGGTGTAATGAACTCTATAGGGGGATGAAAGGCACCCTGGAGAAAATGGTGCGCGTATAAGGTAATTCAAAGCCATGATTCGAAACTTTGGAAATAATAGAATGTAGATCCCCTGATGGTACCCCAAATCTTGCCCAAATATTGTATCTGGTACCCCCAAATCTCTGTTTTGTTTTTTTGTTTATATTGTAAAGTGCTTTGTGATGTATATCTGTGAAAGGCACTATATAAATAAACTTTACTTACTTACTTACTCTCAGGCCTTGAAACAGGCTGAAGTCAAAACAAACTTACCAGTGCCAGCTGACGGCGGGTGCTCCCCCCTCCTTCCCCCCTCCCTCACATGTACTGATTCCAACACACACATGCTACTGACGCACATCACGCCCTACACTTCAACGTGTGCCTTGGACCTTATCACTCCTTCCTCCCCCCTGCAACCTTGGTCTGATGGCCGCGCTAAACTGCTGCAAACTCGACCTGGGGGGTAGGGGGCTCCCGTACCCCCCCCCCCCCCACACACACACACACACTCCATCACGTGTCTTATATTTTTGTGATTGTCAGAGTTTTGTGCTTTTTATGTAGGAGGCCTTTTTTTCCTGTTCACACCTCTGAGTTCCCTTGAGCTGAGGGGAACGAACATGTTTTTTATCACCTCCACACACACCCTCCCCTCCAAGCGTTTATCTCTCTACAAAAGGGAGCGCATACATATGCGCATGCCCGCAGTCAACTGTTTCCTGTTTTGTATTATGTTGTTTGTCTGAATCTTGGAACAGCTGTACTGAAACTAAGTTTCGTTGTATCAGGACGCTGATGCAATGACAATTAAGTCATCTTGTATCTAACATGCGAAGGAATGTGAAGGCGGCTCGGCCCCTGACTGCTCTCTGCCCTGGAACTCCAACCCCCCCTCTCTCCCCTCCGGCTGGAGCGATGACGTCGCGCTATGATGAGGACTCTCTCTTGATAGCAAGGGGTTAACCCACCCGACTTATCCGGATGTTCTCTTTCTCTTTCCACCCATGTGACTGTAGGCGGGGTTTTTTCCCATCGTTAGCAGCTGCCTCCAAATAGGGTCAGCTGAGAACTGTCAGTTTTTCTCTTCCCCTCCTTACCCTCTTAATAAACCATATTTCTGTCTGTATGCACATGTCATCTGCAAGGTAGGCACCCTTAAAGGGCAGCCCGGGTTTTCTGTAACCTAATCAAATTCCTGACTGGCAGGACGCTGCCTTTCTGGCCAATAAAGCTATTCTGATTCTGATTCTGATCCTAAGAAAGCTAATTCGGGCACATTCTTCCCCACTCCTCGAAGAAGAGATGACCACCCAGTGTCTCTCCTAGACCTGTGCCACCTAAATGGTGAAACTCCACAGACCCGATTACACGAGCAGACGATCCGGCAAACAAGGGACCAGAGGAGAGTTCGGTCTCACACAGTCTCACCCGTCTCTGCTAAACTTTTATACCAGGTTTCTGGTATAAAGGAGTTTGGCTGATAGGCCATCAAACAATATCCAGTACACGTGAACCCATGTGCAAAGGCACCAAGCCCAGGCCTCGTGTGCCACAGTGGGTACAGTTTGGCAGAGGGAAGAACTGACCTTGAGCCTTGCTAACACTAGCTTAGGGCGCCATATGTTCTGCTTTATTTTGATCAAATAATTGAATTCTCCAACAACTTCCAACCTGCTGCGCCCTCATGAGCTAGCACCAATGACACATTTGATGAACATCTCTTGTTTCAGCCTAAAAGAAGCTGAATGGATAAACAACCCCGATGTGAAGGGTGATGGATTAGCTGGTCTGGACACAGTTTTGTAAGGCTGCTGCTATAATTAGCTAATTTGTCTTCATTCTGAATGTGTGACTTCATTGTCACTGTCAGTAGTTGGCCAAGTTTGATCAATACGATGAGAGGAGCTGAGCCAGAAACCTGTCAATTCCATCAGAAAACCAGCCATGAACTGGTGGTAACGCATCACCTAATAATGTCCTTTAAAACTCACAGCACACTCCCTAAATTGGACACATTAAGTCGTTACAACAACTGTCAGTGATAGAAAATGTCCTGAACCAGACAATTAAAATCTCATTAGAGTTCAACCATATGTATGGCTGATAATTAGAGGTGGCTTTTTGATTGACAGGTATCTGTGAGCCAAGAGATGTGCTGTGAGTGCTAATTCATACTCATCCCTTCACGCCCTGCCTGGCTCCAAAATGCTACTGTTTATTAGCTGCACTGTCCACTGTTGTTTTACAATATCTCTCATGTAAAGGTTAAGGTGTACATATGTGTTTTATTATAAACTGGAGTAACTTGGGATTTCCTGAACAAGCTTTTTTGTCCCCAATCCTGACCTGACTCATTTAAGATACTGATGCTCCATCTAGTTCATTATTTTTGACTCAAACTTTCCTAACTACAAACCATACATACAGTACATGAAATTAAATAAAATCAATCCATATGAGCTCCTGTTTAGAACCACAGGACAGAAAAAACAGTTTCAATACACTGAAGACACTACAGGTTTGCTTCTGATGCACACACCTGTATCTGTCTCTCTCCTCGTAACTGTCTCTGTCTTTTAAGGATCCTGTAATCCAGCGGTACTCAATAAGCAGCCCTCATCTTTCTGCCCTGTGAGCCACATATCGTGCCCCCCCCCCCAGCTGGAACTCTTCTACTATTTCTACGTTTTCATACCACTGGTATTTTGAGTGCTGTGCTTACACGATGACGAGTTGCAGCGTCAGCGGCTGGTTATAGGTTTCACTTTTGGAGCAATTAGTAAATATCACCTGTTTTATAAACTCTGCCCGGGGGGCAGTTGTAGGTTCAGTATCTTGTCCAAGAATTCTTCAACACATGGTTTGGGCCCTGGGACCAAACCCTGATCTCTGACATGGTAGACGGCCTCTTTTTACCTGGGCCTTGGTCAAATGACCTGACCAAAACCGCAGTTTGAAACTGGACCCTACAAGTTTGGCAGTTTTTTTAAGAATAGGAAGTAAAAAGAACACTTGTCTCGTCAATGACTGAACAGTGATTTATCACGTTTTGAAAGAACCAAGCCTTAAAGATAACATACAGAGGTGTGGAGGCCTCAATGTGTCTAGAACAGATTCCCCTCCCCCATAAAACCAGCCGTAGTCCATTTCCAACATCCTTAGTGAGGTGGGAAGGCAGGGGGTGACACAAAGACTGCTTCTGAAAAATTGATAGTGACCCTCTTGGGGGGGGGGGGGGGCCC
>SSNR01000053.1:271643-308045 GCA_006937965.1 Callopanchax toddi | reverse complement strand
GGGGGGGGGGGGGGGTCCACATGTTTTTTCACAAGCATCGCTCAGATTCAAAGCCAGACATGTCATTGTTCTGAAAAACTCTGCATGACCCTCCCTTTGCTTCACACCCCTTGCTTCCCATTGGTAGCACTTTCTAAACCTGCTAAGATGCACACAACCGTACAAGGTCACAGTGTAGAGAGAGGACAGAGAGCAGCAACAATGTCTGAAATAGGGCTGAGTTGGTTTTTTGGGTTCAATCAAATCAAAAACTGTAGATGTCAAACTTGAACTCCCTGCTCTTGTGGAAGTACGGTAGCATGAATTAACAATGATACACACACTTAGCACTCTTTAAATAGTTGCTCGCCTGCTCTTGAGCAGGGTAGTGTGGCATTAACCTCTCTGGAGAAGAGTGTAAGTGGTAGTCTGGGCAATGTTCTGCTTGTAGTACCTCGAAAGTATGAAATAGTGGGCTAAGCAGAGGTCAAAAATCAGCCATTCACAAATTCTTTGTAGGCAAACCAGTCTCTTTAGTTAGTCTTTGAAAGATGCATTTTAAATGTGCCTCAGATTGACTGGAAGTACTAACGCTGTATGACAAGATTCTAAATAATACATATTTTAATATATTTTCTCCAAACTCTTTTAACTTTTCTATAGATTGGCAGGCATTCTATCATTTTATCATGCGTGTCTTTTATTTGTGGATTTAAATACAATGAAAAACAAAAAGGTTTCACTAAGAAAAGCTACCAGGGAAGTTTTGTACCATCAATCTTCTTTTTCCCCTAAAAGACAGCGACACTCATTCCAGCTAATATGGTGCAGTGACTTATACAGCGTGTCATTATTTGCCAGCCTTGTGGTGGAGCTGTTTCTATAATCCTGCTTCCACCCACTCTTGCTCCCACATCTCTATTTACATTACAGTTCTATTGATTCCGTGCCTGCTGTCTTCCATTTAATGTGTTAAACATGTCCACCACGGAGGAAAACATCCACATTTATCAGTCCTGCTTCCTTTTGAAAGCTGCACTTTCAGAAACCTGTTTATAACAACTAAAACAGAACGGATCCATAAATATCTGTAAATAGTTTACAGTTTGACTTAAGCCTGGTAAAATCTTAAGGTTCTTTGTTTGGTTTTACATCTGTGTGTTTATTTGAGTCCTTCATATGAGTAACCAATGAAGGCTTCGATTTACTGACAGGTGCAGCTGGTAGTGTGGAAATGATTACTATGGTTGATAATAAAATCATTCATATTGAACATAATTATGCATCGAGTTTGGAAACACTGCATCTATTTTTTCTCTTCAGCTATAAACACTGTCAACACTGTAGAACAACTCGTCAAAATAAGAGCGCCATGTCACCTGAGCACTAGATTGTTTATTGTAATCTTTGTTCACTTTACCAAAATGTTTTCATAACAGAAGTTTAGGGATTAGTTTACAGAGCTATTTTAGTGAGACTACATCACAATTTAGATCAATGGTTTGCAGAGACAAAAACATAAAGAATTAACTGTAAGATATGAAATCAAAACTCAATTCAGTTTATTTCTAAAGCTCACAACACAAGTCTGAACAAAGCAACAGACTCAGATTGTTTCAGGTCCACATTCAGGCCAATACATTACTGTGGATGTAATAAAATTAGATACATTATAAAATAAAAATTAGTCAATTGTCCTGTTATAATGAAACCAGCTGACTGGATTAAAACATGTCTTAACTGCAGTCCCCCGTTCTGAGCAGAGTAGGAGGGGGACAGCAGGAAGGACAACTCATTGACCCAGTCCTAACTGCCTCAACATAAAAGTGACAACCAGTTTGATCAAAACTCACTTTATTACAGGTTCATTTTTAACAATAATGTGAACAAAAGGCTTCTCCTGATATTTAAAGTTGATCTTAAAACTTGTTTCAATTAAATAAAGACTTTTTTTGACCTGACATATGTAACATTTAGACATCAGTTTAAAACCCAACTAATTCTACTGAATAAAACCGAGAAAAGCTGCAATTAACAGATATCCCAATGGAGGCAGTGCACATAAAATAGATTTTCAGAAGCGTCACAGAGTATGTAGGGTACATATTTTTCATGTGCATAATACACCGCCGGTGTGTTTTGCCTTTGTTCTGCCGAGAAGGGAAGTGGACTTCATTCTGAAGGCAAGACAAAATAAGAGCCTGCTGCTAAAAGAAATAAAATACAAGTTTGATTAATAGCACAGCCCCTATAGCAAGTTAAAAGTCACTCTTTTGGTATGCTGATGTATATCAGGAAATGCCTTCTAGCTAAATTTCATCTATTTTTTTTTTCTTAGTACAGATGTACTCCAGAGGACTGTTTATGTCGTTTGAATAACGGAAGTTTCTTCACATGCAGAATGTTGACTCTCAGGTGGATGTCAGAGGTTTGGTGAAGTCTCCTGACAGCATGTGTTCAACCTGCAGCTGATGAGGCAAAGACAACTGAAAGACGAGCAGTGGGACTTTGGAGCATCCACCAAAGAGAAAGGAATAATACCCCCACCCAACGCACACACACACACGCGCGCACACACACACGCGCACGCACGCACACACACACACGCATGCACGCACACACACACACACACACAGACAGACTTACAGTAAATCGGTATATTTAGAGTGTGATCAGCTACTTGTGGCCTCACATGGTCGTCCAGGAAGAGGACACAAACTGATTTTAATGTTTTTTAAGGTTCAAAGAAAAATATTTGTTCAGAAAATGGGTACTTACTTTACCTGCTGTAAATGTGTTTAATAAGGCGGGTGAGTACACCTTCATAACTCTTTTAAAATGATGTGTAGGTGAGTTTTAGATGTTGGTGGGTAGATACCAGAACTGAATGTGTTTTGCAGTTCAGTTCATGTAAAGTTTTAGAGAAAATAATAGACGTGTTTAGATCTGATCCAAGTCTTACTCCCTCAGCACCAGAGATAATATCCACTCTCCTACTTTATCAGACTGTTTTCATTTACCTTATTTCTGTTCTGTTCAATATTCAGTCACTTGAAAACAGAGTTCTTACAGACTTAATGATAGCTGGAGTGTTTCATAGACTGATTAGTGGATTTGGTTTATAAAGAAGGGCCTTTAAAGGGGTTTGACATGGAAGTTTTCTCTCAAATTCCTTTTGGATATACTTGAGAGCTTTTGGACTCTACAGCAAAACCCACACCCACCCAGAACGTCTGACCACTCTGGGTGTAGCGGTCTGGGGGTGGGATTGTGATGTTAAACTCTCGCTGCTGTACAAGCAGCGGTGCACATGGTGCACCAGTGCATGTGCGCGCTAGATATCATACGTGTGTACCAGATCCCTCTGCCTGAACACTCTTTTGTGAACTGGTGCTGTCGCTCTATCGATCACCCAGCCCGTGATCACACTGACGAGCTTCACATCCTACACTTCGGAGGACAAGCACTCATCTGACCAGACCGTAAGACGCTTGTTGAACTCCCCAAACTCTCAAACCTAAAACAAGAATGTGTGCTCTCACCACCCTCCATGGGGACAAGCTTACAGCGACGGGGCACGCACTGAACAACAGCAACTGGTACTGCCTTGAGTACCTCAGTGACAAACCAATGTGCAATCCTACATGTGAGAGAGTCGGTGGAGCACGCCAGCTCACAAAGGTCACATGGATTTAGTGAAAGGATCACAGCTCAAAGGACACAATATGTGACTCGCAGGACACCTACTGAGTCGCCCTGCTGTAGATAAATCACTCATAGAACATCTAAATGACTGAAATATCCCTTTAGTGAATGTGACATTAAATGAAAACAAAGCAGGGAGAATGTATTTGTGCTGCTTGTTAAGTTGACCTACTGCAGGACATCACAGCATCTTTATCTGTTCATTAGGAGGATCAGGCTGGACTCTACTGATCTGTTAAATGAAGTTTACAAACAGCTGATCTAACATTCTAACTTATCACAATGACGTTTTGAGCAAAAGTTGTTTTAAATACCTGGAAATCTGCCACTAGTTTGTCATCAATGTGAATAACCTATTACTCTGGTCAGAATATTACTTCCTGTTTCTAGAGGCTCCACCCACTTTGGGAAATGCTTTAATGTTTCAGGCTGCATGATGGTGCAGCGGGCGCCTCGCTGTAGGAGGTTGTGGGTTCAGTCCTGGCTGCAGCCTCTCTCCGTGTATGCTTTGGTTTCTTCTCACAGACCAAAAACATGCATGTCAGGTTAACTGGTGACTCCTCATTGTCCCTAGGTGTGTCACTGTCACTGGCCGTCGGTGTCTGTTTGTCCCTGTGATGGACTGGTGACCTGTCCAGGGTGTCCCCTGCCTCTCGCCTCTGGACACCAGCTCCCTTTGATCCTCATGGATGAAGCGGTTTAGAAGAACGTTTTGATTCATCCAGTCATCATCTTTCTACTCACAGTATCCAACTCAATAAATCAGTTTGTCCCAAAGTAATGAATCACGTTAAATACATTCTCACATCACCCAGAGCAGCGTTCATATATCTCAGTTCTTTATTTATCCTCTACCTCAGATAAACTCCAGGTCTGAGTCTTTCTTCCCAGACGTTTAATGAGCATGTTGTTTGAAGGCAGCAGGCTCATGAACCGACTCTATGGGACGCTACCGGTACTTTGATGCACTTAATGTCACAAACTCCATAACAGCAACAGGTAACTCTCCCTCCTCATTCTGACCTCTTTCACACTCGTTTATTTAATCTTCTCCAGAAAGAGCGAGCCGCTGTGCATAATTTGATCTCCTGACTTTCTCCCTGCAATAGGGTTTATGCACGGTCACTTCCTGGTTGCGATAGACTCAGCCCCTCCCTTCCGGTTCAACGCTGTTCCCACACAGGCTGGACAAAATTGATTTTTTTTACCCGTTTTTGTCAAGACCTCCCGCGCATCACAGTAGACAATGTCCACCGGATTTTTGAAAAACTCAGAGACGTCTGTGAGCAAGCGGGTGAAGGACTTTAAGCTGTATATAACCAGCTTTAGTCATGAAAATGAAGGTAAGCTAACAGCGTTAGCTCGTAGCTTCCATCATCAAAAAACAGTGAGACAAATCTATATAGCCGTGATCGTGGGCTCCAACTGCTTCCCAACTTTCACCTTTCTCTGGTCTAGCTGTACGTTATCAAACACCAAGTCTTCATTCACCAAAAGAATAGTTGTTCCAGTGAAATAACACACGAACGGCGCCGCACCTCCTCCTTTAGCCTCCTCCACTCGGCTCTTTGACTACTGTGCTGCAAAGTGTGGACTGCAGACACGGTGTGGTTAGAAATGATCACGTTTTCTCTTCTTAAGTTCACAATCCTTCCTTTTTGTAGTTATTTATTCAGTGGAAATGTGTGGAAACGGACTGATGAATTCTATTCAGCTGATACGGTACACAACGGAACACAGCAGTGTTCAGCTGTCGAGGCTTCCCGTCCACTGACACTTATATGATGGCTTCATTTCTTAGTGCTATAATATATATATCATACTGTACTATACTATACTATTACTCGTTTTGATTATAAACAATATCTTTAGCTGGAAATGCACTCTAACTCTGGAAATCTTCACGTTTCAAATGGAACCGGAAATGGTCCCACGAGTTAATTTTAAACCGGAAGTTCTACTAAGTACTCTGTGCATAAAGCCTATTTACCGTTGAATCAGAGGCTGCAGCTTCCGGGTCGCCTGGCCTCATGGTGGTGCCTCCAGAGGAGGTGCGTTAGCCTCTAGTCGAGGGGCCAGCGTTGCTTTTGTTGGCTGTTTTTGAAATCCGCGAAGCACTACGTCTCGCCGTGGGTGCTGAGCAATAGAGACGGAAAAAAAAATAACGGGCCTAACGGAGTCGTGGCAAGTGATAATAATGTTTGATCAATTTCAGATTTTCTCCCTCTGGGCCTGGAATGCTGTTTCTCTGTATTTTAGCAGGGAGATGGATGTATTTCACTCTTTGTTCACCACAGAGATATTTCTCTTTTTACATTTTGTTGTTACTGAGGAAGAAGCTACACTTATTTACTGATCTGAGGCTCAGCTACACCTTTACTGTCACCCATCAGGTTCATGGAGCAACATGACATCACAGACTGTTATAGGGCAGCTGGGTTTGGTCACATTCTGCAATAGTCTATAAGTAGTCATCAGCAGGATTTAAACACAGAATGTTAAACGTAGAAAATAGGATATAAATAATAAGAACAACAAAAAAAGAACAGAATGTTAAACTCAGGTTTAAAAGGACAAAAGAAAAATGAAAGAATTAAAAAGAAGCAAAAAGAGGAAAATAATACTGAAAGACAAGAATAAAAATAAACTCAGTTTAAGAAAGTAAAAATAAAATAAAAATTAAAAACAACACAGAAATAAACTAAACTCAGTGAGAAAAACCTGAACTGAACAAGAAATAAAAAGTCAAAAGAACCAAAAAGAGAATAATTAAATGGAGCAAAAAAATAAAACATTACCTCATTACTCAGGTTCAAATAAAAAATACAACAAACAGGAAAAATAAAACTGATTTAACAAAGTCTTAACGATCCCAAAATCAAATCAAATTTACATTGTTTTAAGTTGCATAAACTCAAATTAAAACAATTAAAGAAACAAAAGTGAGTTGTTTCCTTTCTGATATAACTGTACAGTAGGGATTCATGATCAACCCTACAGGTTTACTAACAGATAATAAAGAGTTCTAATGCATCAGGATGACTTTTTCAAACAAGAGTTGTTTTAAGTATCTGAAAATAAGCTGATCGTTTGTTACTGATCAGACTAGCAGTGAGCATTGCTCCAGTCAGAAGACAACTTTCTGTTTCAAAGACCTGCTTTGAGTGATGTCACCAGTGGGTGTGGTCTTTACTAACAGAACGCCACTTCAAAATGAGCCAAACATCCCTTTAGCTGACCTCTGACCTTTGTTACAGGATGACCTGAGAGAACTTTACATCCTCCTGTTTCTAACCTGCTGCTAGTGAATGAATCTGAATCACACACACACACACACACACACACACACACACACACACACACACACACACACACACACACACACACACACACACACACACACACACACACACACACACACACACACACACACACACACACACACACACACAGAATGTAAATAACCTACAGAGTTCTGTAACTCCTGCAGCGTTTCTCCTGTTTGAATCAAACGTTTTAATAAATTCTTCTTGTGAACGTCCTACATTCATATCAGGCGTCAGCGAGCTGCAGGCCTCAGGCTGATTTCTGCTAGAGAAACCAGCTATGTATATTAATGCATGATGGATATGGATCGGACATTCAGAGATGGGCTGCAAACGGATAATGGCTCAGACTTTAACTCCATCCTGTTCAGTGGGGAGATTATTATAAACACTAACAGACACGACGAGCAACAAGCACAATCTGTTAAAGAAGCTTTATCAACCTCATTTCTGTTCTGGGTCATTACTGAGGTCAGGTGTGATGCTGGATGGAAGAAAGGAGATTTTCTCCTGTCAGGAACTTCCACTGAAGTAAACTGGTGACTATGGTGGCACGTATGGTGGGAGAAGACTAAAATACTGGTTTTATTCTATCTGTTGAAGGAAAAACAGAAAGAGAAGAAATAGGGCTGGGACTTTAACAAGTTAATTACGATTAATTAATTTGGAAAAAAAATAAAGTGTTAAAAAAATTAACGCAGCTTGTGTTTGAAGCAAGGCTGTGAAGCACTGACACTTAAAAACAGTGGTGCACATACCTGGTGTACATCATACGCTCCTATGTGCTCCGGTGTGTTACATCAATGATCACACACTGACAAGCTGCACAGTGAGCTGAGTAGCTCAGTGAAAGTATGTGGACACACACACACTGCAGCAACCACCCCCGAAATGAACTCGTAGCGCGTACCAAACATCAGCACCAGGTGCTCACATGTTCCTCTCCCAAGGACAAAATGATGTTCACCCCTGCTCAGAAATGGTAAATTTCTTGTTCTTGTATATGAAGTCCAAGAACTCCCAAAGCGCTTCACACAGTCATTCAATCACGCACTCACACACACACACACACACACACACACACACACACACACTGATCGCAGTGTAGCCACAGCTGTCCTGGACTATCTGCTGTACAACCAGCTCCACCAGGCCCTCCTGGCCAGCAGCTGGAGCTTCCAGACCAGCTCTACTGAGCTGTTGCCCCCCTGAGAGTCTCTGAAACAGATGGCTCTTCATTTCCAGTCTAAATATTCAAGGTAAACCACACAGGAGACATGGAAACAAAGCCAAAAGATCACATTTCTACATCATCATGAATCATCCTGGGTTTTCTCTTCTGATGTTCTTAGAAAGCATGGAGTTATTTTCTGGGATAGTTTTATTAAAACATCCATCTTTTCCAATCATTTCATAGACTTTGTCCCTTCTGGACAGCAAGATACAGTACTTCAAACGCTGTTCAGTAAGTAAGAAGATAAAGTTTATTTCTACAGCGCCTTTCAAGATATAGATCACAAAGTGAGACAGAAGAACTGACGATACAAGCAGGAAAACAAGCTATAGAGTAACTGATGCACAGGAGTTTACAGCTGATGATGCTCTGACTAACAGCCTGCTAGTGGAGAGAGTCTCACTACACTGAATCACCTCTCCATCACATCATCACACCGTCTGAGCACCGCCACAGTAAGGCAGCGTCTAGCCTTTAAAAATGTATCTGATACGTAAAACTACTCAGACCTTTTACAGCTGAACCAGAAAGCAAGGCTCTGGATTTACCGGTTGATGAACGTTCTAGTCCTTACCTGTGGTCATCAGCTTTAGGTAATGACCACCAGAGCAAGAACATGATTACAGGTAGCTGAAATGAGTTTCCTCTACATGGCTGGGCTCAGCTTTAGATAGGGTGAGGAGTTCAATCAGACATCCAGGATGGACTAGAGGTGGAGCAGCTGCTTCTCCACATGGAGCTGGATCAAACATGTTGGACACCTCCCAGGAGAGATGTTTTTGGCATAACCTTCTGGTAAGAGACCCTAAAGGCTAATTCACACCGCGTCCAGAATGAATAAGATCCGGGTTCTGTACGGCTTCCTCAAGGATGAAAACACATTAAGTCCAATCAGAGTATTCACACCAGCTCTGGTACGATGTGGAGCTCCGGTAACTTTCTGCATCAAGTCTATTTTTTTCCGGATGCCACTTCTGGCTTTTTGTGAAGTTAAATAAATGACATGAGCCAGACAGGAAGTGAGATGCAAACTGATTAAGTGCATCCAGTAATTTTCAAAATGAAACATTTAGCTATGTTGCTGGTGAAGGTTCTCAGTCATCCAGGTCATGATAATCCAAAAAAGGGTTTTAAATAAAGGCAACTGGACTTATTTGGTTCTTTGAAGACGTTTCACTGCTCATCCGAGTAGCTTTGTTAATTCTGTCTGAAGTAAAGGAGAGAGAATCTTATATATGTGTTTATCTTCCTCTGTCTGTGACACACCTCCTTCTAGCTATGTTGCTAAAGTTAACATGATTTTGATATGTAAAAGACAAAAAAACAACATGACTTAATTAAACATAACATTAAAGCTGCCAGAAAGAGGATTTTTCTCTGTATCAAAGTTTTCTAAATGTTTTAAATGATATTTCAGGTCTAAACTATGATCTATGAGTAGAGTTCCACAACATCTGCTGACCCCTTTGCATTTTTTCAGGCCGCCGACTGTTTTCAGCCAATAAAATTCAAATTTCTGCCTTGTCGGCTTTCTGTCAACGTGCACGCGCTTCAAGCAAACCTGTTTCAGTAGGGGGCGCTGTCGTACAGGACGCTCTGTGTGTTTCTCTGTAGTTTCAGCTGTAATGGAGGAGACAGTCAGAGCTCATTTCTACTAAAAAGTCCTCCATTCCCTCGATGCTGAGAGATTTATTTTTCTTTTTAAACATTTCTCCTAACAGAATGGCAAGGATACACGTTCATTTTGGTGGAGGACTCATTCTGGACCGAGCGTTTTCTTATTTTCGGTTCCTGTAGCTTCAGAACTACAGCTGCTGTTCTAAAGCCACGAATCAAACACAGCAGGGACAGAGAGGGCAGCCTCTTACTTTGTGAGAAAATAACTGTGAGTGATTAAACCCTACAATGTAATTGTAGTTTTTGAGCATGAGTTTCCGTTTATGTCCAGCTTACAGACCAAACCGAAGTAATGCGCCGTGTGCACGCGAGCACATGCGCATGTCAATTTGTTTGGGAGGAGGAGCCGTAGGGACGTTGGATTCAAAAACTACTCTCTTACTGAAATCCTCCTTCTGGCAGCTTTAAACTGTATAAAAACAGAGTGTTCTTACCCATTGTAGAACAAGCCATGTGAATAAATAATCCTCAACAAAAGTACGAGAAGACGAGTGTAACTTTTGTTTACCAGCTGCTGTTTATACACACATTTGTTTTTGCATGAACCACAAAGATTTGATGCTCTCCCTGGAGCAAGTTCCTGAGCCGTCCTGCACACAAACACTGCACAGGCTGTGTGAACTGCAGTCCATACAGAAGCCGTACCGTATGGAAACCTAGGTGTGAGTTTTACCCAGCTGATGCTGGAGGGATGTAACCCTTAGCCTGGTCTGCGAACATCTTGATGTCCCACCAGAGAAGTGGCTGGGGGGAGGACAGTTTGGACTTCCCTGATAGAGCTGCTGCTTCTGTGACCGTGATAATAGGTAAACAAATAGGTCAGTCAGAGCTCGATAAAGAGAGTTCACCAGAAAGTGCTGTTGTTTTAATTAAACAGCACTGATAGAGCAGACTGGTGATATTAAGACATCTGTTTGCAGGAGTAATAAAACCAACTGTGATGTGTAGATGAACTGTCTCCCTGCTCTGTGATCATCTACAGTACAAAGCTCAGCATTGATTTTAATAACTTCCTTATGTTCTGTCATCTGTAAGTCTGTGATAGAAATAAACTAATGAACACAATATCAAACTGATAACTATCAAGAGATGCTTCTTAAACACCTCTGATCTGAACTAAAAGTTCTATTAATAATTATTTATAACTTTTACACAGAAACACACTTCAAAATGTCTGAAAATGCCATTAATAGAAAAAATAGACACAAATGCACAAATATACCATTAAACATGTTGAAGTAATACAAAACCACCTCCTATAGAATGTGTTTTAACAGCCAGGGAACTGAATCCAGCTCAGCTGAGAACCATTTGATGACCCTGTAGCTGATAGGTCAGACCTAATGAGCTGTCTGGGCTTCGTGTGTCCCTCAGGTTTGTCTGGTCCCCCCATCACGTTCCTAACAGTTGTATATTTTTCTAACATTGCATAAAGCAGCAAACTGAAGTACCTGTACATTTAGTTTCCCTCCTTCAGCGAGAGGACATGCTGCAGGTCCATCCTTTGCTTCTTCATAAAGTGGATAAGCTGAGATAAGTTGGCTGGTTGACAGAGTTCTTGAAGACTTTTTTCTCATTTAAAGGAGACAATTGTGGCATTTTGAATCAATTATTTGAGTAAAATTGAATTTTTACGATGGCATTTTGAGCCTCCAGATAACCTCCAAAAAGAAGCATTTCTTTTGCTTGTATTATTTCTCTGATGCAGAAGAAATCTTTTAGCTTGGCTCACAGAATATGTCAAGTAAGCTGAACTTTATTTTTCCTATGTGTACTTTGGAGGGCAAGTGGTGGCTGTGTTTCGTTAAATATTTTAGAAGTGACAAGGCTGTTTGAGAGGGGTTGTGTGATGGGGGAAATGGAGCGCGAGGGGGAATGATGGAGGTGAAAGAGGAAGATGGAGGAAGGTGTTTGCTGCTGACGGTGAACTCCAGCTGAACTTTGGAGCTCCAGAGATGAGTTGGTGAGTTCACCGGACACAACAAGCAAATCAGGAGTGAGGTGACGAGACGTGCTTTCTACTAAAATCAGGATGGAGTGATGATGTTGAACACTCAAAACTGATTTTGAATTTCATTCTTTCATTTCTGTCTGAATTTAAAAAAAATGTTTTAATAAGAATTTGGCCTGTGCCACTAATTCCACTGATCATAGTCATCATAAACATGTGTATATTCATTACTATTAAACTATTGATTATTTTAAATATGCTGATGAGATCATAGAGTTTTTTTTTAAAACACAGAGAACAGAGTGTTTAAGGACTGTTTCCACCCGGACCGTTTTAGAGGTGACACACTCTAAGCCTCATTTCATCACATGTTTATGAAAGAAAGCTAGTCACACTAATCGTGTTTAATTGAGGATTATCTCTATTGTTCTATTATCATAGTTTTGCTGAGAGGTGGTGATTGTGTCAATATGCTAGCATTACTAGCATGTGTTAGCTTAAAGCAGCTAATACTTTGGCTGCTAGTTTTATAGGGCTTTCTGCTGTGACTAACTGCACCATATTAGGTGTTTGTGGTTTCTATTGTCTGTTTCTGTTGAGTGAATGCTGGTAATGCATCAGTTAATCTCACACAAAGTCAGCGGTTCTCAACTGGTCTGCCCTTTGGAACCCATCATTGGGCGACTGAACTAGAACAGAGGTCCCCGGGCCAGACCCAATCCATAGGTCATTTGGTACCAGGCCATCAGAATAAAAAAAATTAATTCATGTATTGATTGCGCCTGATATATCTGGCTGGAGATTGGTGTGTTACGTTGCAGTATGGAGCTGTCAGCACTGGGATCACCTGCTGACAAGGTGCAAAGTGAGCTGAGCTGCTTACTCCTCACTTCGCACTGCGCTGCAGGCAAAGGAGCTCTCATAAAAGTGCATGAGTGGAGTGTGATTGGACCGTGTGCAGTGCAAAGTCATCAGATAGGATCCCCTGACCGTCCAGTCTGCAGATGTATTGCTCGGTCCATGGCGCAAAGAACATTTGGGCCACTGGGAAAGAGAAACCCCGCTTCACGTGGGAGACCCGTGTTCAAATCCCAGCCTGGCCACATGTCAAAGTATCCTTGGGCACGTTCTTGAACCCCCAACTGCCTTATGAGCACCATTCCTGAGATGTCAGCCCACTGCTCCTCAAAACATGAGGATGGGTCAAACACAGAGATACATTTCCCCAAGAGATCAAAAAAATGCATCATCATCATCATCATCACCCCCTTTTAATAGCAAACCATCACCCAAATTCAGAAGAATTCCCATGTCTTAAATGTATTTAAAGAAGTGATAGTAGATCATCCCCGTATGCCAACATTAACAAAGAACAAGTTTAATGATACGACCAAGTGGTGGCGCTAGAGAGGGAAATACTCCACTTTACCTTTAATTAGCTGCATTTTAATTTCCCACCCCTAGTTAATAAATGACGTTGTTCCGTTATTTTTATTTAATACTTGTTAAAAACCTGGCAAAGGCTGAAACCCCATCAGTTGAGAATCACTTTTATAAGCCACCTCAACCAGTTCTGTTGTTTTTAGGAGGATGTCGTCAAAATCAATTGGCCTAAACGTTATGTTAAGGCTTTTCACAGAGGGAAACTGTGGGGTTTTATTGTTTGGGAAACTGCAAATTAGTAAAAATAAAAACTAAAGCTGTCAATGAAAATGAAAATGAATCATGACAAAATGGTGATTTTATTGTGAACATTCAATTGTGATGTAACAGTTTAGAAAAATTACCCGTTTCTCCTTTAGAGTTATTTTAGTCATTTTGAAGTGGCATCTTATCAGCTGTCCACTGTACAGACCATTTACGATGTCTGAATTATGTCAGAAAACTTCTTTTACAGGTTAATCATTAAAGTTATTTTGCTTTAGTAAAAGTACCAACACAAAGATAAAAAAATATCCAATCAAAGTTACACAAATGAGAATCAAAATGTCAGTTTGAAGAATAAGAAACATGAACCCAACGAAATGTGACCTTACACTCGAGGAGACAGAAACCAGTAAATGAATGAATAAAGCTAAAGCAGTTTACATGACATATTTAGGATGAAGATGTCACATTAAGTCAGTGAAATAAAATAAAAAACCCAACGAGCATCAATATTCTATTTCAACCTAAAATGACAGAAGTGAATGTGTTCCCCCTGTTTCAGTCCCCTCTACTGTACAGTACATATATTAAGAATATACACATAAATTCAACGATTCTGAGCTTTGAAGCCACCTCACTTTTATTTCACTCTTTTCTTGGTGACAGCAGTCTCCTCTGGAAGTTCAAAGAGTTTCTAAGGCAGTGAAATTAAAGTGAGACTCGTGGGGATGAGCGTTTTTGTCTGCTCAGTATGCCTCTTCATCTGTGCAATACATTGCATGAAATAACATCAAATTCTCCTATAAAGTCAGATTAATTTACACCAGATTTCACTTCACTTCACACTGAGAGCTGTGTTTATTTCAATGAATTCAATTGTTCTGTTTCTCAGTCTGCAGAGCATCCATTAGCAGGTTTGATTTAAAAGTTATTTGGGGAATTTCCACCTCATTATCCATGTGAGGAATTGTTCGTAGGCTTCTGCTTGTTTCAGTCATACTTCTCATTTAAGAAGGATAAACGATGGTAGAAAGCCCACTGTCCTTTATTCTCATTTTATTGGATAAAACCAGTTTTTGTCAACTTATTTTTCATCTTGTTTGACTAAAGCCTCTCTAGGAATGTGTTGGTTCTGCCTGAGAATGGGGTGACCGGTCATTTTTAAGGGCTTTCTGAATCCTCCTGTACCACCAAAGCAGAGCAAGTCCAGATTTTTGTCCAAAAGTCAAAGTTGTTCCAAGTGCAGGTGGGACTCCTCTATGCCTGCACGTTGTCTCTGATCTTGTCTGGGGTTTTTGTTGGACAGGATCTTAATTCAACATCATGGAAACGAGGGTGTTTGGTATCAGGTGTGTTCTTTTTATGCAAAAAAAAAAGCACAAGAATTATCTCAAAGTTAAGTCAAATTAATCAAGGTCAAGGATCTGTGGTATAAATGTCACTGTTCAGTTGACAGGCCCACATTTAACCTCAGAACCAGGAGACATGTACAACCGAATGTCTTAAAGGTGTGGTTTACTTGTTTTTTAATACATTTGCAGTGTTCTCTAGTGTAAATCAATGCCTTATGAGTCATTTTAATAATAAAAAAAAAGCTATGATGCTGCAGAAGTTTGCTGATGCAGAGGTCTGCTTAAAACAGCAGGATTCCTCATTATTATTAATGATATGTGTGGAAAAGTCTAGAACCTGCCTTCCTGCACCACGATTGGCCAGCCCACCTGTCAATCATAATTAAGCTGGAGCTAATTAGTGTCGGGACTTTCCGGAGTGCAGCATGGAGCAGAGGCTGGAGGATCAGGAGAGAGTTTACAGACTTTTTGGTTCTAAGTTGTTGGAGCTGTCAAGTTTTTCTTTGTGTTTGTGTGAAACTAACAGTAAGTAAATGATATTTGAGTTTTATGTTATTTGTTTGATACCAACACTAAGCTGAATATGTTTAGCTAATTTATCAGTAAATGTTGCCTGTTTATGCAAATGTTTAATTTAGTTCTGAGAGAAGATTAATAATTATTAGCTTAGCTTAAGTGAATATTATCCTAATTTGTGTACTTTATTTTTATTTGTATTTTGTAGAACCACGCACAAAGAACTTTAAATGTTACTACAGAGAGTGGGACTCAATAAAACCTTTAATCAGTCATATGAAGCCTCATCTCTGACCGGATGCCTGCAGCTTTCCTAAAGGAGTAACCAAGCTTTAGTTCAATATGCACAACCCTCGCTTCTGATTGGCCCTACGTATTTGATCCCCAATGCGACAAAGGAGACATTTTAGAGGAAGCACTTTCTCAACGTTTGTCAATTATTGTTTCAGAATGGTAATACATGTGAAATTACAGTTTCTCCTAAAAGAGCAGAACGTTGTGCTGTCTGCTGTGACACCTGAACCAGGGCCAAAGCCGACCGTAGGACATGGGAGCTGCTATGTTAACATTAGCATGTGTGGCTAACCACAAAGACCTCAGAATAACAGCTAATACCACATCAAAAATATGTTACAAACTTACCTAACAGCTGTTCCAAGAGGCTTTCTCTTCCTCTGTGCAAAACAAAAACATTCCTATAGGAAAATTTAAAAACTAATGCATGCCCAGCCTGGGACTCGAACCCAGGTCTCCCACATCACAGGCCTTCTACAGTAGTGTCTTCAACCACTATACTACAGCTCAGTTCTTATGATTTTGTTCTGCTTCTATACATGAACATTAAGTGTCACGTAACACGAGTCAAGATTCTGATAAATCTGCAACGTTTAAAGCAATACTGAGCGAATTTTAACCAGTAGGGGGCAGTAGGAGGCTACGATTGAAAGTTTCAGTTTTCGTCTCGTCTCGTCTTCTTCCGCTTATCCGGGTCCAGGTCGCGGGGGCAGCATCCCAATTAGGGAGCTCCAGACGGTCCTTTCCCCAGCCACTTCTACCAGCTCCTCCAGCAGGATCCCAAGGTGCTCCAGGGCCAAACCAGAGATATATTTTCTCCAGCGTGTCCTGGTCGACCCGGGGGGCCTCCTGCCGGCAGGACATGCCTGAAACACCTCCCTGGGGAGGCGTCCAGGGGGCATCCGAACAAGATGCCCAAACCACCTCAACTGGCTCCTTTCGACATGGAGGAGCAGCGGTTCTACTCCGAGTCTCTCCCGAATGTCCGAGCTCCTCACCCTATCCCTAAGGCTGAGCCCGGCCACCCTGCGGAGAAAACTCTTTTCGGCCGCTTGTATCCACGATCTCATTCGTTCAGTCATTACCCAAAGCTCATGACCATAGGTGAGAAACATAGGTAAGGTAACATATGGTAACTTACCATAGGTAAGTTTCAGTTTTACCGTTGTAAATCATCTCACACCTGAACCATTTCCAGCCCAGTCTGCGACAGCTTTCAGCTAATAATCTGTCAGACAAGTTGTTGTTTTTACATTTCTTTTGAATGTATAAATATCATAAGTTCATAAACGGTCTATCTTTCTCTCTCTGCCTCTCTCAGCTGTCCGACCATACAGGTGTGCGTTTCAGGTTTGTGTGAGCAGAATAAAACGAACCATGTAATTCAGCGCGAACCTCACGAGACTTTAGGGTCTGCTGGTGAGCAAAACCCCGGGTCCCTTGTGGACCGGCGAAGATCTGACGGACTCTCTGTCTCATTTGGCTGGCGCCTGGTGCAAAACATCGCGGCTAGGATAGCAGCTAGCTCCTGGGTGTAGGCTACTCCGGTCCGGTGTTGGCGTTTACATGCGGGCCGTGCATCATCGATTTCACGGATTTATTTACATGTGAGGTGTTGTAGAGGAAGGCTTTGATTATCAGGTCGGTGTAGGAGAGATTAACCCAGGCGTAGCTGCGGGATGACATCGCCTGGTTCAGCCTCGGATCTGCGGGTCAGCCAAGCCGCAGCTGGGAGTCACTGAGCCGGAGGAGAGTGCGTGGAGAGCGGGTAGCCTCCACTGTCCTGTCTGGGATACGGGAACAACACGGCAGCGGTCCTCCGTCGCCACACCATTGGCCGTGGGGGGGTTGACCTGTCCACTTCATAATCATCATCCTCTCTCTGGTTTGTTGCTTTTACCTTCCGGCTTCACCGTGCTCTAGTCAGCTTGCGGAGACATTCAGGTCTCGTCAGGTTCAGGCTGAATTATTTATATATTTATTTATCTGTGAGGTGGTGTTGAGGAAATCTTTCAGAACATTATTTTCTGCAATATTTCACCATGTGGTTAATAATCAGACTGGTTAAACTGTGAAACACTTGCTGAAACAATCCCTCCTCGGCAGGAGTCCTCCCCCTAGCGTTGCTAGACCAGTTATTATGGCCGTAAAGCAGAAAGTTACATCATCCTGGAGGCTCGGGCCGAGGCTCAAAACTATCTAGTGCGGTATCTGGCCAGCAGAGGGGTGCAGAGTGCTGTAAAACATGAAACTGGTCAAGTTTCTAACTAAATAATCATTGAGATCAATTTTAATGCTCTAACTTAAAGTGTTAACTGCTCAGTGCTGCTTTAAGATTTTGTGGGTCAATTCACTTTAAGAATATTCTTGCATGTAAATTGAAATAAATTCCTATCTTTTTTACTAACCAATGGGACCCCCAGACCACACAAGGCCCCAAGGCTAAAGCCATTCCAAGCCTTTGCATCATCTGGGCCTGCCTGTGGGGCCGTGTGAGCCAAGAGGGGCCAGATCATGTATGCAAATTAGCAGAGTGACAAACATCTGCAAGGTTTTTTAAATCCTAGGGTTTCAACCTGAAAATATTTTGAGAGGAAATCGCTGTAGATCAGCCTGCATGAAAAGCTCAGAGTGACCAATATTAATCAGAAAAAACATGGAATTTTTTTTTTTTTTAGTGAATCACACCTTTAAAGAGCTCCAACTGATGGCATAGCCCCCATTCCTCCAACGTCAGCTCTGGACCTGATCGTAGGTCCAGTAGCAATGGTTAGCAAAGACTGCTCCTTCAATGTTTTCCCCTTCTTGCCACATTTACATGTTTTATCTGAGATCAACAGTTCTGAACTAGCCCACATGTTTAAATATTGTCTTTAGTTGGTGACAGTGTTTTAAAAACATTGATGTCTATAAAATATTAATAATAGGTTTTAAAATCCCACACTGGATTGGGAGCCTCAGTGTCTCCCTTCTGCTCTTTGCAGATGATGTGGTTCTGTTGGATTCCTTCCTTCAGCATTCACAGGGATAAGAGTCACTTCATGGTTCTCAACCGAGTACACTCACAGGTTGAGTGAGTCTCTGCCTCAAGCAGGAGGAGTTCTAGTATCCTGGTATCTTGTTGAGTGATGGTAGGATGATGCGAGAGATGGACCAGTGGTTCTAAATGTAGCAGTAAGAGCACTGTCTTGTTTTAGCCTGTCTTGCTAAATAAGGAGCAAAGGCTCTTGATTTACTGATCCACATGGACTAGGTTCTGTTCTGTAGGATCTACGTCAAAAGGAGAAACGTTAGCTTTACTGGTTCGTCTGATTTCAAACTCTCACATTTTGTCTTGAGATCAGGACCATGAGTGAATAAGTAACTGGTACCCTCAAAGGTACTGTTCTCTACCCTTAGCCATGGCTTCTTGTTGGTACCTTCTACTTTTTATCTTTTATAAACGGCGATAAAAAGTCATGGACATTGACTGTACTGTCCTAGAGTGTGTTGTTTATAACGACATGGAAAAGACAGCACATCACACATGAACTGATTTCACACACAAACATTCCCAGAGCAGATATGAAATCTCACAGAACTCCCCGAGATCCAACATGACTTCAGAGTAAACAAACATGGCAACTTTTATTTTTATTATAAACAACAATGCACTCATGAAAGCTTTAGTGTCAGCTTGAACAAAGAGTACAAACAGCTGTTGACTGTTCACTGGGTTGAAGTAAAAACCTTCAGCGTACGTGGGTCCAGTTAATAAACATTTACCTTCCTACAGTGGTGATCAGAGCTGTTACAGTAACAGGAGGTGTGGGAGGTTTCAGCTCATGCACTAATTTTTTCTTCTTTCTGCTCTTTTTCATGTCTGCTCCATGACTGTCTGTATCCCTCAGGTAAGAACTCAAATCAAATCTGGTACTTTTAATTTTGTTTCCAACTCCTGAAAATATTTAGATCAGAACTTTTAACCAGTGTTTTGGTTTAGGTGTGATAAAAACACATGTTCATTATTACAGTGAAACTAAAGTATTCTCATTTGCAGCAAAGAAGTTCAAAATAGCTTCTTTTTTCATTATTGCAAAAAAAATAAAATAAAAATAAATAAATAAAATAAAATTATATATATATATATATATATATATATATATATATATATATATATATATATATATATATATATGTGTGTGTGTGTGTGTGTGTGCAGGGCCGGTTCTAGGCATAGGCTGATTAGGCAACTGCCTAGGGCGCCCTCTGCTGGAGGGGGTGCCAAATTGTCCCTTTTACAAATTTTTTTACTTATTTTGACAAACTGTTGGACACACCATTCATCTCATGTAAAGAGCAAAGTAAGTAATAAATAAATAAATACATAAACTAAGTAAATAAATAAAAAAGCACAACTTTTGCTGCATGAACAGTCAACGTGGCGCCCCATGGCTACCTGCTGCTGCCGCTGTGATCAGTAAGGTGGGGGAGAGGCGTGCTGCGCGCATCCCTCCGTCCGGTTGTTTATTGATAATCAGTGTTGGGAGTAACGACTTCCAAAGGTTATTAATTACTGTAATGCATTGCTTTTTTCGGTAACACAGTAATGTAAGGCATTACAGAAAAAAAGCTGTAATATTTTAATGTCAGTGCGCGTTACAGTGCACGTTTAACCCGGATTGAGGCGGTGGGTTCTTCAGAGGAGAAACGTCACTCAGCGAAAAATGTGGTCAGAGCAGAGAGGAGTAAATCTGCAGCCAGTGAAACAAGTCCGGTTCTGTCCGGTCCGAAACTCATGCGTGGTTCAGTTCAGAACTTCAGAACTCGGTCCAGAGGGAAAACGCGGCCCGAGTCGTGCGCGCTCACGGTATCCAAGGCGCGTTAAGACATATGAGCGCATGCAGCGCTCCGTAAACTGAAGGGAGTGAACTGAGAAGTAGTTTCATGATAAAGAGTCACTCTGTTATTCACGTCAGAAGTTGGAGAGTTCACTCTCTCGCCCACTGAGCAGAGGAAACGCGCGTCATGCAGCCTCTGCTGCAGGAGGGAGGAGCGGACAGGTGGAGCAGAAGCACACAGGTGGAGGTAGGAGTCAGTCAAACTTCTTGTGCAGAGAGATATATTTTTATAGATTTAAATATACTGTATATAGATATGATGGAATAATATATGGATAGGTAGGGATATATGGAGAGATATGGATGATAGATGGATGGATGGATAATAAATGATGGATGGATAGATGGATGATAAATGATGGATGGATAGATAGATAAATGCATATCCAGATAGTTGTATATCTCCATGTATCCATCACATCACCTTCCACTGGATGTAGAATGAGCTATATTTATGGTCAAATCCCTATTTACAGTTATATTGGTGAGAGTAACTAAAAGTAATGCAAAAGTAGTGTAATGCCTTACATTTAAAAACAGTAATATTGTAATGTAAGGGATTACTTAAAAATGACAGTAACAAGTAATAAATAATGCATTACAGTTTTGAAGTAACTTGCTCAACACTGTAGATAATGCATGATGAGTCTGTGACGTTGTCAGTGATAGCACCTTGTTAAAAGTCACTGGCAGAATAAAAAGACAAAGCAAGCCCTCTGGGGCAGCCTTCAGGAAACGAAGAAAGGAAGAGGAGGAAAAACGGGCCCAAAGTAGAGGTATTTAATTAATATACATGAAATTGTGAACATTTTTCCTGGACCATCATTTAGCAAGTTAGCCAAGACTAAAGGGCTATCATGCTGTTGTGCCCCCCACTTATTATATGAATGAATGTCATCAGTTCAAGTTTATCCAACTTTAGTACATTGCTTACTACTTAGAATTTGCAAAAGTTACGTTGTTTCTTTTCTGGGCAGTAGGGGGCGCCAAAATCATTTTTCGCCTAGGGCACCATTCAGCTCAGGGCCGGCCCTGATTATAACCTTTTTTTACAGCAGAAAAATTGGGCTACTGGAAATTCTGTTTGGCTGGTAACTTCAGAAAGTTACTAGCCACTTTGGCTGGTGATCAAAAAAGTTAATTTCAAACCCTGTTAGGACTATTCCAGTCTGTCCTGTTCTGCTGTATTTGGATGTGAGGCTGATAAAGTTCTGCCTGCCTGCTACCATGGTGTTTTAAAAAACATCCAGCTATCAATTAGAACTGATTGTGTTAGAAAAATAAGTATGGACCATACAGCAGCAAGATGTCAATCAAAAGAGTCAAGACCTGGAAAAAACGTACCTGAGGTGATTTAATCAGGAAAACATCCCGTTCATTACATGGAAACTTGTACTTGTGGATTCATTTTGCAACATTTCATAAAGAAGTAAATAAATGGCTTATTAAAACCACTGGTTTTATTTGTTGCTTCACTGATGGATAGCATTGTATATGTTTTAATATTTAGGTCAAAAAATGTTTTTCCCATTAGCAGATATTTTAACTAACCCAAGAAACATAACATGACGTAAGCTGAAACAACACTGTCCTCCTAGTGGCTGGATGCAGGTTTAAGTCCCGCCCCCTCCATGCAAATCAATGGGACAATTTCCTGATCAATTAAAAAACAAACTAAACCCCAGATACTTTTTTCCCAGGTGTTAATTTAAAGCAGTGGTGTCCAATCCTGACCCTGGAGGGCTGCTATTCAGCATGTTTTAGAGATTTTTCTTCTTCATCACACCTGTTTTCAGTCAGTGGCTGATTAAAGGCCTTCTGCAGAGCTTGATGACCTGCAGAACAGGTGACTCAACCATTGATTCAGGTGTGTTGGAGCAGGAACTAAAACATGCTGGGTACCGGCCCTAGAGGACTGAGTTTAGACACCACTGACCTAAAGGTAGTTCGGCTGTAATGTCTCACACTGAAGAAGAGAAGAATGATCTGATCTGATCTCCTCCATGTCGCCACGTGGAGATCCAACCAAGTAATGAAGCATGGACAGACTCTCAGTAGTCTGACATTTCTGTTTAAGATATTGGTTTTACAGGCCACGGTTAAAACTAATGGTTTAACTTCGACCCCTTTCTCTCTCCAGCGATCCACAAGACAGGGATGCCCACTTAGCCCCCTGTTGTTCGCTATAGCTATAGAACCTTTGTCTATTGTTATTCGGAGTCATCCCGGACTCACAGGAATTATCAGGAATAGAGTGGAATCCAGAATTACCCTTTATGCAGATGACCTGCTCCTATTAGTTTCTAATGTATCTCAATCTATCCCAGTTACACCTATCATTCTGGAGTCATTTAGTAAAATATCGGGTTACATGGTGAATTTTACTAAGAGTGAGTTATTTCTTGTTAATGGATCCTCTAAACATTGCTCTCTTGATAATGTCCCATTCAAATTAGCCAGAACAGGTTTTAACTACCTATGTATATATGTTTCAGATACTTATGGTAAATTATTTAAAATAAATTTCACCTCACTGGTGACCCAAATTAAGTATGATCTTGATCGTTGGCCCATTTTATATTTATCTGTGGCTGGCAGGATCAATACAATAAAGATGAATATCCTACCTCGCCTAATGTACCTGTTTTAATGTATACCAATATACATCCCCCACTCCTTTTTCCGTATGCTTGACGGTATTATTTTGGATTTTATTTGGAGTAAAAAAACACCCAAGCTGAGACTTCAATCTCTTCAAAGAGCTAAAGAATTGGGGGGATGGCATTGCCAAATATGCTGTTTTATTATTGGGCAGTAAATATAAGGAATTTGAACTTCTGGATTTAGCATGGGACCCTTGACCCCTCACCAAAATGGTTAACTATTGAGGCCAGCTCTACATATCTGATTCTTTTGCAGTCTCTATTACATTCGCAGCGTCTCTCATCTATTTCTAAATATACAAATAATATTATCGTCAAATCAACCTTGAAAATATGGGTCCAGTTTCGCTGCTATTTTGGTTTCCAAGCGCTCTCCACTAGATCCCCCTTAGCAGGTAATCACCGTTTTACCCCCTCCCTGATAGATAACGCTTTCTCTACGTGGGCTAGATTAGGGGTGAAATGTGTCAGGGATTTGTTTATTGAGGGGGAATTTGCATCTTTTCAACAATTAGTACACAAGTTCTCATTGCCTAAAAGTCAATTTTTTAGGTATCTTCAAGTGCGAAGTTTTGTTTCCAGAACATATGCAGGTTTTCCTACTTTACCCCCTGACTCTGATGTTGATGGCTTCATTATATCCACATGCTCTGGCAATGCTCGCTTCTGTCTAAATATTGGCAGGAAATTTTTTCTACTCTGTCCACAATCATAGGAATACAGGTCACGCTGCATCCTTATACTGCTATCTTTGGGGTCACACTGCCTCCACTCAGCCTCTCCTCCTCACAAAAAGATGTCATAGCTTTCACTACCCTTCTGGCTCGACGGCTTATCCTGCTATACGGTGGAAATCTGTCCTACCTCCCACACATGTACAATGGCTAAAGGAAGTTTTATATTTTCTGAAACTGGAAAGAATTAGGTTATCGACTCTTGGACGGTCAAAGAAATTTTATGAGATCTGGAGTCCATTTCTAGATCTGGTTAAAGGACCACAATATACATTTAAGCCAGACTGAGTCTTGACTGTTAAAATTTGATATATTGTATTTATGGGTTGTTATTGGACGTATTTTATTTTGTTTGATCTGTAATAATCTTCTGGACTTATTTCACTTTTCTTTTGCGCTGAAATACTGTCTACTAATTTGTCTAGTTTGTTTTACTATGGTTAGAGTTGGTTACAGTATGGTTACAGGTTAGAGCACTGGGTAGGGGTGGGAGAGATGGGATTATTTTGTATGTTTTGAGTGTTTTGTTTTTATATTGTTATTTGTTTATTTATGTAATAAAAAAAAGATATTGGTTTTGATTTGATCAGATCTCATTTCTGAGAACTGAATTTTAGATTTTATTTATCTGAAAACCATTATTTTCAAAACTACAGAAAAAAAGACTTGAAATAGTATTTCACTCTACGTGTGATGACTCTAAATAACTTATGAATGATATTCTAATTGTATTAGCTGTACCTGCATACTGTGGGGCTTGTTTACTGATGCTGGCTTTAAAGTGATACAACAAAAAAACACAACTTTAAGGTGAAGGTAACAATTAGGTGCAGAAAGCAAACATGATTGTTTTCCTAATTAAAATAGTTTTTCAAAGCAAAATATTTAAATGAACAAGCTAAGTTTGTCCTTGAAGTCAACATAAAACAGAACCATTTAAAAAGTTGTGAGCTAAGACTGTGCTTTCACTGCAGCTGATCTACAAATCAATGATTCTTCTATTATTATCTCTATTCCCTTTAGAAAGCAGCTTTTAAAGACTGTCACCTATAAGTTATAATTCACTCTACGGTATGTCTACAAAAAGGTGTTTTGTCCAGAAATGTGTCCTAATAAAAGCTATTCATTAAATGCAGCTGATTTGGTAACCCGGTGTGAGGAGGCAGCGCGACGTTGACACTAAGCCCTTATTAAGCCGAGCGTGAAACGTCTGTGCACTCTGCATGTTGATGACAGTTAAAGCCCATTAACTGTCCTCTTCTTTACCAACAGGAAGGACTAATCAGGACTCTGTTTCTTATTCAGACGATTCTCTGTCTTGTAAAATATCAAACCAATCACATCAAATAAATTGTTGCAATCACGTAAATTTAATTAGCTATCTGAATAAACTGGTTTAGTGGTTGCTGAGGAAGTTAAATTAGCCAATGCTTTTATTTTGATTAGATTGCAGACAAACCGTGGCTCCGTGTTGGTTAATTTGTCAAATTAAAAAACTCTGAGCACAAAGGAAGATATATGGTCTAAATGAGGATTTAGAGAAAGCTTTGTTCCTGTTTAACATAATGAATCACAATGCCGTCTGCACACAGCACTAACGGCCTGTTAGTCATCTTTACATGGACCCTTATTCACTATTTTTGAATATTTTTCTACTTTGTTGAATTAATGGTGCAATGAAACTCACTAAACTGAACAATAGCGTTTTCTACAGATGATGTCACGACTTCGCAGTGCAATGGCTGACGTGAACATCGGACAAACCAAAACACCACCCACATTTAATTCAGCAGCTTTTGCAGCAAATACAGCTAGATGCACCTTTTTAGAATAAAAATGCTGTGAAATTCTAAAAATATCTTTCAAGAACAAATTAATGCAAATGGAGGAGGTGGTTTTGACTGAGAAGTACATACCTGGAGCCTTTCTCACCATCTGAATACCGCCTGCCTGAACTGACATGGCTCGAACGCCACGGGCAGAGTAAGAACGTAACTTTATGATAGGCAATCAAAAAAGTTTGTCCATGAATTGCAATGAAGATAAAAGTTAATCCAGAGTGGACAGAGGTAAATGTTGTGTATTACTGTATGAACTGAGAAAGAGAAGAGTTAGCATCCAAACAGCAGCTAGCGGGGCTAGCGGAGCTAACGGGGCAAGGAGCTAACGCTGTGGCTGACAACAGCTGGGCAAAGTTCCATCTGTGGACATCCTGGAGATGTTTAAATATGGCTCTGTTTACTATCATTTGATCAACTCCAATGCTCACTTTGGACAAGAATATAACAGCGATAGCAGTGACAGGGATTCTGACAAAGAAAAAGATACAACACTGTCATGCTATCCTTGACTTTACTGGGCTTTGGAAAGGGAAGGAAAAACGTACCCTCTGGCAACCGCTCAGGATATGTGGAGTCTGACTTGCTTAAACCCCAACAGCAGTGCTTTGTTCCTCCTCTTTTCTGCATTTTTCAGAGATTAACAGCAAAAATACGCCACGTGTAGGTCGACATGTCATAGAATAAACAGAGAACGGTGCTGCAGTTGTACTAGAGGCAATCCCTTTCTTGGGTAGTCATGTTTTTACTTGGCCCTTTCTTTTGTCTGTTTTTATCTTAGTCACTGTGTTTTATTTGTCATGTTTTTATCTGTTCAGCACTTTGGTGGAAAGTGCTCTATAACTAAAGGTTGGTTGATTGATTGATTGAATCCCATGATGCTTTGCGGTGTGACATCAATTCTATTTTTAGTAACTGGGGAAAGCTCTATTTCCACAGTACACAATATTGGGCTGGGTGAGAAAACCCCACTCCTTTTTGGAGCTATTGGGTAAAGTTTAAGGTGGAATCATCAATAAAAGTTTAAAGAGGTCACAGAACGTTGGACGTCTATCCATCAAGTACTTTTCTTTACATTGATGAACTATTTGTCCTAACCGGGTACATTGGTTTTCTTGGAGAACAAACCTCATATTTAGGGTATGAGGGTGAGGTTTGTGAGAGTCAGATGACAGGAAGTCACCATAAAGAGCAAATCTATGAACTTCAGCTCTGGACTGGAGTCACAGAAACAGAGTCTTAAAGAGACGGCGATCTCCCTGGGGTGTCCGTGCCCTGGGTGGCCTCTGGACGTCTGGGGCCTGGACCTCCTCCGCGTCCTCCGTGGGCCTTGGGGACGGGTCTGTGGCTCCTCGAACTTATTATTGAATGTTTCAATAGAGAAACCTTACATAAACAAGCGCGCATGTATACACACAGGTGATCACAAGGTGCTCACATAAAGACGGACTCAGGTGTTTTCAGACACATTGACTGGGGCTGTGGTTGACACTGAACTCTCTTGAACTGGTGTATACGTATACATTTGAAGAATATCACAACTGTTGTGTATTCATATGCTGTTTGTTGCTGCTGTATCTTTTCTCCCTGTTTTGTTTGTTTGTGCTTTATTTACAGGTCTAGAAGTGGACTCTTCACGTCTCTTGTTCTCTTCTTTTTCTGTTTACTTTCTCCCCCATCCCTCTTTCTGTACCCTTCCCTTCACTTTCAGGCTCCGTGTCCAATCAACCATAAAAACATTCTAATAAAGATTTTGGGGGTTATATTTAAACAAAAATCAGGAGGAGTTTTATAGCAGTGGCTGTAACCTCTCACCTGAAACAGCAACACTGTTGGGCTTGTTTTTGGCACTCAGACATTATTCTGTTTGCTCCACAGCCGGACAGGACACGGGGTTAAAAAAAAAAAGAGTCTTAAAGAGGGAGAGCATCTCAAAAACTCTACGTTTCTTTCTTACACACGTAAGAGGTAACGAAAATGCTTACTAAAGGCTAGTTTATACTTCTCCGTCTGCATTAGTACGGAGACATGCAACGTCATTATCCATCGATGCAAGGGCTGTCCGACAGGCTTGCAAAGACGGACAGAGTCAAGCTCGCTTATCTAACTATCCGTCAAACGAGACGGAGAGTGCACGTCTCTCAAAGGCTGAACAGGAGCTCTATATTCGCCTGTCCTCTGCCTTGTCCTGTTCCACTCTGTCAGCTGAAGTAAACAAACTGTGGTTGACTAGAAATGTCACTGCAGACCTGCCAGAAAAGGTATACGCTCTCTGCTGTCCTGGAGGAGAACTGCTTCACAACACAGACAGAGAAGTATAAATCAAAAACATCTCCATCAGTACGACTGCATGTGAGTGCTGATGGAGAAGTGTAAACTAGGCTTAATACTGGACAAGTTCCAAACTTCTCAGAATCCTCCTCTGAGGACGAGTCAAGTCAACAATCATTTCCAGAGCTTCTGTTTCTCTTCGTCGTTATCAGAACCAGCTGCCAGGAGTTGCTTTCTTTCTTCCATGAACACAACTAGTGAGAGTATGCTGTGTTCACAGACAGATTTTAAGCTCAGTAAATCTAAAAACCCAAAACAGACACAACAGATGTCGTTAAAATACATTAATGTAAAATTATTTCTTTCCGTGATTCAGTTGCTGAAAAATTAATAAAACATGCAGCGCCTGCCTCAAATCTGAAGAGTTCAAACCAGCTGAGAGCATCCTTACACACACACACACACACACACACACACACACACACACACACACACACACACACACACACACACACACACACACACACACACACACACACACACACACACACACACACACACACACACACTCTTCAGGTGTCCTCTCCAGTTCACTGACCTGACCTGGATCAGATTTGAAATGATCAGGTTTGTGCCGTTCAGACAGAAAAAACTGGACTGAGGTCACTTCAGCCTGTGGTGTGAACAGAGCCTGTTAGTTACATTCATGACCTCCAATAGGCACTGGAGCAGTGTCTGGATTAGGGTTCAGTTCTACAAGTAAAAACTCGTATTACATCTATAATATCAGGAACAGCAGAAGACTCAAAACTCATTTTATTCCGTTTAAAATGATATTTGGAATGAACTCATCTTTTATTTATACAAAGATAGACGTCAAAACTGCCATTAGTATCAGAAATGTCATTTCCTCCAAATTATTTTGATTTAAAATTATAGGCAATTTTAAAGAAGCCAAGTAGGTATATATAAATATATATAAACCCATTTTTTACCTGCTTCCCTTTTCTTCTGTAGCCTTGTATATTTTTCCTAACCCTTCTCACCCTGAATCCTATTTATTCCACCTTATCCTCTTCATTACATTTCTCTTTGCCATCATCCATCCTTCCCCATCACGGTGCTCTATCTCACTGTGATTTAGACTGCAGATTAATAGACACCTGTGTTTTAATAAAGTCAGCCGTGACCTGGCATCACCCCAGCCGAGCTGCTGGACCAGGAGGCTTATTGGAGGAGCGACGGGGAGAAGATGAGTCGAGGTTTGTGGAGAGATGGGTGGTGGAGGGGCGGCCGGTGTCATTCTGGACCTGGACGATACCGACGGCTGCATAATCCTCCTGCTACATTTATGAGAGAGAGGGTAGATGAAGTGGAGGGGGATGGAGCGCGCACGCATGCACACACACACACACACACACACACACACACACACACACACACACACACACACACACACACACCTCCATTCTTTATTGTGTAATAATTAGCCTGCATAGATTTTCAATGAGGTAACTAGATCACACTCTCTCACCTCCTCTGCTCATAGCAGCTCCCTCCTCTTTCTCACAGAGATGAACAACAGAGGTAGAGCAAGAACTAAAGTCAAGTTCAGATCTATCAAGTGGATGTCTGTGTACAATTATTAATGAACCTGTTGTAGATACACAGTAGTGTGAAAATGTGTCTCACCAGCCACACCCATGTCTGATTACTGCCGGATGTGTAGAATTAAAAAATCATTTCAATAGAACCTGTCTGACAAGATGAAGGAGGCTAAAAGATCTCAGAGCAACAAATTACAGATCAAAAAGTCCAAAACAACTTCTAAAGCAATCCAGTTTTTGTTATTCTGAAGTGGTGTTCTACAGTAAGAACCACACCCACCTGTGACATCACTCAAAGCAGGTGGAGTCTCTAGAAACAGGAAGTAGTCATCTGACAGGAGCAGTACTCAGTCAGATCAGAAGAGACACTGCTAGCAGCTAATTTTCAGGTATTTCAAACAACTTGAGCTCCAAAAGGTCAAAGCGATGCACTGGAACACTGTATGACTTCGACCAACACAGAGACTTACAAGTAGGGCCTACAAAGAGAATAGATTTAATCATTTATTTTAGCCTTGATAAAACGCTGATGATTTAACTTCATAGATCTATAACTGAATCTGTTTTAACATTTGGTTTTATTGCTTGGTCTTCCTGTCTGATATCTGGAAGCGACAGATCGGAGTAGGGTTAGATCTAAACTGGACTGAGCCATGCTGAAAAAACTCTTCCTACAAAAACATGTTTACTGCTGTTCTTGTGAAACCTTTGCATTGCCGTCACTCTCATAATAAATTGTTATGTTAAGTTTTGACTGGGAATGCTACAGGTCAGACTAATAATACCACAGCTGGTGAAGGAGACAAAGAGTTTAGCGACTTCTAAAAACGAGTGACCAAAGTTTCTGTTCTGGCAGCTTCTCCATCATCTCTTATCAGTTTATTCTTCCAGAGAAAGCCTGAGAGCTTTCTGAGTTGGAAGGTTAGATCAGAACCAGAGGTTTCCAAGTCAGAGTGTTTGATATCAGAACACCCAGGTGGTGCCTGGCCATGACGTGTTGAAAACAACTTTCTTGCTAACATATATTCAATGCGTATAGGTGGGAAGCCACTTTAAATTGCCTAACATTGACCTCATTTTCATTAAAGAAAAGTCACTGTCCATGCCTCTTCTAATTCTATTTGAGGTCATGTTTTGTGTATCTGGATAAATCCTGAGGTTGTCAATCGTCTGAGTCTTCATCATTAGCTATTTGCTGATACATTCTGGAAATTCAAATACCAAAGTACGATCAAGCAGGTATAGAAGTGAACATATGTACATGTCTTGTTGTCTTCTGTTTAACCAGTCCATGTCCGATTGCACCAGCTCTAGCAGTAAAGCCTAGACAGTCCCCTCCCAAGGCAGCTCCAACAGCTCCTCTGGTTGGATCCCAGTCCAGCTTAGAGAATCTGGAATCTCTCCAGCATGTCCTGGGTCGACCCTGGGACATCGGACCACCAAGCATTTGCCTGGTGGTCCGATGGCCGATCGCACATCCCATGATCTGAGCGGCTCGCTCTAATCTGCACTTCCTGTTTCGGGGTTCAGGAGTCTCAGATGCTCAGTGACACACTTACAGCACCTCAATGGTCACTGAGTACCTCTATGACGAAATTATGTGCACCCCTGATTATAACAGTACTTCTGTTTGTCATTTTCACATTGACATAGTCATTCCCTCCTACTTTATTTACGATACTTCATTCAAGGTTCCATCCTTTTTCTTTCCTTCAGCTCAACTCAAACAGGCAGAACTGAGTGGAGATATTTTAGTATACATCTGTGTTTACCCCACAGTCAAAACAATGTCAGCCTGAGGAATCGGTGACATGACAGTCGACCCTTTTAACATCCCCTCTGGGCTCAGAACCTTCTGCTACTGACGGATAAACAACCCATAGAGGCTAGGAGGGCTCGGATCTTCATTTTCTGGAAGCAGAGACAAAAGTACCTTGATAGGTATGTAGAAACTTACAGGTCGAAAGTACATTTGCATAAACAGACAGATGGATTAACCATTGGCTGCCAGCAAGCAGCAAATGCACACATGGCAGCCTGAACATGCACTGGGGAAATGATAGTGATCAAAGCAGACTTCCCACTGAGATGTTTCCGAAAATGTGTTCCGAAATAGCAGCAGGCTCCTCCCTCCTCTGATTGGTCCCTGATGACACACCCACATCATCTCATGAAATGTTTACAATCCCAGACAACTCTCTCCCCTCCAACACCCTCATCACCTTCCCATCACCGTGATATTAAAGATTCAAACTCTCAGGAAAAAAACAGCCACAATCGGGATGCAAGAGCGTACTGATGGAGGGGAATGAGGGGGTAACCAGGGGCATCTGGGAGTCAAATTCCCCAGGGTTATGTTTGAGAACTGCTGCTTTGAATAATGCACACAACATAGGGAGAGATGCATCTTCAGCTGATTAAATAAACAAGCAGAGAGAAGCACTTCTACGAGCCACTGATGAGAAATGGAGGAGCCAAAATGTGCAGTTTGTTTCTTTCACTTCAAAATGAAACCAAAGCAACAAGGTTTGTGGCTCAGATGATCCTCAAGGTGTCCAATATTCACTCGCCAACTACTTTATTAGCCATCTCCCTAGAACCAGGTTCAACCCCCTCTGACCTCTTTTAGTTAGAGATGATCTGAGCTTTGTGAGATGATGCATCATCCTGCTGGAAGTAGCATCAGAAGAAGGGATGGACATGGTCAGCAGCAATACCCAGGTAGGCTGTGGAGGTTAAACCAGGATCAGGTGGGACTAAGGGGCCTAGTTTCTCTGTAAGTCAGGGAAAAAATACCAACTATGCTCAAGCAAACACAGAAAAACACTTGATCAATCAAAAAAGATACCCCTCTCTCCACAGAACCTGGAAAGATGGAAATTCATCATTAAACATGTTTGAGTGCAGTCCCCCTCCTGTACTGTCGCTTCTGGACCTCCTGCATCCTTGTAGATTTTTAAAGGATTTCCAAGGTCTGCTCCCTTCATTTCATCATCTTCTAGACAGACCTGTGTCCCCCTGGACATAAGGAGGCATACGTGTCTGGATCGACCAGCACGAGCCCCTCGCAGCCTGTGCCAAGCCGCTTACGCCACTGGCACCTGCCCTCAAGAGCAAGTCTACGCCATTGCTGCAGTGCTTGCAACGCCGGCAGTCGACAAGCACCCCACCGATAATGACCTTAAAGTGTGTGAAAAACTGTGGGCACCTCTGTCCCAACAGTTCTGACCTGACCCACATATTTTAATCTTATCTTTAGCTGTTGATAGTATTTTAAAGACTATACGGTCTATTAAAGGCTCATTAAAGGAACAATAGGGAATTTGGTAAACAATGTAGCGTGAAACGTTTTTTTTTTTTCAGAATCAGAATAGCTTTATTGGCCAGAAAGGCAGCGTCCTGTCAGTCAGGAATTTGACTAGGTTACAGAAAACCCGGGCTGCCCTTTAAGGGCGCCTACCTTGCAGATGACATGTGCATACAGACAGAAATATGGTTTATTAAGAGGGTAAGGAGGGTAAGAGAAAAACCGACAGTTCTCAGCTGTCCCCATTTGGAGGCAGCTGCTAACGATGGGAAAAAACCCCGCCTACAGTCACATGGGTGGAAAGAGAAAGAGAACATCCGGATAAGTCTAAAGGCCTATTCATACTCCACGAGAAGAAAGAATTTTGTTCTCGCTGGAGGGCTGCGAGAACAAAATGACGTCATTTTGTTCTCGCAGACCCAGTTCGGCAGCGCTAACGGCTTGTTCTTGTGCACATCAGCCGGGCCGAACTTTTTTCGGCAGGATGTCCGAGAACAACTGCTGTGATTGGTCAGAAAGGGAGGATGAGCGTGGTTACTGCGGGTAGTGGTTGACGTTTTTCTCCGGCGCTTGCTGTGCTGCTTTGTGCGGACGGACCGAGGAGTCCGAGTCACGGTCTGGATCGACCCAAGCTAGGAGGACCAGCGCGAACCGCGAAGGTTTGCGCCGGAGACCCGTATACCTCCGCTCCTCACGTAGCGAGGACGGATCGTTTTAAACTGCACACACACACACACACCTGATACGCACACCCATTTGATACGTCACTGAAGCAGTTCGACAGCTGAGTTCTCGGGGAGTATGAATGCTCCCTGCCGAAACAAACTTTTTTCTTGTTCTCGGCGCTCCCCAGCGAGAACAAATTTCTTTCTTCTCGTGGAGGATGAATAGGCCTTAAGGGGGATTGGAGTTCCAGGGCAGAGAGCAGTCAGGGGCCGAGCCGCCTTCACATTCCTTCACATGTTGTGGGAGTTCAAGGGCGTCTAATCAGTTGTTTTGGTTTCTTCTCCAGGCAGCAATTCCAAGGCTGATTTTTGCTTGCTGCCTTTCAGTCCGTTACCTAGGCTTCTATTATTTCCAAAGTTTCCAATCATGGCTTTGAATTACCTTATAAGCGCACCATTTTCTTCAGGGTGCTTTTCATCCCCCTAATGAGTTCATTACACGAGCGTTTCATGCCTCTTAACAACGTTCTAACAAAGTATAGCTATAAATATATTGTGGCGATTAAAAAAACAAAATACATTAATTAAGTGGTTGTCCTGCAGTTCTCTAAAAATCAGCCAATCACACTCTTTGGACTGAAATCAACTATTGGACTGTCTGTCTCACCAAAGCACCTCACTTCCTCACTGCTTGGATCCTCCATTAATGTGTCCTGGTGCATTTTTCAGCAGAACATCCCAGAAGTGAGAGAAGGACAGAAACAGCTGGCTGTTAGCACTTCAATTTAAGGACAAAATACCAGAATCCCCAGAAGAAAAACACCTTTTCAGCTAACAGAAAACTAAAAATGTTTGGAGGTAGAAAGAGGAAAAACCAGGGTGAACGTTAGCATAGCGTTTCAACGGCTGGTGTTTTGCTCTCAATTGTTTCTGTGGCAATGCGAGATCCCATGTCCGGGGAAGGCATAAGGATTATAGCCAACGGGACGGGTGAGAGCTCTGAGATGTGTTTGTGTAAAATAGCTAGTGATACCTAGCTTGTTTGCAAATTCCTTATTGCACCTTTAACGTTTTAAAATCCCTCCTGGTCTGAAACAAACCTCAGGCAGGCTATGGAGATTAAACCATGCAGAGGTGGTGCTGAGGGACCCAAAGTGTGACAGTAACATCTCCTCCACGCCATCACACAACCAGCAGCCTGAACCTTTGATACAAGGCAGTGTCATACCTGTCACTCACTGGTTATCCTCACATTTTCAGACCATTCTTTGTAAACTCCAGAGATGGCTGTGGGTTCAAATCTCAGTTGATCAGCTGTTTCTGAAATACCAGCCCTTCTGGTGCCAACATTCATGTCAAAGTCTTCTTTCTTCCTCACCCTGATGCTCAGTTTGAGCTTCAGCAGGACATCTTCATTACTATTTGTGTTCACAAGCAATTGGACTTAATAAAGTGGCAATTATCTCACAACTGACTACCCATTGAAGTGAAATGGACAAAATCCAGAACTACATTCCTCAAAAACCTGACCATAAATCTGATTCCACAGACTAGTAAACATGTGAGCTGAAATTTTCACAATATATGTCAAATATCTGTACACCAAAGCAAGGACATTTGAACAATTTCATATTAAAGGGTTTAAAACTAGCTGATATTCAAATCCAGCCCCTTTTTAAACATCATGGCATTTTAGTCAGACTCTGACTGAGAATCTTCTCAGGTTTTTCAAATTTCATTTTCAAACAGACAAGAAAAACATATTTGTTGTTGTTCGTTCAAATTCAAAGGTACACTTTTTACAAAAAGCCAAACTGTAAAGGAGTGATTCTGTTCGTCAGATCTGTGAAATCACAACAGGACTGCAGGTGCAGCAACTAAGACTTACAAACAGAACATAGTCGGATCAGGTAGTGCATCCTGTGTTCATGTTTCTGTGTGTATGAGTGCAGCTGGCCAGGAGTGTGTGTAATTTGTTTGTATTCCTCATGGCAGGAAGGTTGGGGATAATCTGAATTAACGTATCGTCACACAAACTGTGTAAATTTCCTTCCCATCTGCCTGTAAAACATATAACCATGCTCATCTTAGTCCCTGCTGCTTTCTACCTTAATCTCAGTAAATCCCTTTTGATGAGGTGATGCAGAAGGAAAGAGGCGTTGGGATTAGCTCTGCACAAACTCAAAATGCGATTGCATGCAAGCCAGAAAATAACATCTGTTGCATATTGAACTTTTGAAAAACCAATTTTTAAAGTTTAAATCCAATCCTTGTTTGATGTAATACAGGAACGTTCTGTTAAGGTCATCCCATCACTAATGGCTTAGTGAGGGATGACTGGTGAAACAGACTAGCTTAGAAAAATGGACAGAACAAAACACATAACTTCATAAACAGATGTTTGTTTTCTCTGTGCTGCACATCTGATTCCATTGACTTCTATGGAAAAGGTTGAGGATGCTGAATTCACAGGAGGGAGCTGAAACTTTATGAACTTCTTTCTCTGAGGACGTGAATGAGCGCTCACTCACACACTGCAGCGAGGTGAAAAAGGCTGAGCACTTCTGCCATAAGCTAACCAAACAGTGTAATACTGAATTTTAGAGGTTTATAACAGGTAATATAGTTATAATGAATCGTGATGACTTTTCTGAGCAAGGATTGTTTTAAATACCTCAGTCTGTCTCCATCTGGCTAGCCATGAGTATTGTTTCAGTTAAAATACTTCTTTCTTTTTTTTTTTTTTTTTTTTTTTA
>SSNR01000053.1:257021-271633 GCA_006937965.1 Callopanchax toddi | reverse complement strand
TTTTTTTTTTAACCCCGTGTCCTGTCCGGCTGTGGAGCAAACAGAATAATGTCTGAGTGCCAAAAACAAGCCCAACAGTGTTGCTGTTTCAGGTGAGAGGTTACAGCCACTGCTATAAAACTCCTCCTGATTTTTGTTTAAATATAACCCCCAAAATCTTTATTAGAATGTTTTTATGGTTGATTGGACACGGAGCCTGAAAGTGAAGGGAAGGGTACAGAAAGAGGGATGGGGGAGAAAGTAAACAGAAAAAGAAGAGAACAAGAGACGTGAAGAGTCCACTTCTAGACCTGTAAATAAAGCACAAACAAACAAAACAGGGAGAAAAGATACAACAGCAACAAACAGCATATGAATACACAACAGTTGTGATATTCTTCAAATGTATACGTATACACCAGTTCAAGAGAGTTCAGTGCCAACCACAGCCCCAGTCAATGTGTCTGAAAACACCTGAGTCCGTCTTTATGTGAGCACCTTGTGATCACCTGTGTGTATACATGCGCGCTTGTTTATGTAAGGTTTCTCTATTGAAACATTCAATAATAAGTTCGAGGAGCCACAGACCCGTCCCCAAGGCCCATGGAGGACGCGAAGGAGGTCCAGGCCCCAGACGTCCATAGGCCACCCAGGGCACGGACACCCCAGGGAGACCGCCATCAGGGCAGTCGCTAAACTCTCCCCCAGAGGGCGCAGAGGCTCACCCCACGTGGGCCCCCCGGCAGTCGCCGCGCTAGAGCCCCTGGGGGGTCGTGGCTAGGAGCTCACAGGCACCGCCTGCAGCCGGCCATCCAGGGTAGATCTAGCCGGAACCAGAGACCCGAGACCCAGGAGCGAACCAGCCCCAGCAGAGGCCCGACCACCCCCGGGGGCCCAGATCCCACCAGGCCGCCACAGGAAGAAGAGCAGGCAGACGCCCCCAGCACCCAGCCCCAGACCCCGAGACACCCCAGCACGCCACTGGAGAAAGGCACCACCAATGCCGAGGCGCAGCCAGGGAGGATAGTCTCTGCTGAGGAGGGTCTAGCATGTCACAGAGAGAGGGGGGGGGACGAAACCTGACAGAAAAACAGTCACACACAGACACAATCACTCTCCCTCCCTCATGCGTGCACACACACATTCCTGCAAACATACCAAGACACACAATAGACGCTGTACACCCACTCTCGCTCCCCATGCACACTCTATGTTCAGGACCAGGGACCAGCGCCCTAAGGGTGAAGCCGGCCCTGAGATCCAGAAGATGGTCCCTCCCTTACTGAAGTGGGGATAAGCAGACCACCGCGCACCCCGCCGCAGCCGAGCAGCCCCCCACCGCAGACCCCGACCAGACGGCCCGCTCCACTCCAGGCCCCAGGCAGCAAGCAGAGAACAGGGGTGTGTGAAGACCCCAAGTCTCCCCCCACCTGCTCCAATGTGGTGTTGATGCGTGTTGTAGTAAGATGCTTTTAAAAAGAGTGGGGGGCGGCCCGCCATCCCCCGCCCTGGATCCTAAGTGTCTAAATGCGTGGAGATGGGTAATGACACCGGAGGAGAGGTTAGCCGGCTAGACCTCCCTCCCCCCGGGTATTACTGGGTGTAATTTCTCCAAAGACCCTAGATGCATAATGTAAGAATGGCTGGGGTGGAAGTGTTTAAATTGTGCAATAAAATTGGGCCACAGGACTGCAGAGATGGTGTTCCACACCCATGACGTACCCGTGACTCAAAGCCCTGTGTGTGTGGTGACGTGACGGAGCAGAGGGAGGGAAAAATCCGGGGATGGGGAGGCAAGACTGGGGGGACAAGCCCTCCCAGGGGGCCAGCTCCCCCGCTGGCCCCAGTAAGCACCCCCGTTCCCCAAAACCACCCAGGGCAGGGAGATCGCCGGCCCACCCATCCAGGTCCACGGCAGGAGCCCCACACAGCGCCACGGAGCCCACGGAGTCCCCCACCCCCACCCCAGCAGGGTAACTATACCTCCCTCAATCACGCACATAATAACTACAAACTTANACAGCCCCAGGCCCCAGCCAGAGACGGTCCGCCCCAGAACCCGAGCCCCCAGACCCCCAGACCCCCCCGGAATGACCCAGCCACCCAGCAGCTACCTGCAGCCTCCGCCGCAGAGCACCCCAGACCACAGACAAGGCCGCCAGAGGGACACCCTGAGGCAGCCAAAACGCCACCCCAGCAGGAGATGCAGCCCTACGTCAGACCCCCCAACGAGCCCAGCCCCGGGCAACCCCCAGACGGCCAAGACCCAGACACCCCCCCACACCCACCACACCGCCCCGGTGGACAAAGCCCAGAACTCCCCACATCCTTACTATGTGATGGAACTGATCAAAGTTGCCCAGAGAGACTTTTTTGGAGCGGAGGCAGAGGTCGTCTCAAGGTTAATATAGTCCAACAACAGATTCCTATACTGGTTCAAACTGAGATTATTTTTGTTTTTCCAGTTTATGAGGATCGTTTTCTTAGCGATGCATAGGGCCGTTAGAACCATGTGAACTGAATTAATCTCTGTGATGACATCATCTAAATCTCCCAGTAAGCAAACTGGAGGGAAAGCTGGAATAATACATTTCAGACACTTTGACAGATCTTCACATATCCGGGACCAAAATCTCTGCACAGGTGGACAATACCAAAGTGCATGAATATAGGTGTCAGGGCTATTGTCTGTGCAGCTTGTGCAAATTTCAGATGGTGCATAACCCATCCTGAACATCCTGACCTGTATAGTGAACTCTATGTAAGATTTTATATTGGATTAGTTGTAAACTGGGGTTTCTAGTCATTCTAAAAGATTTTAAACATGTCTGAGACCAGAAGTTTTGGTCATAACTGACTGATAGGTCCGCCTCCCACTTAGCTATAGGAAGAGATATCGAATCATCTACTTTAGACAGTAACCTATATATTTTAGATAGTAACTTCGGAGATTTGAGATTAAGGAAATCTAATACCCTTGATGGTGTTTGTAGCTCTGTTCTATTAAACTTAAATTTATGTTTTATTATAGATTTAATTTGTTGATATTCTAAAAATCTATTCCTGTCAACCCCATATTGTGAGACTATCCTGTTAAATGGGATGAAATCAGTTCCCTCAAAGAAATGTTCCAGGTATACGATTCCTTTACTCCTCCAGTCTGAGAAGTTGATCATATTGTTGTTTTGTAGGATGTCAGGATTGTTCCAGATGGGTGTACGCCTGCATGGAATCAGTGAAGACTCAAGTCATTTTCAGATACTCCCACCATGCTGTCAGTGAAGAGCTGATGTTAGGGCTTTTAAAGCAAGCATTTCGTTTAATGTTTGAGCTAATAAATGGTAGATCTGAAATCTCTATATTGTTGCATATTGTCTGTTCTACGTCTAACCAGGACTCATCTAGTAGGTCCTGCTTAATCCATCTTGAGATGTATTGTAGCCTGTTGGCTAAGAAGTAATGATAAAAATTAGGTACATCTAGTCCTCCTCTATCTTTGGTTTTCTGTAGCGTTTTCAGGCTAATACGTGGAGGTTTATCCTTCCAAAGAAATTTAGAAATAGACGAGTCCAGAGATCTAAACCAGTCAGATGATGGTTTATTTGGAATCATTGAAAATAGGTAATTGATTCTTGGTAAAACCATCATTTTAATTGAAGCAACTCTCCCCATGAGCGATATGGGTAGAGATTTCCATCTGACCAGATCATCTTCCACTTTCTTTAAGAGTGGGATGTGGTTTAGTTTAGTTAAATCTGCTAGTCTAGGAGAGATATTAAGAGAGGTTTATTGAGAGGTTTATAACAGGTAATATAGTTATAACGAATCGTGATGACTTTTCTGAGCAAGGATTGTTTTAAATACCTCAGTCTGTCTCCATCTGGCTAGCCATGAGTATTGTTTCAGTTAAAATACTTCTTTCTGTTTCTGAAGACTATGTTCATTTTGATTGATGTCATTGGTGGGTATCAACATCACTATAGATAAATAACTGATGGTACTCCACTTCAAAATGACCCAAATAGCCTGTTAAAAAAGACATGGTTAGCATAAACATGAGTTTATGTAGTAAGATTTCATCTTAATGGTATTTCAGGTATTCTACTATTCTGACAAGCCCTACCAAGACATAACCGCATCCAGTTTTAGAAGTTAGCCTTTGGAAAATAGAACTTTTAATGTGATGACAACCTTATTGAAGTCTTTGTAGGAAGACCTGGGAAAGCTCTGATATTGTCTTCTTTCTATTAGCAGTAGCATCATTCATTAATTCTTCAAACCCTACTACTAGCAAACATCCCTGCAGCACGATAACCCTTCTGCCATGCTCTACTATGGAGGTGGAGGGTGTTTTTGAGAAGATGAGGCTCTGAATCCTAGACGATTTGTCTTGATCAACAAGAAGTTCATTTTCAGCCTCATTTAACCAGAGTTAATGGGTCAAACAGAGGTAAAAGTTTTATGTTTACAAGTTTAAAAGGGTTACCGTAATCTTAGGGCTGACACTCGATAAAAACTTTGAATTGCAACTAATCTTGTCTACAGTTAATGTGTGATTAATTGCAATTTCAACAGCAGGTTTCTAATATAAACATGGGGCAAATGTACTTAATTTAAGCAAATAAACTATTGAAAAAACATCAACAATTGGAAATACTTTATTGAAATTTATACCAAAAAGGTTTGGTATAAATTTTATGCCGAAAGTAGACTTAAGCATATCCTCTTGTTTAGGAGTGTGTATCTGGAAATATGATACGCATCATGATACAGAGGCAATGATATATATTGCAATATATCGCAATACTACAAGCAGTACGATGTATTTTGAAATGTATTAATTTAATTGATTGAAAACTGTCTCAGCTGAACAGAAAAGTTAACCTGTTCAGTTCTCAGCTGAGCAGAATCAATTCACTTTATGCTGAAATGAGCTTTTAATGCTACATCGTCATGGTAACTAGCCACATGTGCTCACAAATTTGTCATGTTGCCTGAGTATTTGACTCTGCTGTAGCAGATTTTAGAGACTGCATAATTCCTGACACACTTTTCTTTGTTTTGAAACCTAAATGTCCCTGCTGAAAAAACCAGCATAGCTGGTTACCAGCATATGTTGTGTTTTGGTGCTGGTATGCTGGTCTATAGTGATCCATTAGTTCAACCAGCATTGAATCATGCTGGTCCACCAGCTAAACCAGCACCAAACTAGCATAGACCAGCATATAAATCCAGACCAGCATGATTTATTTGCTGTCTATGCTGGTTGAACTAATGGATCACTATAGACCAGCATACCACCACCAAAACACAACATATGCTGGTAACCAGCAATGCTGGTCTATGCTGGTTTTTCTGGCAGGGGTGTCACAGATCAGCTTTGAAAGCCACTGTATCCTCTCTGCTTCATTCACTGGATAGCTGTGTGACGTTAGCAACAGTTACCTCTCATTATCACAAGGTCTGGAGGTTCTGTAGAAGCAGAGGCCTGCTGAGGATGGAGGTTTAAATGCAACACAATAATGAACTACCAATTGTTAATTAAAAAAAAAACAATATTGTGCTTTAAGAATATCGATACAATATTGTGACATGAATCATCGTGATATATTAGTGCATCAATTTTTCATTACACCCCTACTGTTATGCAATGTAATAGCGTCTAAACTACCAGTAATAAATGGTGTTAAAGGTGTTTGTGTTACAGACTTAGTGACTCAGAACATTGTCTTAATGTTTGTGGATGTAAAACACATTCACTCCGCCTAAATCTGAACTTCACCACAACTTTGTCTCTAATTGTCTTGGAAGCTCCAGACAAGACAGACCTTTCTCATAAAAAGGTACTTATATTTTAGGTGGCACAATATCTTCACATATGAACCTAATGAAGTCACTTCTATTCAGTCTGCAGGTTTCTGGCTTCATGTTATAGGATTTTAATGCAAAGTAGTTGAATAAATATGCACACCATCAATTTTTTTAAAAGCATTTTATATATATCAATGTTCCATCTTGCATACTGTGGTGATGTCCTCTTAATGAAAACCCAACACATCATTTAAATTATAGACTGAATACAACACTGTGTCTAACAGTGGTACAGATGACAGCTGTGTGTTTGGTCCAGTAATCTCTACCATGATTCAGCCTTTCTTCGATTTCCTTCACAGTGACACTTATTTTCATGCCCTATTCCTTTTGTCCTGACTCACTGGTGTATCTCCTGTGCTTGTGCAGAATTTGCTGCCTATTGATTACTGTGGTAACAGTTCACAGCCTTGGGGAGCAGTTGAGATTGGATGTAGAAAAAAACTAAAAATTCATCGATCAGGGGCTAAACAGCAGCGCGTTCAGGGGCGAGCAGATATCGAATGTTTTATGCACACGGAGGGCTAAAAGCTGCAGTAAGGAAGGTAGAGAAGGTGAAACAAAAATAAATCAGGTACGTTTTATTTTCTGTAACCATAACCAGATACTCTTGATTATAAATCAGTTTTTATGCAGGACGTCTATGAAGTAGCACTAAGTTTAATTCCTAACAATACATACTGTAGTCAGTGAGGCAGTTTCTACACGTTTCCTAAAATACAGACTCATCATTAGAGTTAAACATTAAATCATGTGTCTTACTTTAAATCAATACAGAGTGGAGGTTTGTCTCGTGTTTCGGAGTTTTCCTGAATGCAGCATCCTACCTTATCTGTATTTTGCATGAAAACTATGGCTTTATTGTGGTCTCTGGTGCTGCTGGGTAAGGTATTCAGGATCTGAGCCAATCAGAAGCATCAGTAAGGGTTTATATAGGTCAAAGGTCAAGACATAGAAATAACAGAATATAAAGTTCTCTGATCCACAGAGGTCTGACTGCAGGTGTGTTCAGGTGATCAACATTCTTGTTCTGTCTGAGGCTGATATGATGACATCACTTTATTAATGATTCTCCGGTTGACCCAGAGACTGATCTGCCTTCTGAACCAGCTGTTTGTGCCTTGAACTGACCTCGTAGTGTCAGTCTGCGTTATGATGTGACTTCTTAGTTTAACTGTATTAATGCTGGTTACATGAGCATCAATTTAATAAATCAGATACGTCCAAATATAGTCGGCATCTGAAGAAATTCAATAACTTTGATGCATTATGATGACAAGTCTGTAAATTGCATCAAGTGCTAATGAACAAAAACAAAAGTGTACTGATAGTTTTAGTCCAGTTGTAGTTGACGAAAACTCAAAAAGGTTTTAGTCAGTTTTATTAAAAAAGTATTAGTCTTTCAATAAAATAATTTAGGTCAATTCAATCAACTAGTTACTTCAAAATCAAAATACAGTCAAATCCACTTATGGGTCCCATCAAAATGAAATACATTTCATGAATTCAGATCAATCGATCCACATCAAACCCCTCGATCACACGGATCATCGATCGATCGTCAATCAATCAATCAATCAATCAATTCAAAAGCACCATAGGCCGTTTTGGCATTAAACAGGAGAAGTAATAAAATACATAAAAAAAGGACAAAACTACAATAACTAAAGTATTTAACCAACACAAGGATTGGTCTAACGTTTGGCCATAATGATAACAAAGACCTGTCGCTGTTTAAAGCTGCAGTCTGGAGAATTTATTGATGTATCAAAGTTTTATAAATGTTTCAAATGAGAGTTCAGGTCTAAACTATGATCTATGGGTAGAATTCCACAACGTTGTTATTCTTCTGAAGACCCTCCTTCCTCCTATAGACCCCTTTGGATTTTCTCTGACCAAAGCCAATAGAACTCGAGTTTCCTCATTGTCAGCTATCAATAAACGTACATGTGTATCACACCAGCCTGTAAAGATGGGGCCCTTCACAGGACGGTCTGTGTCTTCCAGTTTACAGTTGCCATACTGGAAGAGTGCGGCTGTTTATGGAGAAGTTGCAGCAAACTTCTGCAAAGTAGTTAGCCATTCCCTCGCTACTGAGGGCTACATCAACTTCAGAAAGAAAAACTGAGAAAAGTCCGGCGACTAAACACATTAGAGACCAGAGTGACGCATGTGCACAATTGTAAAGATGGGGTTAAAGGGAGCTGGAGGGGGAAGGGATGTTTTGGGAGGGGGCTTGGAACAATGGATTCAAAGAGTCCTCTCTCTGTTAAATTCTCCAGACAGCAGCTTTAATGAATAAAATCACTAATCAGAACTTAAAGTTCATTAGTTTTAGCTCCTCAGTGGGTTGAATGGGTGAACATAGCGCTGCATTTTTAGTGAAACAAAAGAAACAAGGACACCAAACGACTCACCGTGGAGTTTATTAGATAATATGGAATCAGTTAGCAGGGTTGTCACAAGCTGTCAAGAAGGATTCTTTGAATAAGGATCTATTTTTTGAGACAGCACACCAGTGGCGCCATGCAACAGATCGTCTCGTAACGTATTAGTGTTCAACCCCGCCACAATAAGAGTTTGGTCAGAAGTGGAGTTTGAGTTCACATTGTGTGTGTGCTTTGTGTGTGTGCAGCAATCTTCTGCAGCCCATGAACGCTACTTTGAGCACTTCACAGCGCCCCGCAACGGGATGTGAAATTAGTCAGAGTCTGATTGTGGGCTGCGCTGCACGATAGGGACCATAATTGCACCAGTCCACAAAGGTGTGTTCGGACAGAGGGATCAGGTACGCACGCACAATATCTGGTGCGCATTTGCACTGGTGGGCCAGTTATGTGCACCAGTAATTACAAACATCTGTCCTTAAACCTGCCTTCATGTCATGCTTTATAATGATTACATTTTGTTTACAAGGTCTCACCCATGCAGAGTTACCTTTAACTTTTAGTGATGTCACCAGTGGGTGTGGTCCTTACTGCAGATAAAGGTCAAGTGTTTAGGTCAAGGAACAAGCATAAGGGCACATGCAGGGAGTGTTCCACAAACACCTCACACTAGCTCTGCTCTAGCTGAGCTTTGAGGTTAGGAGGCAGCAGCTGTGAGTGTAGCTGAAATAAATACCGTATTTGCCCGAATATAGGACGACCCTGATTATAAGACGACCCCCCCCCCCTTTTCAAGACTAATCTTCAGAAAAAAGACTAAATTCACTTTTTTAAAGAAACTATTTTTATTGAAATTTTGAGAAAATAATTTAACTAATGCTACTAATAATGACAGACTGCTTTAATATTTGCTTATTAACAGTGGTGCACACAACTAGTCCACCAGTCCACCGTACTGATCTCTCTGCTCAACACACCTTTGCTGACAGGAGCTTTCACGGTCAGATTGTGCATCTTCGCGATCATCAGACACTGATGAACTTCACATCCAGTTGTGGAGCTGAGATGGAGTTTTCATGTAGGGGAAGCTTGTTTACACACACACGCTGCTGCGGCAAAATGCACAGACACACACACACAGCTGCGCCATGAACGAACATACACACAAACCGGCTGCTGCGCCATGATCGTGCAGACACACACACACAAACCCGCTGTCATGCCATGATTGCGCGCAGACACACATACACAAACCTGCTGTTGCGCCATGATTGCGCGCAGACACACACACAAACCCGCTGTTGCGCCATGATTGCGTGCAGACACACACACACACAAACCCGCTGTTGCGCCATGATTGCGTGCAGACACACACACACAAACCCGCTGTTGCGCCATGATCATGCACACACACAAACCCGCTGTTGCGCAATTATTGTGCAGACACACACACAAACCCGCTGTTGCGCCATGATCGTGCAGACACACACAAACCCGCTGTTGCGCCATGATCGTGCAGACACACACAAACCCGCTGTTGCGCCATGATCGTGCAGACACACACAAACCCGCTGTTGCGCAATTATTGCGCAGACACACACGCAAACCCGCTGTATGTGTGAGGGAGTGTGTGTGTGGGTGTGTGTGTGTCGGGTGCATATAAAGAACGGTGAGACGGAAGAGGTTCTGAGGGAGAATGCGTGTGTGAATCGAGAGAGCGATGCGAGCCCTCACCTGTACAGTCTGCTGCTGAAAGCACCTGCTGGGTCTGGACATTTTCTGGACATTTTAATCTTCAGTACTAGTAAACCTGTAACTTTGAACTAGGCCAGGCCCGGACCTCTGGAACTCTGGAGTCTGAGCTGCTTCCTGCCGCTTTGACCAAAAAGCCTGCGCCCTCCGCCGGAAAAACTAGGGCGCGATAATAAGATGACCCCCCCTTTTTCAAATTATTTTCAATGAAAAAAACCTTGTCTTATATGCGGGCAAATACGGTACTTCATTTATCCACAGCAAAGCCCCACTCTGTTTTAAAAACTTCTGTCCCACAGGATGCAGGAAGAAACACCACTTGCCTCAACAAATCGTCCCTTTGTCTGGTTACTTATGGAGGGCAGCAGAGTGTTCAGGGGGTGGTGATGATGATGATGGTGATTCACCCTCCTGTTCTTGCTCTGGATGTAATTTGGTGGTAATATAGAAGTGTCAGAGCTCAGAATGAAAGGTGGTGATGGTGGAAAGGCTTTTCTAGATCTAGAGAGAACTCCACCCGAGGAACAACCTGAGGCTCGGCCAACCACCGCTCCATAAAAAAAAGAAGAACAGATAAAGGTAAAGAACACTGGAAGGGTTAATGGCTTTGTATTTGGGGCTGCAGAAGCTCAGTGGTTAGGGTGTTGGTCTTGCAACCGGAGGGTTGTAGGATCAAATCCCAGTGCCGGCTGGGTTACTTTGTCTTTGTGTTCTTGGGCAAGACACTTTACCCTCATTGCCTGCTGGTGGTGGTGGTCAGAGGGCTGGTGGAGCCTCTGTAGCTCCATCAGCATGTGAATGGCTGACTGATGTAAAGCACTACAGTGGAGGAAATAATTATTTGACCCCTTGCTGATTTTGTAAGTTTGTCCAATGACAAAGAAATGAAAAGTCTCAGAACAGTATCATTTTAATGGTAGGTTTATTTTAACAGTGGCAGATAGCACATCAAAAGGAAAATCGAAAAAATAACTTTAAATAAAAGATAGAAACTCATTTGCATTTCATTGAGTGAAATAAGTATTTGAACCCCTACCAACCATGAACAGTCCTGGCTCCCACAGAGTGGTTAGACACTTCTACTCAATTAGTCACCCTCATTAAAGACACCTGTCTTAACTAGTCACCTGTATAAAGGACACCTGTCCACAGAATCAATCAATCAAGCAGACTCCAAACTCTTCAACATGGGAAAAACCAAAGAGCTGTCCAAGGATGTCAGAGACAAAATTGTAGACCTGCACAAGGCTGGAATGGGCTACAAAACCATTAGCAAGAAGCTGGGAGAGAAGGTGACAACTGTTGCTGCAATTGTTCGAAAATGGAAGAAGCACAAAACGACCATCAATCGACCTCGGTCTGGGGCTCCACGCAAGATCTCACCTCGTGGGGTGTCAATGATTCTGAGAAAGGTGAGAAATCATCCTAGAACTACATGGGAGGAGTTAGTTAATGACCTCAAATTATCTGGGACCACAGTCACCAAGAAAACCATTGGAAACACATTACACCGCAATGGATTAAAATCCTGCAGAGCTCGCAAGGTCCCCCTGCTTAAGAAGGCACATGTGCAGGTCCGTCTGAAGTTTGCCAATGAACACCTGAATGATTCAGAGAGTGACTGGGAGAAGGTGCTGTGGTCTGATGAGACCAAAATTGAGCTCTTTGGCATTAACTCAACTCGCTGTGTTTGGAGGAAGAACAATGCTGCCTATGACCCCCAAAACACCGTCCCCACCGTCAAGCATGGAGGTGGAAACATTTTGCTTTGGGGGTGTTTTTCTGCTAAGGGCACAGGACAACTTCACCGCATTAACGGGAAAATGGACGGAGCCATGTATCGTCAAATCCTGAGCGACAACCTCCTTCCCTCTGCCAGGAAACTGAAAATGGGTCGTGGATGGGTGTTCCAGCACAACAATGACCCAAAACATACAGCAAAGGCAACAAAGGCGTGGCTCAAGAAGAAGCACATTAAAGAAGCAGGTCATGGAGTGGCCTAGTCAGTCTCCGGACTTTAATCCTATAGAAAATCTATGGAAGGAGCTGAAGGTCAGAGTTGCACAGAGACAGCCTCAAAACCTTAAGGATTTGGACATGATCTGCAAAGAGGAGTGGACCAAAATTCATCCTAACATGTGCGCAAACTTGGTCATCAATTACAAGAAACGTTTGACCTCTGTGCTTGCAAACAAGGGTTTTTCCACTAAGTATTAAGTATTTTTTGTTAGAGGGTTCAAATACTTATTTCACTCAATGAAATGCAAATGAGTTTCTATCTTTTATTTAAAGTTATTTTTTCGATTTTTCTTTTGATGTGCTATCTGCCACTGTTAAAATAAACCTACCATTAAAATGATACTGTTCTGAGACTTTTCATTTCTTTGTCATTGGACAAACTTACAAAATCAGCAAGGGGTCAAATAATTATTTCCTCCACTGTACATGTTGAACATTTTTATCATGGCCTAATTATTCAAACGTTGTATACTTTGTGTGTTCTAGTTCTTTGAATAATAATAATAATAATAATGGATTGGATTTATATAGCACCTTTCTAGACAGTAAGCGCTTTGACAGAAGCTCCATTATTCTTTCACACACACATTTACACCGGTGGTGGTAAACTACGACAGATGTCTGTAGCCACAGCTGCCCCAGGGCAGTCTGACAGAAGCGAGGCTACCATTCTGACCACCGCCAACATTCACACACAGTCACACAGGCAAGTTGGGTGAAGTGTCTTGCCCAAGGACACAATGTCAATCTAACCCAGCTGGAGCTAGGGATCGTACCGGCGACCCTCTGGTTACCAGACAAGCCACTCTACCAACTGAGCTAAACGCCGCCCTTTGAGTTGTCAGCTTTGGTCTAAGTACCATAGACTCTCAGCCTGAGAGCAGCACAAGTCAACTACCCTGACTACCTGCTTAAACCCTGATTGACAGGTTAACTGGCAACCCATAAAGATGATTTTCCACCTCTCAACCTATCACAGCCTAGATAGACTCAGATCCCATCAGGATGAAGCAAGTAAAGAAACTAGCAAGCATGATCATAGCATGTGCTACTGCACAGTAAATGTTAGAAATCTTAAATTAACATAAAAGTAAAAAGCTGAGGTAAAATAAAACAAAACCAGAGAATATTGGAAGGTAGGTGTCCATAGACAGATGAACATGTGGGAGGCACCGAGACGAGAAGACTTACGAGCTAAGCCTTCAGTCACTTCCTGGATAAGTAATTGGTGGGAGGAAATCTCCTTTTAGATCCAGTGTTTCCACCGCTGTGTGCACTTGTCACTTCGTTCTCAGGGGTTTAAAGGTTTCTCAGCAGGAGGCAGACACATGAACTGAACTACAATAACTGACACTTTTTAAAATGGCCCTGCATAGACTTAAAGAAAAAACCGCCCACATGTTTTGACTGTAGCTCATATCAGACTGCATAATGTAATATCTGGACTCTTAGCTGTTAATTGCAGTCTTTGTTTTTTTAAACTACACTGAAATGGTTTTGAAAAGCTCACTAATGATTTGCATTGTCCCAGCCTTTACCTATGTGTTGTTGTTTTTATGCTTTTAATTTAAAGCGGCTCTCTGGAGCATTTTTCTCTGTATCAAGATTTTCTAAATGTTTTAAATGATATTTCAGGTCTAAACTATGATCTATGGGTAGAGTTCCACAACATCTGTCATTCTGAGGAAAACCCTCCTTCCTCCTAGAGACCCCTTTCCATTATTTCTTGCCGCCGACATTTTTCAGCCAATGAAATTCAAATTTCTGCATTCTCTCAAAATGCACGCGCATCGACCAAACCTGTACCAGTAGGGGGCGCTGTCGTACAGGACGCTCCGTGTGTTTCTCTGCCGTCTCAGCCGTTCACTGAGGACTCACAGCTCATTTCTACTAAAAACCTACCCATTCTCCAGCTAAAGACGAGTTTATTTTTATTTTTAAACCTTTCACCTCGCATAATGGCAAGGCTTGACAGGATTACGCGTTTATTTTGGTCAGAAAGTTCATCCAGGGCCGAGTCAAGTTCAGCTTCAGAGTCCAGCAGCAGCTCTCTGCTAACAGAGCTAATATCAGAAGCAGCAGGGACAGAGAGGGCTCATCAGACCCTCGTAGTATTGTTGGAATAAGATTGTGAACTGTGAGTGATTAAACCCTACACATTGAGCGGTACAGTTCATGTCCGAAGTATATGCGCCGCGCGCACACGCGACCGGACGCGCGTGTCGAGATGTTTTGAGGAGGAGCCTTTGGACGCTAGATTCAAAAACTGCTCTCCTGATGAAATCCTCCGGAGTGCCGCTTTAAATGACAGAACTTTTGGTTTCAGTGTTTAGTGGTGAGAATATATAATGTTTATTTTTTGTATTAGAGCTGAAACAATTCATCAACTTACTCTAATAATCCCAGTTTTAAAAACTCCTCAGAGCAAAAGTAATAGAATGGGGATTTTGGTAAAGTCACATGACTGCACGCTGCTCAGTCATCATGTGTTTCAATGGGACAGTTATTAGAGAACTCTCAGCCCAACAGGTCACAACCTGGAATCAAAACAGGATTCCCGGCAGTCATAAGTCTTTACAGTCAGGGACGGTACTAGGCTGTCTC
>SSNR01000053.1:205488-242988 GCA_006937965.1 Callopanchax toddi | reverse complement strand
GTGCAATATACACAAAATTATACACAATGTGCAAGCATTGATTTTTTTTTTTTTTTGTTACTGTATCTTTTTCCTAAATATCATCAGAGCTCTCAGAACTAATTTCTTCTTCTGATTCTGAGTAACCCTCAATTACTTTTGTTGCGTTTTTGCACACAAACTGTCAGCATGCCAGATGTCAATGGCTTTGGTTGGATCAAAGTCTTTGATGTCAGATGAGCATAACTGGGTTTTCAGGAGGTCAGAGAGGGTCTCACCTTTCAGGCCTGAATGCCAGTCGCTCTTTACCTGCTTCATGACACTGAACCCTCCTTTCCAGTCTTGCAGGGATGGTCAGGAGAGCATCAAAGAGGTAAAGGACGTCAGGACAGCGACAGCATTCGGTTCACAGTAGGCCAGGTTTTCTCCAGAGTTCCTGCAGCAGGGTCAGACAATATTATGCTCCTGCAAGCAATCACTTTTAAATGCAATGTTACGTAACTTTTGAAAGATGTCATCGTATTTGTGTTGCACTTTTAACAAATGAAAATCTTACAATATTAGACATTTAGTTTTTTAAGCAAGTGTTTAAAAACTTTACTGTTTAGGTTAATAAATGTGATCTTTTTAGGTTAGTTAGGACACATGAAAACAATATCTAACTTGTTTACCTGACGTTTTTATAGATGCGTTTCTCAGTTAATTTTCAATAAAATAACAAAAAATAACATTTAGTAAACCCATACCTGTTAGAAAGTGATCGCTGAAAACTCTCTAAAGTGTCAGTTTCTGCGCCTCTTGTTTTTAACCGGAGATTACTGATCCACTTCTGCCGTCTTCTTTTGGTAATTTTTTTAAAATGAAGTCCTTTGTGGCACACGACTTTCGGGAAATAAAAAAACCGTTTGTCTTTCTCCCAATTAGAGCGGTTGCAACAACCATAAACTGCACAGAATTTGGGCATTTTGAAGCCGAGTCAACAGCAAAAGTAGGGTTCTGCAGAGACGGTTACTTCCTGCATTGGGTGACTTCAACGCTTCGTCATGCGAAACCCAGCAGTTGATTGGACCAGACTGCACAGAAGACCGAAGTGCGCCTGCGCGCTGCAGCCATGCTCCGGATTAAGGAAGTGAAGTGTTCATGGGAAATGTAGGACAGAGGGGACACACACACACACAAGAAGCAGAGCGTCACCACCAGCCAAACTGGCTGGTTATTTTTCATCAGTACCCGCCAAAATGATTTTCAGCCCGCATCTGGCGGGTGTTAATTTTGAACCCTGGTCCTAACGTCCCGTTAAACCCTGAGACAGACGCTGGGTGTCAGGTCATCAGATGCCACTCTGACTGAGGGCTGGGAGGCCAATCCGCCATAATGACTGTTTGATGATGAGTCAATTTAATTATCATTAGCCTGATCACACAGTTCCATCCAGGTTCCTCTGGAAAGTGACAGGAAGACTCTAGGAGTGGAATCATGAGAGGAAAGACAAAAGAAGGACAGAAGAGGAGAAAAGAAACCAATGGAGGGAAAGCAGAGTCCTAAAGAGGAAAAACTGATAACAGGATCAAACCAGGACAGGAGGAGATAGTGGAAGAGAAAGGAGGGGAGGGGAGGGAAGGGGAGGGGAACAAGACGAGAACAAAAGAAAAGAATTTAGCTCCATGAAATTAGCTTGAATTTTTCCAAATAATGAATTTGTCTGTTTGGATTTCTTTATTGTGTTATGATTTACTAGTGTTTTTCTCACCTTTATTATCTAGTGGATTCATAAAATTTTAACAATTAAGTAAAGAAATATAAAAAGGTTGAATATTTACAAAAACATAGCAAACATCCGTTTAATGCAGTATTTATTGAATCTGCCTGTAATCTGTAAGATCACTACATGCCCTATAGGTCATAACCAGGTCTCCAAAGAGATTCTGAGTCTCAGATGGACATTACTGGTTAAATAAAGATGAATACAAATGTGTTTTAAAGTGTAAATATGAAATATTATAATAAATTAAGAACCTCAGAAACATTTGTGACCACATTTTTGTATTTTGTAAAATTTAATTTTCACATAAGTACTTCAAAATCATTCTATATTTCATATTTATTATCGTAATGATCTGAATATGAGACGACAATGACAACGCCTCCTTTTTAACAAAACATTTTTTTATTTCTCACCGATCTGCAGCAGTGTCTCTCCCAGTCTCAATGGCCATGAGTGTTGTTCCAGTCAGAGGACTGCTTCTTGTTTCTAGAGGCTCTTTTTTGAGTGATGTCATTGGTGGGCGTGGTCTTTACCATAGATAAATAAATGACAGAACGACACTTCAACATGACCCAAACGTCTCTTTAACCTTTTAACTTCCACATCAAGAGAAATGCAAAGTAAAGTTGACTTTTTCAAACATTTCTATTCATTTGAGGCATTTTGAGTTATTCTGTTATGCTAATTAAGGATAATATCACGTGTCTAATATTAATATTAAGGCTATAATTATTCTATTCAAACATGTTTTACTTTTTAACCAAGCTACTTTTTTAGTTCAGTAGTTTGATTTCAGTGAAGTTCAGTTCACCTGCCAGGTAAAGGGTTAATAAAGTCACGTCTCTCTTCTGCTGATGTGCTTTTATGTAAACACGTTAGCAGACTGAAGCTAACTCTGGCTAATCCCTTTATTCTGATCAGACTTACTGATTGTCACATATTTTCTGATCAGTTGTGTGTGTGTGACTTCAAATTGTTCTCCCAAATCCTAGACATTGTTTGGGTTTTGTTGTGCCATAAACCTTGTGTTTAGTGTTAAATGTGTCATTTGTCTGCAGCAGACCTCTTCTCCTCAGCTCAGCTCACAGACACAGGACAGGCTGCAGCAGCTAAAACTCACTGTCAGAGAGAGAAACACATTGATTGATTGATCACATCCACTAAAGCATGAACAAACTCTACAACTTTCAGCGTTTAACAGGTTCCAGTTTAAAGCTGAAGAGGAGGAGGCAGGACAATGAGAAGACCTCCAGAAGACATGCATTTAGAAATGAGGAACTGGGGAATAAAGTTATGAACTAAACGAGGCATGCAGAGAGGAACCTGTAAAGTAAAAAAAAAAAAAGACTAAATTAGGAGGAATAAATTACAAGGAGATGTTAAACTGTGAAAATCAATAAAGAAGGAGATAAGAAAACAGGAAAAGATATGAAGAAGATTGAAATGTAGAGGAGGAAGGAAGGGCAAAGTGAGAATGAGAGATAAGTGGAGAAAAAGTCACTTGAAAAAGCGACTACAGAAAAATTAGTAAAACAAGCTAACGGCTAAGAGGAGATGGTGTCTGAGGAGGGAGCGACAGGAGAAACGAGTCTGATTGTAACAATTAGACTGATTAAACAAGTGGCGCTCTGCTACATTTCACCCACATCCCTTACCTAAATTACCGCGCGCTGCTTGGCTTCCTAACATGCCTGGGAGGGTAAACAAAAGAGACTCCCACCAGCAACAACACACGCGCACGCACACACACACGCACCCTCGTAAAGGAAGAGTACCCTCTTGACTCATGAATATGCTCACAGTGTGGCCTGCAGCTGAAGGGAGGGTATTTTATTTTACCGAGGAGGGAGAGGCTCATATCTGGAGCTGGTGTCTAGTTAATACCGTCTGAGGGAGAACGCTGGAGCAGAGCAGCTGCCAGTGTCTGGACACAAAGACTGAGCTGTTGGGTTCTGAAGGAACATAGCGGACGAGGCTCGGCTATCTCTACGACTAACTTACAGAGTCTTTATTGGACCCGACACAAAAACACAGCAGGACCAGCATGTGAATCACATCCAGGCGCTCTCTTATGAACTGTCTGGCTGCTGAGAGCTTCGCTTTGACTTTGAAATAAATTTGTGAAAATTGGATCACTTCTTGTGTCTAACAGGAACGGTTTGAGCAAAACCAAGCACCCCCCACCCCCCAAGAACTCTCAGAGAGAGTGGCAGAGGGCAGAGAGCTGGCAGCCATGTAGCAAACACTTCCTCCGACAAGCTGCTGCAGTCTCTCACTGTTACACTCATCCTTTACCACTCAGGCAAAAAGACTGGGATGGATTCTTTACAATGTACAGGTGGTAAAATAACTGGAACACATCACCAGTTTTCTGACTAAATATATGTCTAAAGGTCTGTAATGACCCATCCAGTCCACACGTGAAGAATCAAACTATCCATGTATATGTGTGATAAATGAGTGATACAGTGAGAAAGGATAGAACACATGATGAAAGGAAGGTGCAAAAGGGCCTGGAAAGCCATGAAACCAGCTAGAATCTATTAGTAATTAGAAATAAATCCAGCCACTTAGTGCAAATCAGTGTCAGCTACTTCAGTCCCACTGATGACCTAAAAGAGGGTCTCATTACCAAGGTGTCACACTAGAATCATCTCATGATGAGCTCAACTAAAGACCTTCACAACCTTAATGTCCTGATGACGTTGGTTACAGAAGAACGTCTAAACTACTGGTGGAATCTGGAAGTGATGAGAACATCATAAACCAGCCCAGCCAGGTGATCCAGACAAGATTTCAGACAGAGGAGTGAAAATAATGTTTACAAAAGTCATAAAGGACAAGTCAAAAGCTTCAGAAGGACCTGGAATCAGCAGGTACACTTGTTTTAAATTAAGGGAACTCTGGAGGTGGAGCATCATGGTGTGGGGTTGGTTTTCAGCATACGGCTCTGCAACGCTTCATATGATCGATGGAAGGTTGAATAGAATAATGTAGCGAGATGTTCTGGATAAAAACCTGCTGCCTCTACCAGGATGATGAAGACGAAACCAGGAGGATGTTTCAGCAGGACGATGATCCCAGACACTGTGTACTGGTTACAGAGAGAGAAAATCAAGCTGCTAGAACGGTCCAGACAATCAGCTGACCTGAATCCTAGAGAACATCTATGGAGACAACTAAAGGTCAGAGAGGAACCTTCAGGATCTGAAGACCAGAATCACACCTGAGACTAGTTTCTCCTCCAGGAGGTGTCTGGAAGCTGCAGCACCAACAAAGACTTTAGACTGAGAATATAATCCATTTCAGGAAGAGGCTAAATACTTTAACCAGTCATTTTATTTTATTACCAGGGGTGCTTATACTTGTGTCAGTCAGGTATTTACGTGAGTACCAGGCATTGATGCTTGGTACTCACACCAGGTTTTGTACACACACCCATCCCAGTAGTGGGTCCTACTGTTCTCTGTTCCTTTGTGTAGAGTCTTTAGTGGCTAACATTCAAAATGTGATCTTTTATGAGCTTCCTTTGGCTCTGTTGTCCTGTATAGAGCTCTTATGCTCAGGTGGATACCCTGCTGCAGCCACCCCCCCCACCCTCCCATCCCCTTTACATGTTTTGAATCATCACTTTTTCATTGAATCTCAGTAATCCACTAACAGTCGTTTGTGTAACAGTGCTGGAGGCTTTTCACCGTATTGGCTCACGCCTGGATGTGCTACACTGCACATGGGACAGTCTATTACAGGAACTCAGCCAGAGTCGCAGCTGTTTATTTATTTTGTTTGCAATGTATTGAAAAGTTGACCTGAGAGAAATATGGTGAGCTGTGAGTTCTAGTTTACATTCTGAAGTTTATAGGCTGCAGGGAGTTTAAATGGGTGTTAGGACCTGTTTGTTCGTGTGTATCAAAATATGTATACGTGTCCCTCCCGTGTCCCCTTAAGAACACTGGATTATACCAAATACACAACAAAAAGTAGGGATGTCCTGATGAAAATAGTAAAGGAACATGTTTTGATCAAAGTCTGTTAAGTCAGTTAAACGTCTGGGATATTGATCTGATCAGTGATGTTGAGGTTGATAATCAGCTGATTTGGTGTTAAAGGTCCCATATTCTGCACTTTCTATCCACTCTGATAGACTTCTTTTACATCTCAATAACATGTCAAAGCTCTGCATTTGTCAAACTGACCCTTACTTTAAGATCAGCTGTTGTTCTTCCACCCCCTCATCCAACCTGAAGCTAAACTTTCTTTTCAAATGGCAGTTGAGGAGCTGAGCTTCTCTAAGCCCCGCCCATCTCTCTTCTTCACTTGTTTGCGAGACATTGATGGGTCTTCAGGGTCTCAGATGAAGGGAATAAAAGAGACTTTTGTGCTCGTTGATCAACCATCTATGAAGCAACTACTGTGCTTTGCTCGTAGCTTCACCATGACTGTTTACTAACGTTTGTGAAGATGAGCGCTCCCGTGGTTTTTAAAGGGCGGGCTGGGCTCAGATAGACAAAGGTGCTCATGATTGGCGCTGTCCTCAAGAGAGGAGTGGTCTTTTCCCTTCTTGACGTCAGCAGGGGAAAGATTTAGAAACCACCTGTTTTAGCATTAGCGCAAAACACATTTCCCAAAAAGTTAAAATCAGGAAGTGAAAACGGTGAAAATATTTGAACACTCTTGGGTCTCAGACACAGTCTGTGGGACTGATATGACTGTTAGAAGAGCTTTAGAAAGTGAATTTTGCAGAATATGGGACCTTGAATGAAATTAACAAAGGTGCAACAATGAGACCAGCCCAAAATCAGGAACTTCTCATCTTTCTTGACTGCTTTTCAATAGGTTTACATTAGACCAGGGTCACTAGTGGTAGCATGAGGTGAGACCTGGACCCTACAGAGGTCACACAGACAGTCCAACTCTATCAGGATGGCGCATCGCAGTTCCATCACCAGAAGGTCTGCTGTGTCTCTCAGCTCAGTCTCAAGAGCATGGAGGAGCTTCCAGGAAACAGGAAGTTACTCTAGGAACAGCATCTGAGTTACTAATCTACTGAACGTCAGAAGAATAGTTCCTGTTTCCAGAGACTCTACCCACTTTGAGTAATGTCACCGGTGGGCGTGGTCCTTACTATAGATAAATAACTTCTAGAACATTACTTCAAAATGATTCATTATGTTTTTATGATATGCAGGATTATTATACTTAATATTTTTACTGACTCTGCTAACAGACGCACCCTCCCAGCCTCTGATTGGTTCAGATCCTAACTTTCTAACCCAATAGGTCCTTAGGACCCGTCCAGGGTGTCCCCCGCCTCTCGCTCCATGATGCTGGAGGTAGGCACCAGCTCCACGCGACCCCTAGGAGAAAATGGATGGATGATGAATGTATAGGTCCTTAGACCTGAACAAATCATTCCAAACATTCTACATTCAAGACAACTTGAGCAGAGCCCAAAATGATAATAATCAGGATACGTGTCGACCCTACCAACCTACTCCTTCATGCTTCCTTCAGTTTAAGTCACTTGACAGATTTGTTAATAGTCAAGTCAGAGGATAAACCAACTGAGCTAAGAGATCTTTGTTTAGAGACACAAAACTGCATTGTTCATTGAACTAAGTACAATCATGAACTTTGTGGTGGAAAAGAAATCCCTGATCATCCATTACCGATAGAATGTTTATTATGTGAATAGAATACCATCAGAACAGGAACAGGTTTCCTCCATCCTATCAGGGACGGTGAAATGAGAGTTTTCACCTCCTGCTCGAGCTGCTGTTTCTCAGAATTTATCATCCATTCATCAGCGAGAACAAATAAATACAAAGAAAAGCCAGAAGACAGATGTGGAGAGGAGCATTAGGTCGGTGCTATCAAACTCAGTGATGAAGGGTCAATCAAAACAGATGGTGTCACTTTGAAAAGCAAAGTGTTGGATTCTTTTCCAGAAAGCAGGAGGTACGTTGTCGCTCTCATCTCCCCGTACTTTGGTCTTCCCGTTGCACCCATCCCCTTTGACCCAAGCGTAACAGTTGTTTTCCTTCAAATCAGTTCCATAGTTGGCTCAGAGCTCGGTCCTGGAGGAGAGTCCCGCTGACTCGCAAAACTGCGTTCCCTCCTGCAGCTCCAGATCTGTTGCTGCTGCAGCAGGTTGCGAGACACCCCACGTCAGGAAGCTGAGATAAGTCTTCAAATTGGTATTAAAAGACAATAATTTAAATATTAATGACGGAGTTGGAAAGAGCTTGCGCGCTTATGGAGAGGATAGCTGCGCGTCCTGACGCAGCTGGAGAGGAGCAGCAGTGTGCCATGGGCAGGTGGATCAGACAGGTGGAGGGAGGAGGAGCTGAGAGAGCAGCAGGTAGACTCTTTAGTAATGATCAGATCATTGTCAGTAATAAGTTTGTTCTTTTGGGGCACAAAATGGACCAGAGTGTCAAAACAATGTCGACTTTTCTGTGTCTGAAAAGCAGTAGAAACACAACTATTTTTCTCAAAATGTTATTTCAACCACAGTCTAATTATTGGGGATCTCGTGCACAAGAATATATGTTTAATTATTTAAATATATATAAAAACAACAGATTTCTATTGGTATTGTAAATATATTTCTATATGATGGATGGATGGATGTCTACATGGTGCCCTCAAGTTTTTGTATTTTTTCATCCTAGAAAAAGTCAGTAAAACCTGTTTTTATCCAAATGAAGGAGATTTATGGTTCATTTTCTACAGATCAAGTAGCCATTAGCCCTCATCATCACTACAATGTGACATTTACAGTCAATCCATGTGATTGGTATCAGTGATCGGCAGCAAAAAACGTGATCGGAGCATCCCTAGTTATTATACATAATAACCTGATGAAGTTTAGATTTAAAGGTTGTAATAGATGTCAGAGTATAAATCTCAGGGTGTTTAGTAGGGTGAGTCCAGTCTCATGATGCTGCAGAGCTGAAGGCAGTAGAGGTGTTGGAGATGATGAGCTGAATATCTTCACTAGACCTCCTGTGACATTTATTATGGGCCAGGTGTAGAAGAGAGGACAGATAGAGAGGTGTCTTGTCCTGAATTTTCTTTTAGACAAATAGAATCCAGTGATGGAGTCTACAGGTATGAAGGGAGGACGCATTGGGAAGCATTAGTGACAAAACTGATGACTGAGTGAATCTGAATTTCTTTCATGAGCATTTGATTTAGAACTGGCTTTGTTCTTTTGTCATTTCTGAACAATAAAACTATATATATATATATATATATATATATATTCCCGAACTAATAAGGAGAGTACCGGCACTTATTTTTTTCCACTTAAAGCACTGGGTACATCTCATTATAATGACTGTTTGTTTAGCCAGGCATGAAGTTTTAACAATGTCAGCGAGTTTTATCTGCATGTAAATGAGACCCCTTCAATCCACAGAGTCATCATTTAGATCAAAAGACAGGATGTTTTCAGTAAATGTCCACTGAGAGTGGAGGAATGCCTTTTGGAAACAAATGAGTGAAATCTCTAATAGGCTTCTATTCTTCTAGCTATAAAGTGAACAGAATTTAATGTGTTTTAAGGAGCACTGTGTTCCAAGGAACATCAGGAGAAACATTATTTTCTTGCCAGCAGCAAGAAATCTGAAATCCAAACAATCTCAGCAGCTCAAACACACTGTATGAGAGTGGTTCATTGAAGATCACAGTCTACAGTCATAAAACAACCAAACATCATGTTTACTATCAGGAGTAGGAGACAGAAATACTCTGGTTGAGTTTAAGGGAGTAGTTTGTGTTTTGTGGTGTTTCTTTGTAAATGTTATGAACAATTAACAACTTTCCTGTTGTTTACTGGTTTTTGAACTTCCTCAAGTTGGAGAAACTGATTATTTCTAAAGCTAATGGTTAGACCCGTTCCAAACTCGTGTTTTAGAACAACTTTACCCTCAGTAATATCACAGTCATCGTTGCCAGGTCAACATATTATACAGTAAGTGATGTCCCGATCCGATCACATGATCGGAAATCGGGCCAGATCACGTGACTTCACACTCGATCGGAATCTGGCGTTACCTTCCTATCCGGACTCATTACTATTACAGCGTTTCCTACACGTGTCCCGCTATGGCTAAATAAACGCCACCATACCCGGGACTCCCCCTCCCCCTGAACGGACCGCAGCATGTCGTTCTGAACTCGGTCCTGGGGGAGGTGGCGAGGCCGGCTGCCGAGCAAGTCACACCTGTAGCAACTCCTTAGCTCGTCACCCCTAGGGCGTCCCGTCATGACATCACTTTGTTGGGAAAACGCTATTGGTTAAATGCCGGCAATGTAGAACAAGGAAGCAGCTTGAAGCAGAAAGCATGTCTGCGGTCTGGAGGTAATTTAAAGTTGATGACAACAACATTGTAGAAGTATCAGATCGGGACTTGGTATTGGCAGATACTCAAAATCAAATGACTCAGACTCGAGGGCAAAAAACATCACCTTGACAAACAACAAGACTTAACAAAACCAGTTTGTCCAGTTGTAACCTGAGTCAACAATAGGGCTGGACGATAGGAAAAACTGCGATAGTTGATAACAGTGCTTAATATTGCGATATCGATAACAGATGCGATATATGAACAACCCCGTTTTCCCCCAGTAGTCCAGGTACTGGACACCGCAGCACATCCAGCAACAAATTCATTCCAAATACCTGCTAAAACTTTACTAATATGTTGATGCTGCATGTCCACTTAATGGGAAAAAGCTCTTCTGATCTATAAAAACTATGTTTTCTACCTCAACAGGATCCAAATCCAACACTAAGCAGCTAAATGAAAAATGTAAAAAGACTCTAAATACACACAGAGAAAAACACTGCAGCTATGCAATATGATTCCTATCCACACAAGTCACCATTTAAATTAAAGCCCAAATGATTTCCTTTCTAACAGGTTGTGTTTCATCACTACGACAAAACGCAGTGACCCAGCTGCTGGAGAAAAGGAAAAACAACGTGATGAAGTCAGAATCAGAAATTCATTCAATTTAGGATCAGTTCAAATGTTTTAACTTCATGTTTCTCAGATCGTCTCAACCTGAACGTTTCACGGCTAAATGTCTGATGGAAAATCCTCCATTATAGACTCCTGTCTCTCTGATGGACTCCTGTCTCTCAGATGGACTCCTGTCCCTCAGATGGGCTCCTGTCTCTCAAATGGACTCCTGTCTCTCAGATGGACTCCTGTCCCTCAGATGGGCTCCTGTCTCTCAGATGGACTCCTGTCTCTCAGATGGACTCCTGTCCCTCAGATGGGCTCCTGTCTCTCAGATGGACTCCTGTCCCTCAGATGGGCTCCTGTCTCTCAGATGGACTCCTGTCCCTCAGATGGGCTCCTGTCTCTCAGATGGACTCCTGTCCCTCAGATGGACTCCTGTCTCTCAGATGGACTCCTGTCCCTCAGATGGGCTCCTGTCTCTCAGATGGACTCCTGTCCCTCAGATGGACTCCTGTCCCTCAGATGGGCTCCTGTCTCTCAGATGGACTCCTGTCTCTCAGATGGACTCCTGTCCCTCAGATGGACTCCTGTCTCTCAGATGGACTCCTGTCTCTCAGATGGACTCCTGTCCCTCAGATGGGCTCCTGTCTCTCAGATGGACTCCTGTCCCTCAGATGGACTCCTGTAGTTTGGTCTCTAGATCTTTGTCCTTGGCTAGATGTTCAATATTATTGGAAAATATTATAATGTACAAAGCTAATAAAATACCTGACCAATAAACATTTAGAAAATGTTTTAGAATAAATAGTTCTAATTTAAAAGGAACTGAAGTCTTTAAAAACCTGATTAGAACCAAAGAGAAGGAATTTAGTATTTCTGTTAACAGTATAAAATTATGGAAAGAATCAAGGTCATTAAATATATTTTAAAATGTTTTGAATCAAAGGTATGAGGTCATTTTGAAAATGTAAATGAAGATTGGGTCTGAGACTAAGTTTGAAAGTTAGAGCAGGAATGTGCTGGAAACGGATTTAATCTTCTTTCTCAGCTCCTTTTCATTCATATTGATTTTGTGTGTACATTCTGTTTGCTCGTTTTGAATGAAATAATAAGAAGTTAGTTGATCATCATCTCAGCGTCTCTGAGTCTACTGACCCGTTTATAGATTTGAGGAGGAGGAGGGGGGGTGTCGGACCGAGAGCAGCACATCTGACCCACGTCGTGCTACCGTCTCCTCCTGAACTGTAGTTCTGTCATTAAATCCTCGTTGTCAGCGCGACATCGTCCTCGTTGTTATTACAGCTGAGATCCGACTACAGCTGACTGCTGTTTTAGTGTCTGGAGCGAGTCGCTGCTAAGCGGCGTAGTTCTCCCCCACCACGTTTATATTTCATACTTCTGGTTTAATGCGTTCATGTGGTTGAACCACGGGGAGGCGTTCAGCGCCTCTTGTAATCCATTTGACCAACTCTTTATTCTTGCAAACACACAAGCTCACACACACGCTAGCATGCACACACAAACGCAAGACACAGTACTCCGCGGTTGTCCTGCTGAGGACGTGTTTGTAGAACTTCATCTCTCTTGAAATCAAAGTGTCTCCAAATGAGAGACCTGATATTGTTTTAACCACGAGGTCGTCACTGACATTTTCCTCTCTTGTTTTGCTCTCAGCCATTGCAACGCGAAGCAAAGCTAACTCGGGTAGCATCAACCGGGTTACGTAGGGAGCGGGCCTAAACGTAAACGGAGCCATCTGATTGGTCACATATGGGAAGGGCTAACGTAAACAAAGCCGTCTGATTGGTCATATATGGGAAGGGCTACATTTGATTGGTCAAATACTTCCGTATTAGCTTACAGAGAGTTGATTTATAGAACATATGGATACATTTCAACCCTTCATTTATCGCCGTTTTTGACGTATTTTGCGATAGGCCTACCGCACGTCCTGTTATCGCGATAACAATACATTTTCGATATATTTTCCAGCCCTAGTCAACAACATCAGGGGGAGCATGCTTGGCCCCACCTCCCTCTATCTCTGATTGGGTGTTTTTTACCTTTGCTGGTTTGGATGGTTAGTTTGGTCTTGATCTCCTGTCTCCTGCTTCGGTAAATTCCAGGTTTAAAGTCAGGAATGAAGTGGGTGAAATATGGGAAAAAGTTCAACAAAGACTGAGTCAAAAAGACTAACTGAACCTACCGAGAGCCACGCCCTCATATGGGGACTCTGGCTTCCTTGCATCAATAAACCTTTAGTTCTTATTAAGGCTTAAAGGCCTATTCATACTCCACGAGAAGAAAGAAATTTGTTCTCGCTGGGGTCTGCGAGAACAAGAAAAAAGTTTGTTTCGACAGGGAGCATTCATACTCCACGAGAACTCAGTTGTTGAACTATTTCAGCAACGTGTCATTCAGGTGTGTGTGTGTGGAGGGGAGGGTGTGTGTGTGTGCAGTTTACTACGTGAGGAGTGGAGGCATACGGGTCTCCTGTGCAAACCCTCGCAGTCCGCGCTGGTCCTCCTAGCTCGGGTCGATCCAGACCGTGACCCTTCAGGTCCGTCAGCCCAAAGCAGCACAGCAGGTGCCGGAGAAAAACGTCAACCGCTAACCGCACTAACCACGCTCATCCTCCCTTTCTGATCAATCACAGCAGTTGTTCTCGGACATCCTGCCAATGTGCACAAGAACAAGCTGTTAGCGCTGCCGAACTGGGTCTGCGAGAACAAAATGACGTCATTTTGTTCTCACAGACCCCCAGCGAGAAGAAAGTTCTTTCTTCTCGTGGAGTATGACTTGGCCTTTAAACTTTTAATTAGTAGGTTCAATTATTATAATTTTGACGTTTTTCCCCCATTTTACATTTTTGACAGGTTTTTAAATGTCCTTTGTCAGATTGTTTGATTTTAATTCTGCTGTTTAAAATAAGTTTTATAATTTCATTATCTTTAAATTTTTGGTTAGAATTTTTTCTAATAAATGATTTTATTAATATTTAATGAGTTTTTATGTAAATTCTATATAAACTGTGTTTTCTGTTTTCTTTTATTTTGGTTTCATTTTTACTGAGTTCAGAGGTCCAACTAATCGATTGAACTAAGGAAACTTTAGAAATGCACAACAAATTAAAGCTTGCAGATCAGGAGGTTCAAAGAACAGATTTGATTTGAATAATTAAAGATCCAGAGTCAGACTCAAAGTCCAGTTTCATTGAATGAATGCTTTGGTGGACAATAAGCTGTCAATAAGCATAATAAGCTGCATTTGTTTAATTACTTTTCATTTTGCTGAAAATGTAATGAGGCCATCATCTTTTCAGTGCATGTTAAACTACCAGTGTTTTGCCTTAAAATGCTAATGTGTAGCTTAGCCTTCCTACCAGCCTATCTTTGACTGACAGTTTTAATCATCAAACTCCAGAGAATTGTTTTTGTTTGTTTGTTTTTAACACATTAGAGCCACCGTAGAAGAAGACCTTTTCACACATCGCCCCTATGTTTCCTCATACTGGGTACATTGGTCTTCTGGTAATCTTCCATGTTGTAATTATGGCTGATATATGAGATAATTCAACTCAGTTGTTTTCATTAGACAAATCAACCCCATAACAAAGTATACAAACACACCTTTTTTGGTAATATAGTGACTGTGTGGAGTAGTTCTAGTCATTCATCTGAGCTGTGGTCAGAACCAACATAAAGCAAACAGCTGAGCTAAATTCTCCTTCACTGCCTCCCTCTCCTCCTTCGTCTGGCTGTCTGCAGCCTGAAGCTGAGTGCAGCCAGGCTGGATGAGAGGCTGCTGGAGGAGGACCTGGTCAGGCGCACGAAGGGAGTGAAGTGTCATTTGAAAGCCTGCCGGATTAGAGTGAACACACGTGACGATCTGTGGGACTTTGACCACGTAGGTTCTCAGTAAAGAGTTTAGACAGAACCTCTCTTGGAAAAAACAAGTCTGTTTGGAGTGTAAGAGTTCAAATAACAAAAACTATGGCTGCAGCTGTTAGATGTTTTAGTATAGTATTATTAGGGGCAGAATTAGCTCAGTTGGGAGAGTGGCCCGTCTGGTAACCGGAGGGTCACGGGTTCAATCCCCAGCTCTGGCTGGGTTAGATTGTCATTGTGTCCTTGGGCAAGACACTTCACCCAACTTGCCTGTGTGAGTGTGACTGTGTGTGAATGTTGGTGGTGGTCAGAAGGGCCAATGGTCAGAATGGCAGCCTCTCTTCTGTCAGTCTGCCCCAGGGCAGCTGTGACTACAGACGTCTGTCATAGTTTACCACCACCGGTGAGAATGACTGTGTGAATGAATGATGCAACTCTGTAAAGTGTCTTTGAGTGACCTAAAAAGCACTATATAAAACTGATGCATTATTATTATAATAATCTATGTATTATTTGGGTAATTGTAAAACACAACAGTCCAAACTTTTTGAGACGAGTACACCAGCTAAGTACTGTGGCAGTAGTTCAGTTGAAACAAACAGCATATATAAACCAACAGGCTGATGCAAAACTGTCATGTTTACGAAAAAGTAATATAATTATAAAAAGTTCTTTGGGAAGCGATGTGGCCACATATGTATTTACCGCAGTACAACATAGCGGTCAACTCACTTTATGGTGCCCTAGATAGTAGACGAGTGGACATTTTGAACGGAGCCATAGAGCGTGTCCAAATTCAGGTGCTACATCCTTCAAAGGCAGATTACGTCACAGCGATACAATGAAGGCTGTCCAAATTCAAAGGCTCTTCCAAATGCAGCCCACAAATGTGTTGTTCTTTTCCCTGGATTTGAGGAACAGGCTGGGTAGGCTGGGTCCCTCAAAGGATGCAGCCCCTGAATTTGGAGACACATCATGTTGTTCAACAGTAATAAATGCTCTCATAAAACACAAGGTCAATGAGCAGTACTGTATCAGGGTCAGGGTTTAGAAGAAGAATCAAATCTAAGAAATATACCTCAAGGATTTTTGTAATTGCTTTCTTTAAAATGTTATTAGCCCCCATTGGTCCAACTGAATACATTTCTTTTTATTTCTTTTTATTTATTTATTTTTTTATACTTTGTTTTTTATTATTTTTCACATACAACAAACATAACCAAAACATACATAACAGTCAATAACAGCCTGGATAATACAGTCTTACTTATTTCACCCTTTACATTCAGTCACTTGTCATCACTTGCAAAAAGTATCCATTTTCTCCCTTGTTTATACAACTTGGGTTCTTTTAATCTGAGCTTATAGGTCATTTTTTCCATCCCTAAAATTTCCTCCACTATCTTGATCCAATCTTCTTGACTTGGTGGTTCAGGTTTAAGCCAGCTTTTTGTTTTTGCTTTTTTTTCTTGCCGCTAAGATTATTTTCATCAAGAACATATCCTTGCTTTCCACCACATCCATTATTTTCCCCACGTACAGTACCACACAGTTGTTTGGGATTTTATATCCAAGAATTTGATTTGTTACTCCAACTTGCTCCCAGTACCTGGTCATTTTACTGCAACTCCAAAAGATGTGCGTGTGATTAACATCTACTTCTCCACATTTCCTCCAGCAGTCTTGTTGAGTGGAGATTTGTTTGCTTTTAATTTTGGGTGTAATGAAATAACGTGTTAAATTTTTCCAACAAAATTCTCTCCATAAAGGTGAGTTTGTTGAACTGTGTTGTACTTCACACATTTGAAACCATTCCTCATCTGTTATTTTAATCGATAATTCTGTTTCCTATTTTTCCTTCAGGTATATTGTTGATTCCTCTCTATTCTCCACCAGAGCGTTATAAAAGGCTGAAATGATTTTAATTCTTTTTTGTAAATATGAGTCTATCACCACTCCGATTATACTGTAGTTTGTATCTAATAATTTGGGTTTGATATGTTTGTTATGTTATGTTATATAAATCTTGAAATCACTTTGTCCCATGTTTTGAATCTACTTTGAGGAACAGGAAGTGGAAGTGATTGAAATAAATGAAGCGGTCTAGGAAGAACGTTCATTTTTATTGTTTGTATCCGAGTGCTAAATTCTGTTGGCAATGTTGCCCACCTATCCAAGTCCTTTTTAATATTTTCTTCTATTTTATTATAATTAATATCAATCATAGTAGAGAGTGACTTAGTCAGGATTACACCCAAGTATTTGAGAGATTTGGAGTTCCATTTTAATTTGTACTTGTCCGTAATTTGTGCTGAGGGTGTGTAGTTAAATGATAAAATTTGTGTTTTTGTTATGTTTATTTTGTAGCCTGAATAGTATTCTTATGTTGAGAAAAGGTTCATTAAATTTGGAATACAATAGTCTGGTTCTCGGAGAAAAACTATAACGTCATCAGCAAAAAGTCCTATGCGATGTTCTGCTCCCGCTAATTTGACACCCTTTAGATTTTGGCTTTGCCTAACTGCTTGAGCAAGGGGTTCAGCATATAGAGCAAAAAGTAGAGGGGATAAGCCACATCCCTGTTTGTTTCCTCTTTTAAGCTGTATTCTATTTGTTAAGCTGCCATTTACCTTGATTCTGGCTGTGAGGTTATGATAGTGTTTTAACACACTGTATTGAGTCTTCTTTGAATCCAAATCGTTCTAATGTTTCATATAAGAACGCCCAGTCTACACTATCAAATGCTTTTTCCTGGTCCAAACTGATTAACACTGAACTAATATCTGATTTTTGTACTTGATCTATAATGTGGAGAACTCTCCTTCTGTTATCTTGGGTCTGTCTCTCTCTTATGAACCCCGTTTTGTCTATGTCGATTAAGTCTGGTAAGAAAGTCTCAAGCCTTTTACTAATAATTGAAGTGTATATTTTATAGTCTACATTAAGTAATGATATTGGCCTATAGTTTTTACATTGCTCCCTATCCCTGCCCTCTTTAGGAATCAGTGTGATGATAGACTCACTCCACGATGGAGGAGCCACTCCTTGTTTAAGAGTCCAGTTGAAGCATGCTAAGAGTAAAGGCTTGAGTTCCTCCCTAAAGACTTTATAAAATTCAGATTGGAAGCCGTCGCTGCCCGGTGACTTATTTGTTTTCTGTTTACCAATCGCTGACTCCAAGTCTTTATCTGTTATCTGTGATACAATCAGTTTATTTTGAACTTCCCCAATGCTGGGTAGGTCAAGTGAATTTAAGAATTGTCTAATAGATTTTTGGTCTGTAGATTGTGGTTGTGAATAGAGTTTTGTGTAATATTTCTCAAACTCATTTTCTATTTCCTGTGGCTTGTAGTATAACTGGTTGCTGTCCTCATCTCTGATTTTATTTACAGTCGTTGATTCCTGCTGTTTGCGCAGTCGTCTCGCTAGAAGTTTAGTTGCTTTGGGCCCTGATTCATAGCTTTGTTTTGTGAATCTTACTTTCTTCTCAATGTCTTCTGTAAGTGTCTCATTAATTTCTTCTCTAATTTTCTCCATTTGTTGTAGAGCTGATTGATGTCCAGTTTTTTTATGTTCATCCTCTAGACACTTAAGTTTTTCAGTCATGTTTTTATATGTCCATATCCTAGTACGTTTATGTGCTGCTGTTAAAGCGATTATTTTCCCTCTTAAAACCGCTTTCAATGAGTCCCACAATATGGCTGGGTTCACATCTCCTGTGTCATTTTCATCAACATATTGTTTAATGTCTTCTTTAATTTGCTTTATAATATCTTCCCTATTTAAGATACCCAAGTTGAGTTTCCATGTTGTATTGATTTTCCTATTACCCAGGTTGATATTTAAGCTAATCATACTATGGTCTGAAACGTCTGCTACCTCAATTTCACATTCTAGTACATTATAAATTTCTTCTGAGTTAATCAAAAAATAATCAATTCTTGAGTAGACTTTATGTGTGGCTGAATAATGTGTATAGTCCTTTGCTTGAGGATGAAGCTCTCTCCAGATATCTACCAATCCCACCTCCTGTATAATTGTATTCATTAATTTAGTCACACTGTTTTTGTTATTTTTGATACTGGTTGTATCCATATTACGGTTTAAGACAACGTTAAAGTCCCCTCCACTAATCAGCATACCCTCTGACTCCTGAGCAACCACATTAAACATTTCTTTGTAAAATTGATTCTTACTTTCTGGCGGAGCATATATATTAACCAAGGTTACAAGTTTATTCTCCAATTTTCCTTTAACCAACACATATCTACCCTCTTTGTCTATGACCTTTTTGTAGCTTTCAAACTGTACCTGGTTTGCAATTAGGATAGCTACTCCCCTTTTTTGACTCGATTTATAGGAACTATAGAACATCTTTCTGTAGCCAAACCTCTTCAATTTTTCATGGTCTTGTGTGGACAGATGTGTCTCCTGTAGAAAAATTATTTGAGGCTTTTCCTTTTTAAGTTTAGTCATGACCTTACTTCTTTTAACTGGATTATTTAACCCGTTTACATTTAGTGACACTAACTTAATACCATTAAAAAGCATTTGATTGAAAAGAAGTATATATTGAAGATTTCCAGGCAAAGAAAGAACATAGGCCTGAACATGTGGCCTAATGTGAATGCACCGTCAAAACAAAAAAACAAAACAACAACAAAAAGGAAGAAAAACAAACAAACAAAAAATAAGTATATACAGTAAAAACAAAAATCTGACTTCCAATATGGGACGTTTCCTCCACGTCCCCAGTCCCCGTTGGCAGGCTGAGGGGTAATTCTCTTTAAAGAGGGCCCCTCTCTGGAGGTGAGATGCTCCTGCTACTGCAGGATTTTAATCCATGNNTTTTGGCTTTGCCTAACTGCTTGAGCAAGGGGTTCAGCATATAGAGCAAAAAGTAGAGGGGATAAGCCACATCCCTGTTTGTTTCCTCTTTTAAGCTGTATTCTATTTGTTAAGCTGCCATTTACCTTGATTCTGGCTGTGAGGTTATGATAGTGTTTTAACACACTGTATTGAGTCTTCTTTGAATCCAAATCGTTCTAATGTTTCATATAAGAACGCCCAGTCTACACTATCAAATGCTTTTTCCTGGTCCAAACTGATTAACACTGAACTAATATCTGATTTTTGTACTTGATCTATAATGTGGAGAACTCTCCTTATGTTATCTTGGGTCTGTCTCTCTCTTATGAACCCCGTTTTGTCTATGTCGATTAAGTCTGGTAAGAAAGTCTCAAGCCTTTTACTAATAATTGAAGTGTATATTTTATAGTCTACATTAAGTAATGGTATTGGCCTATAGTTTTTACATTGCTCCCTATCCCTGCCCTCTTTAGGAATCAGTGTGATGGTAGACTCACTCCACGATGGAGGAGCCACTCCTTGTTTAAGAGTCCAGTTGAAGCATGCTAAAAGTAAAGGGTTGAGTTCCTCCCTAAAGACTTTATAAAATTCAGATTGGAATTTTGTTCGGTTTTCCATGACATTCCTTCCTATAATCACCCCTGGAATTGAGACATTTGAGTGCTTATTTAAAACTCTTGGAAGTACGTTTGCTTCTGGCATGAAAGCTCATCTTCTCACCTCACGTTTCTGACTCACGGCCAGTGCTTTATCATCACTCAGTCTGATGATGAGGTGTTTCTTTTAGCAGAGACCACAATAAGACGAGAGTGCAGCTGAGTGACAGTCAGATGAGTCACCCTCAACCATATTTTAATGAGGGGCTCTATTTTAGGACGCATCATAGGAATTCCAGTGTGGAATATCTTATTATTAATGCTCCCAGCATATGTTCACACAGGCACCACCTGTGTGTCAGCGCACAGGGAGCTGCTCTACAGGTCCTTTCTAAAAAGTTAGTTTTGTAAAGCCTTGGTCCTTGTTAGCCTAGTTTATGGAGCCAACTGAGCTTTTTACATTTAATTTCTCCTGGTATAAAGAGATAATTATCATTCTCTTTGATTTGTGTCGCTAACTGCCTTGAATTTCTTTTCTCGTTTTGACTGACCGTGCTAGGTAACATTCTATTGGAGCATTTTAGGAACTGTTTCTGTGTGGACCGTTTTAGACGTGACACACTGCTGTGTGTTTATTAAAGTGCCCATGACATCGGTTTCCATGTTTTCTGACTTATCTATCATGTTGCAACATTGAGTTCTCACCTTAAACCTGCCAGAAAGAGCAAAAAACGGCGTCCATCTGTCTCCTAGTCCAGCCAGTGAGAAGCTCTTCCAGATTTCAGACCCAGGTTTCAAACAGTTTTTTTCACTCCAGCCCGCTATGAGGTCATAGTGATCCGGACTTGCTTATATGGTAAATTCTCCTCCCACATTCTCGTTCACGACAACTGGAGCGAGGCAGTGCCGCCGCCATTGCCCATAGACCGTGTAGTGTTTAGTTTCAGTTTCATTTCTCTTTCACGTGACGGCACTGCCCCCTACTGCAGCAGAAGTGTCAGGCTGCCAAATAAGGAGAAACCCAGCAGAACCGGAAGGTGGCGCATTCTTCTGATCTCTGAGTTGCTCGTTAGGAAATAATTACAGCGTATTTTGAGTTATAATGGTGCAACGCTGATCTAGAGGCATCAAAGATTACACCTGTTTAATGTAAAGTGATTTAAATATGGAGTCACAGGCACTTTAAAGAAAGCAATGCTAAATATGACTATAGAGTTGGTGAGTTGGTGACACATTTATGTCTGTCGTGTTGTGTTAGCATTACTAGCACCTGTTAGCATATTATCTTAGAATGGATCACAGCTGTAACTATATGACGTAACGTAATGTCTTATTTCCAAACCCTGTAAATATGATAATAAAATCACTGTGAAAAAAATCTAATGGATGTTTTGAGTTAAACAACATTAATGCCTGGAGGACGGGCCCAGATCCAGTGAATCACTGATAGCTTAACTTTGATTGCACTACTTTGGCTCAGTGTCTGAATTAGGCCTGATCATGCACCTTCATTAAGTAATCTGATTGGCTAAGGCACTGTCGCCATTAACCCTTTCTGATCTGGGCTATGACTTGTTTCTATATCAATTTGTGCACACGTTGTAGTCATGATTCAACACTTCGTGTTCTAAATGGAGCCAGAAAAGGCCCAGGGGCTGCCAGGTAACAATCAGTATATAGGATAATGCATTAATGGAGAAGTCAAACTGAGATCTCCTGGGTGAACATTATTCATCTATTCCATGAGTTCAGCACTTCTAGTAAAGATACATTTTCTCTCATAGTGTGCAAGAAATTTTGTCCACCTTAACAAATCTGACGATGGACCTTTTTTAATTTATTTTTTTACTAAGGTTGCTGTTACACACTGCTGTTGTTTTAACTGTCATCATAAAAACTGAAGCAGCAAACCTTGTCACAATGTCTGTCTCAAAACCCAGTCAACTTCAAGCACCTTCCAGATCTGTAAGATTTCTCCAGCACCGTGTTTGACAAACATGAACAATACACACACAAAAAATCCATACAAATGGGACAAAATGTAGCATAAAGGTTTAAAGGAATTTTACATTTTCACAGGTGTTTCACTTGGATTTTTTCTTTTTGCACTAAAATCTGCATCAGAATGAAGGGAGAATGAATTTCCCTAAATAAAATCCCACTTCTTATCATATTTTACAAACTACTGTCAGGAAGCCAATTAAATACTCCATATCTGTTCAAATCAATTATCTCCACCAGGCGAGTGCCCTGCTTCACTGTTGTGAAATGATTGAGCTAATGGGTTTTTGTTCCCACGCACGCAGTATCAAACCTCTCCGCAGCAATTAAGATCATTATCCAGCCTTGTGTTTTTGTTTAAGCCCATTCCAGGTTCATTCTGCTCACTTGCAGTTTCAACTCTGATTAAATCTGAATCAAGGAACCTGTTTGGTGGTTTAAGATCAGCAAAAAGTGCATCAGGTAACCAAAATGGCTCTTTATGTTCATGCTGTGGAGATCTGCCCAAGAGACCCTAAATAACATGAATAACTGACCTTCTGGTGGAAAAGAGCGAGGTTATTGTTGATGTTATTTTAATTGACTTGCTGACTGGCAGTTTTGGGGAAACCTTCAGCATCACTAGGCATCAAAACATATCATTTGTGTCCAAATCTAAGTCCACTGTGAGTGGTTTGTGTTGTGTTTCTGTTGGTGAGGTTGTGCATGTATGTGTGTGTTGGGTATGAACGCCAGTCAGAGTGATGCTCCCTGTCACTGGTGATAAGTGGTAATTGAATTTTGCCAGGCGGAGCTGACAGGGCAGGGCAGGAGGACGGCTGTGTGTGTTGGATGAGGGGGTCATGGCAGGATAGAGCTTTTAATTGTGTCTGTCAGCGGCGCTCCATCCACTGTACGTTAAGCAGCTACTTAATTCTGTGTCTCAGCAGTCTCCATTTCTCTCCCTGTTTGGCTCCTTCCCCCTTTTCATTTACTTAACTAGCATAAATTTCAGACATTTATTAGCTGAACTCCCTGCTAGCTTATAAACTCAGGCTGTTATGGATTGCAGTGACCTACGCCTCTCACTTTACCGACAAGTTTAACCCGTTTTTAATTTTTTTTTTAAATCTCAGTTTCTGTTAAAAACAAGTGTATCTGGAAAGAAAATCGATTAGAACCCCCCACACACTGCAAACATGTTCTGTTATCTCCCTGCTCGGTTGGTCTTTCTGCATTTGCAGGGTTTTCATTTTGTTCACCTTCAGTGTCTAAAAGTCACATCATCCAGTTGGCTGGTCCAGGTGATCCAACAGAAGACCACTGGACTCCTTTTTGTTCCTGAATACATTTTGCTCCTAATCCAAGGACGTTGGTGAATTCAAACAGAAAAGTGCATTATACCAAGCCTTTAAACTTGGGGTGGTGTATAGCTCAGTTGGTAGAGTGACCAGTCTGGTAACCGGAGGGTTGCCAGTTCAATCCCCAGCTCCAGCTGGGTTAGATTGTCGTTGTGTCCTTGGGCAAGAAACTTCACCCACCTTGCCTGTGTGACTGTGTGTGAATATTGGTGGTGGTGGTCAGAAGGGCCGATGGCGCAGAATGGCAGCCTCGCTTCTGTCAGACTGCTCCAGGGCAGCTGTGACTACAGACGTCTGTCGTAGTTTACCACCACCAGTGTAAATGTGTGAGTGAATGAATAATGGGCTTCTGTCAAAGCGCTTTGGGTGTCTTGAAAGGCACTATATAAATCCAATCCATTATTATTATTATAAACTGTAGCTCTTCATTAATTCGAGTCGTTTTACAAATCATCAAGGTTTGTGAGCGTGTTTGTTCTGGTCAACACATGGGTGTAGGTTTGGCATGGACAGAGGTGATGTATCCCCACCAAGACCCAGGGATCACTGATTTGTCCCCAACAATAATACTGGTACATGCAGACCAGCGCACTGAGGTGCTGTGCACAGACCTTCATCTAGGGCAGGGGTAGTCAATTAAAAATGCCAAAGGTCCAAATCAGCATACATGACCCGGCTGTCGGTCCGGGGGGGGGGCTTCCAGGATGTCTGACATAAGCCGATGACGCCAATTCTGCTTTTAACTGTGTAGGTTTAACTTTTCTGTGAAGACTTTATTGTCTTTAGTTTGAACATGAGGCTGAATCCTTACACTTCTACAGTTCAGAGGCTGGGTTTGTAAGGACAGCTGAACTTGACTCCCTCTGATCCACTGTTTGAATCAGCTGTTAGCTGTGTGTAACAAGAAACATTAAAACCTGTTAAAAATGACCTAAAAACCCATCAGGCCTGAGTCACAAACCCAAGAACCAGGAGAGCAGATGAGCTCTGAGCTCATTTTAACAGCTTGGTTTTTTAATATGAGCAGAATGACACTGATAGGTAAATAAACTAATATTAGCCAAAGCATTTAAAGACCTGTGAACAAGTTACTAAAGTTTAATCACAAAACTAGAAGAACAATGTTAAATTAAAACATTAGATCTGTTTCTGATCAAGTTTAACTCCAGGTTTCAGGATGGAAATCAACCTCTAAAGATACCAATAAGAAACGTGTATAATTAAACTATTTTAAGACTAAAACACATTGATCTGTCAGAACTTCAGCAGAGCAGAGGTTTGTCTCCCTTTAACTGTTTTCAAAGGCTCACCCTGTTTTAATAATAATGAGTTCATTTTATTATCCTCATGCAGGGCTCTGCATCAGGTTTCTGGTTAGTAAAACTACTTTGGGGTGTTTAAACATTAGTATTTATTGTGAGTCTCTGAAAACAACTAAAGTTAAAAGAAGACTAACTTCTGATGAAGTCATTGACAGATAAATGTGTGTTTTTAGTCTTAATATTATTTATTGACTTAGTTTTGTCACTTATACTGAGAAACACAATTGAGTGACGCGCGCTCCTCTGGCGAACAATCAGTATTATGATGACAGATGTGAGCCCAGCTGTTACTCACGGTCGGTTGGTCAGGTGATCAGAAAACGGTTCCTTCATCCTTCAGCCAAACCAGCTCACCAGGAAACGCTCATAGAGAGTCAGTCCATGCCAGGCTGACACAGAGCGCGGCCACCGGCCAGTTTTCAGCGTGAACTCTACCGCGTTGCACGGCTGGTTCAGCGCTCGGCCGCGCCCCTCCCAGCTGAACCGAGCTCCGAACCCGGTCCAGTTTAAGGGGTGCGTTCAAGGTGCGCGAGCTTATTGCGGGTCCGCGGTAACTCCTCAGGCGTGATTGAGCGTCTCCACGGATGCGCGTCCTTCTCCTGCCCGGGGACCGCCGGATCCCGGATTTGCCCACGATCCGGACTGAACCGGATTTGGGTCCGGATCCGGACCGGAGTCCGCCATTTGGCGATGCCTGATCTAGGGGAAGGAGGTGTGTCTGGATCGACAGTGTGGGCCCCTCGCTCTGGGATTTACTCTGTGGTCCATGCTCCCAGACGCACACCCTTCCGCTGGATAGAGGTCGTAGCCGAGCCACTGTCACCGACGGTACCTACCTTGGGTCTGGAAATCAGGCTGGACTGGCCATCGAGCATTTTCCCAGTGGGCCTATGGCAACTTTGGGTGGGACAGCTGCCTGCTCGTTTTAATATTCACCTCCTGTGATGGTGATCAGTTTTAAAGCAGCATGTAGCTCAGTAGGTAGAGTGGCTGGTCTGGTAACCGCAGGGCCACCGGTTTGATCCCAGCTCTGTCTGGGTTACATTGTTGTTGTGTCCTTGGGCAAGACCCTTCACTCACCTTGCCTACTGGTGGTGGTCAGAGGGACTTGGCGGGTGCTGGTGCATGGCATCCCTGCCTCTGTCAGTGTGCCCCAGGACAGCTGAGACTACAATGTAGTTTATCACCTCCAGTGTGTGAATGTTTGTGTGCATGGGTGAATGACTGTTGTGTTGTAAAGCACTTTGGGGAGTGTAGAATACTCTATAAATCCAGGCTATTTAAATTTTGGAGAGATGAAACCAGAGATCTTCTGTCTAATGATGAATTTCCTATTTTAACATAGATGGACTTTTTTCCTCTCTTCTAAATCATGTTTTTTCTCAAAAATGTGTCCTGACTTCAAAAGACAGGGTTCTTGAAATCTCTCCTGATCTGACTAACCATGACAGAGGACTACTCCCTTTTTCTAGAGACTATTCCCACTTTGTGTGATGTCACCAGTGGGTGTGGTCCTCGCTGTAGGTAAATAACTGATAAAATGATCAAACTTGATGAAAGTTCTCAGCTCTGATCACAGTTATGTTCAGCCATAAGTCAAATGAAGACACGTCATACAACGAGGAACTTGTTTAGAATTAATCAGAAATCAGACGTTCAGAATGAAATGTCCTTCATTACATGAACTCTGACACATTAGAAGAAATAAAACCACAAAATGAGGCCGATAAACTCTCAGCAACATACAAGATTTAAATTGTTTTGTTGTCTTTTTGCCACTGCATTAGGCAAGAAAGAAATTAAGTGTGGTGTCATTATGTTTTTCATATATTAATAAAATGACAACAACAAATAAAAACCTTACACAGTGTCTCCAAATGACTGTCGTTATGACAATCGGGGAGTGAAATTAGTTCTTGTGGTCCTATTACTTCTGCTGATGACTGTGTGGAGTTGTTGAAATTAAACTAGACTGAATTAACCGGAGTGACTCGGTGGTTTTGAACATCACAGGAAGAAGATTGAATCCAATTACAGGCTGAAGCTGACTGGACACATCACTGTCTACTAGTGTGATAGTGAAAGGCAGTCTCCCATTAATATTATTGTATTGATCCCCTTGGGGAAATTCATCTCTGCATTTGACCCATCCTCATTGTTTGAGGAGCAGTGGGCTGCCACCTCAGAATGGCGCCTGGGGTTCAGTATCTTGCCCAAGGACACATGGCTTGTGCTGGGGTTTGAACCCACGCTCTCTGACACCTCTGCACCGCGGTCGCCCCTTATCATATAATGTAATACAATGTTTAACCTTTACAAGACAAGTGACTATATTTGATGACTTGCTTTACATTTTGATTTGTAGCCTTGAACTGAAATAAATAAATAATTAAATTTAAGAAAAAAAACAAGGTACAAAGTACAACATAATAAATTAATAACCTTTAAAGCATGCTTTTTGAAATACCTAAATGTTTAACCACTGTGTGTCAGTGGGGACATTGGGGATTGTGTACTCTTTAATTTGAAAGTTTGTACTGTTTTTAAACTTGTTTTTTAAAAAATTAAACATTTGTCTTTTTACTTTTTAAGAATTGCTTCATAAAAGTTTCAGGTTGCAAATCAACTTTTAAACTAAGTGATCTGATATGGCCAGTTGCCCGGTAAAGGGTTAACTTTAACCCATTTAGGGTTTTTTTTTTCATAAATGTGTAAGTAGTTGACCAGCCAGTGAAAGGATGAATATGAAATATATTTTGGTTGAAATTCCTGTTTTTCGGTTTGTGTGTGGGCCCAGTGGGTTTGTATGGAAACATGATTTCAACTTAACTAATTGACTTGATGGTTGAAAGGCAGCAAACAATGAAGCCATCATAAACATAATGAATATAATCTGTTGTTTAGGATCTCTTAAATTTGAATCAAGCATCTGTATTATTCAGCACATGATCATTTTGTAAAAAGATGATTTGATAATTATTTTATGACCCTGCTCAGACACATGGAGATAGTTCGGATCATAACCAGGGTTTATGTCTCTCCGTGTTCACTAATCCTATGGAAACTGTTGTGAAAAAGTTCACGATTTCTTGTCCTAAAACTCAACACTACCTAGTCTTTTTGGTCTGAACAGTCATCATTCAAGGTGTGTTCTTGTACTTGAACAGAAACTCTGAACTACACACTGAGCAGGAAGCTCCAATCAGAGGCGCTGGCTCAAGTGTTAGAGACTAGGCTGAACATGAAATACTCACAGGCCACAAAAATTGCTTTTTTCAGGGGAAATTTAGCTAATTTTTCTATTGTGAAATTCTACTTGTTCATCATTAAACATGCAATATTTTAATAGAAAAAGCAAAGTATAAGTTTCTTTGTGGAAAAGGATCTGAAAATCTTTGCAGATATGAGACTCATGTTTGCTGTAAAAGAAAAACATTCTATTCCCAGGATTTGAGTCTCTTGATTGATTGATTTCTAGCTAACTAGGAGCTCCTGGACAGCTACAGACATAAGTGTACCCTCCAGCATCCTGGAATGCAAAGCAAACCTTGCTAAAGGACAGCGTTTGGCTCAAACATGTAGCGAACATGTGGTCATGTTGCTGTATCAGGGTCCTCCAGTGAGTCTCAGAATTGTTCTTCCTAGAATGATTACTGTGCTCACACCTATACAGACAAACTAAATTGCCTGTGTCTGAACTCTAAGACCACATATTGTCAGCCTCCAAGCTGCGATTCTTTTGCCATATCCATATTTCCATACAGAGGCGGTGCGGTATTGTATGCACTGTGTTTACACAACAATGTAAGTATAGGGCTGCATGGTGGCGCAGTGGTTAGCACAAGAAGGTCATAAGTTCAAATCCTGGTTGTGGCTTTTCTGCGTGGAGTTGCATGTTCTCCCCATGCATGCGTGGGTTTCCCCACAGTTCACAACATGCCTTAGGGTGATTGTTAATCGTGTGTAAGTCGCTTTGGATAAAAGTGTCTGATAAATGAATAAACATAAACAAAGGGACGATGTTGTCTTCTGCATGGCAGCAGGACGCTGACAGCCTGTCCAGCATCACTCAGACCTTACTGCTGCAGCATGAGTGTCTTGTTTCTTTCAGGAGACCACTAATGATAAAGGTTTCCAATTTGAAAAGGCAAAAATAGTTTTCCTTTCATTCTTGAGATCTTGATTTCTTTGTATACCAAACTGTTCTGTGGAGGGGTTGATTATTTTTGTTGAGTAAGTTTTTATTTTATTTTTTGTTATTTGTTATTTTTAATTCCTGAGATCTTTGATTCACCCTATATTAGAACCCACTGCATTTATTAGTCCATTCTTGTCCATTAGTCCATTTGTATGCATGTCATATTATTGGGAACAACAAACTATAATAAACAGACCATTGGCTTATTGAACTATTTCTTTGTGGCCCTTTAGGAGTTGTATTTGAGTACCCCTGGTCTAAACACTGCAGGTATGAAAACACCTGATTATGAATCTTTCAGTTTACCAAATACACTCCTATGTGGTTGTGTTATCAACAATGAACCATAATCTGCATACAGTATAACCTGGTGACTGTTAAACCCATGACAGTTTTTATTGGACATGCTTTACTTTATGGTGTCTGATCAGAATGACTCCTAGTCCTTTGAGGTTTTGGGGTACTTCTTATTAAAGAAGGTATTGTGATTGACCCAAAACAGTTAGAACAGAGGTGGGTTAGGGTCACTATCCTGCATGTTTTAGATGTTTATAAGCACACTTGGTCTGAGTTTGTTGGGAATTAAGAGACACATTCAGAACTTTTTTATGACACACCAAGGATGGAGTGTTTTGAAGCAAGGAAACATCTCAGATATGCAGGATAGCGGCCCTCAGGGACCAGGATTAACAACCTCAGAGTTAGAAGTTAACTTTAGAAACTAAAACTCCACTTGTTTATGTTTAAAAATTAGCTTCAACTATAGCTTCTGCAGGAAAATTTTTCATTAAAAATACTCTAAGCTTCTGCTTTAAAATTAAGCAACGCCTCATGGGAGTATTCATGATCCATCAGTATTTATTTGACTAGTTGGTCAAATAATGATTGGTGTTGCTCAGAAACCAGGGTTTGACCCAGTTCATCCAAACAACACAAACTGACCAACAGAACTGAGATTATGAATGTAAACAGTCAAAATCCTGTTTCCAGAACAGGGTTTCTAATGAGCTGAATTCCCTAGAAGCTATTCACGGTCGAGTCTTTCTCTTAAGCTAAAGCACTTTAGATTATTTGGCCAATTTAACGTCACGGTCGACTAGCATGGATTTCTGATTAGACCTACAGGAGAAACTTGACCGTGCAGCAAATGAAATGTAAACAAAGGAAACTCTGAAAGAGACCAGAGAAACATGAAGTCAAACTCAAAACTTTTCTCTTTTCTTTTTTTGTTTTTTGAAGAACGAAGGACAGTTAGACCTGAGCGCAATCCCCTCTGGGTGATTGGACTCGGTCTAAAATTACACCATCAAGTGATGAGTAGCATTGAAATTCCTTCCTTTCTCTCTTTTTTCCTTCTACATCAGCGACACACCATATAATCAAAACCAATCATCGGATTCCCGTTGCCTTAAACTCCGTAGAGTGGAAACCGTGGAGTGGCTCTAATTCCCTCCCTGGAAAAAGATGTCCTCCGTTTAGCATTTCTGTGTAAACATTAATATTCAGAATGCATTGAAAGTCATTTTAATAATAATCAATGTAAAAAATAATATCAAGTTTAGTTTCCACCTGACAGCGGTTTGACCTTCGGATCAACACACGGCTGTAGAAGGTTTATTGTAATAAAAAATAATAATATTCATAAAACACACTTTCTAAATTAAAGTTAAATTACCAGTTCATATTAAAGAAAATAAAAGTTATCTTAATATCAGATTAAACAAGATAAACTAAAGTTAAGATTATCTATAAACTGGATGATTAATGGGTTTAACTGTAGGTTACACATAAGGGTTACATATTTGTTACATTAAGATTTAAGTAAAGTTTAATTTGAAATGTATTTAATGGTGGAAAACAAGCTGTTTGTAACTTCAGGTTAGCTAATAATAAAATACTAAAGGTCAGTGGACGATATAAAAGGCTGGAGATGAAGGACTGAACATTTAATTTATCTAAACAGATGAGTTTCATTTACTTATTAGACGTGGGAATTATTACAAGATATTACAGTGAAAGAATTTTCTTTAATACACTTTATCACCTGTTTAAAATGACTGTTTTACTTGAGAATTTGGGATCAATTTACAAACTGGGAAACTCTGAATAATGTGTTGAAGTTGTATGAGTAAAGTTTCAGTTTCATGTATTTTAGTCATTCAGAATAGGAGTAAACAAATAAAAAATGAAAGGCAAAGAATTTCTTGCACGTTAACTATAAGTTAATGATAATGCGTGTAGGTTTCTCCATAAAATTGTTCAATATTAAGTGTTCGGACCCACAGACCTGCCCCCCAAGACCCATGGAAGACAGGGAGGAGCCCCAGACATCCAGAGGCCACCCAGAGTACAAGAACCCTAAGAAGACCACCGCAGGAGCAGGTGCAACCCCCCAGCAGGCTGCAGCGATGGGCCCCAGCAGGGCCCGTGGGCAGCCTGGACCCAGAGACCTAAGGTCGCTCTGGCAGAGGCTCAGCAGGGCCCAGATCCTGTCAAGAAGCTACCATGAGCAAACGGGCAGATGCCCCAGACACCGAGACCCACCAATACATCAGCGGACGACAGCACCAGGAGTGGCAGGAGGAGATAGGCCCCAGATTGGAGACTTTTCTAACACATGTGGAATCCTTTCATAAACACATGATGGAAAACCCAGTTTATGAAAGGTGATTGGAATAATGTCCCTGGTGGCCTCTCATAATACAGCAATGAATTTACACACTGACACTACTTTCCTTCTCTATTGTCTTACAGTAAGCTAAGATCTAAGCTCATGCTAATAGCTGTCAGTGGTTTAAACACAATTCTAAATTCTTATCATATTGACTGAGTCAGCAGTAATGCTAAATGGGAAACTTGAATTGATTCTTTTGAGTCAGCTGATGGAGACTTTTGGCTTGAATTAATTAAACGGATCATTTTAATTTAGAGTCATTTAAAAACTTTAATTACATCTAAAGCCTCTCATCATGTCACTCTAGTAATATAATACTGTTTCTCTGAGCCACATTGTTATAGAGATGAAGTGTGTGTTTGTGTGTGTGTGTGTGTGTGTGTGTGTGTGTGTGTGTGTGTGTGTGTGTGTGTGTGTGTGTGTGTGTGTGTAGCATCCTTCTCTAAAATAAGCTGATCTTTCAGGTGTAGTGAAGCTCTACTTCTCACACATCATCTGTAAAGGTGGTGAGGGTTTTTTTAACGTCATGTAATTAAGTCTAGAATAATTACTCAGAGCCCCCTCCCCCTCCCCCCTCTTGATCTCCATCCATGTTTTATTTGACAGAGGAATGTAATTAAAAAAGAAGAGGGAGAGTTTTCCCGGGGTTTGATCGTTGTCTCCATCTCCTAATGGAGAGCTCAGACCCGCTGTCCATCATAGACAGCTGAGGGAGCAGGGAGAGCGGTGGAGATGGAGAGATCCATCATGGAAAGGAAGGGTGACAGGGAAAGGCACGAAGCGTCTCCGGTGGACCGAACGTCGTGTAGTCAAGGAAAAGTTCATCTGTGCATCAAAACTGAAAATGTTCTCAAGCTGTGAAACAAAAGAATTTCAGGCTACATTTCCTTTTCAGTTTCTTCTAAATGTGAGAACTAACTTTATCACTAACATCAGAGGTTGCGCTAGGATTTTTTGTTGTCCATCATTTTGACAGACAGGGTCAAAAAAATCTAGTCATATTTCTGTTTTTACCATCAATTCTTGATTTTTTTAAATGATTGATTGAATTTTCTTAAAATTCAAATTGGGGCGTCAGTTTTTTTCCTCATGTGTCCTCTTATGTGTTATTTTAAAAAAGAAGACTTTAATGTGAACATACAACGTTTGAACAATGTATTTCAGTTGCATTTTGTTTATTTTATTTATTTATGTATTAACATATATTTATATGGAGGATTAACCCCTTGACATGTGACATCTCGTTTTCGAGAGGGTCCTCCTTTACAACAAAACAGAAAGAACAAATGAACAAGACAGCAGATCAAAGATAACAGTTAATGACAGCATTACAACACACAACCATCAACATATACACACACACACACACAATGGCTCACTATGCTCCAACCCACCCCACCCAACACAATCCCCACAACAAACATGTTTAATAATAATAATTGATTTAAAAGAAAGAAAAACAAATAAATTAAAAGTATATGATCATGACCAATAAACTCAAAAATGGAAGTAAACACATGTAGTAACATAGACAAATGTTCTGAAGATGTCCAACCAGAGCTCTACGAAACAGTGTGAATGAAGATATGGACTGCATGGATAGAGGAAGATTATTCCAGTCATGTGGAGCCTTAAAACAAAAAGCAAATTTCCCAACCTCCCTTTTAATTCTTGGAACAACAAAAAAGTAAGTAAGTAAGTAAGTAAAGTTTATTTATATAGCACCTTTCACAGAAAAAATCACAAAGTGCTTCACAGAAAACAGAATCAAACATGATAAAACAAATAAAATTAATAAAACAAACATAATATCAAATCAAAATCATTAAACAACAAGAGAACACAAAAGAGTTATTTAAAAGCAGTTTTGAAGAATTGGGTCTTCAACTGCTTTTTAAAGGAGTCCAGACTGTCTATACAGCGTAAAACTAAAGGAAGGTCATTCCTTTAGTTTGCAGTTTGTAGTTAGGTGCAACAGACTGGAAGGAGCGATCACCTCGACTTTTAAATCTGGTCCTTGGAACTGTTAGGAGATTCTGGTCTGTGGACCTGAGGACTCGGGTTGGAGCGTACGGCTTTATCAGTTCAGTAACATAAAGAGGAGCTTGACCATGTAGGGCCCTGAAAGTTAGAGTCAGGATTTTAAAATGAACTCTACATTTAACAGGTAACCAGTGCAGAGACCTCAGAATAGGAGTGATGTGATCTTTTCTGTTTGCTCCAGTGAGGAGCCTCGCTGCAGAGTTCTGGACCAGCTGAAGGCCATAAAGGGCTTTTTGGTTCAAACATGTGAAAAGTGTGTTACAGTAATCTAGACGGGAGGAGATAAAAGCATGAAGAACCATTTCCAGTTCAGGTTTTGACACCAACTTTCTCAGTTTGGAAATATTTCTCAGATGATAAAAACAGTTTCTGACCAGCTGTTTTGAGTGACCTTCAAGAGACATTGATTGGTCGAAAATAACACCCAGAATCCTCAGGTTTGACTTTACAGCAGAACTTAAATGTCCAATATGTTGACTGATCAGAGGGACCATCCTATCAGGGGCAACAATCAGACATTCAGTCTTTTCAGGGTTTAACTGAAGGAAGTTATTTTCTAACCAGTTAGTAATAGCTGACAGACACTCCAGTAGTTCAGACAGTTTGTAGAACTCTGAGTCCTTGAAGGAGCAGTACAGCTGAATGTCATCTGCATAAAGGTGGTAGGAGACATTGTGACATCTACTAATGATCTGTCCAAGAGGATGGAGATATAGTAAAAACAGGAGTGGACCCAGAACAGAGCCTTGGGGTACCCCACAGAACAGATCTGTCACAGAACAGAACAGACTGTCTTGTGAATTATAACGTATTAAATGTAACTTAAGATAATGTGGGTAATTAAAATAAAAACTCTTTAAAATAAACTGAAACCAGTGAAACTGTCTCCTGGGAGAAGGTGCAAACCAGGATAGTTGTTCATATAACACACAGTGATGAGTTCTGAAGGGACAGCGAAGCACAAAACGACATATAGAACGCAGACAAGAAGCAGTAGTGTTTTGATAGATGATGTCAGCATAGTCTAGAGTGGGCAGAAGCAGCTGTGTGGCTATTCTTTTCCTAACCAGGAGATTCAAACAGTTAACAGATTGATAAAGTACTTTGAGACGAGAATTGAGTTTATGTGTAGTGGCTTGAATATGAGTTTTAAAGGAGAGATCTGATTCCAGCCAGACACCAAGATATTTATAGGTCTCAGTTTGCTCCAGAGGGGAACGGTCAATAAGTCATAATGTTCATAAGTGTAAACGCTAATCCAAGTGCAGAAATCAGAGCTCAGCTGAAGAAAGTAGGACAAATAAAGTAGGAAGGCAGCTATAATTTGACATGATTTAAATAAATTGTTGTGCTGCTGTATTAATAATTTGGGCATGTGTAGAACTTATAGGTGCATTTTAGAGCTGTTCATAGTAGGAGGTGTTGTAGATCAGTGGGTAAATCAGACTCCCGTCAGTCAGTCTGCTCTGTGGAAGGCTGGAAACAAAAAACAGGAAGATAACAGTGTTCAGTCTGGGACAGGTCGTCTCTTAGCTGTCAGTCTCTCTCTCTCACACACACGCACGCACGCACACACACACACACACACACACTGTTCATCCTTGCATTCTCCAGAGTTTAGTTTTAAAAGGGTCACAGATTTAATTGGCATTAGAAAACCTCTCTTAGCTTTTAAGAGCAGCACTGAAACAACTTTTAATCAAAGTATCTGTAGAAAAATCACACCTATCTTAAATGACCAAAAGCTAATTTATTATAATGCTGCTAACATTTGTGTTTTTAGTGCATTTTAGAGAAAACACATGTACCTGTTCACAAAATGAACACCTTTTAGGGCTGTAGCTACTGAATACTTTATCCATCAAGTATTTTATCGAATAATCCACCGATTTCTGGAGTGATCTGATATAAAAGAACAACCTGTTAAAAATTGTTCTCTCCTCTCTGCTGTCAAATTGTTGTGTGCAGTTGTGTAAACTTATACAAGGCCAGATTGTCCAATAGGTATTATAGGCGCTGGCCCAGGGGCCCACTAGGGGCCCACATGAACAGTTCAAGGTTGCCTTCAAATTTAGGATGTGGCAGGGATAACAATAAGATCCCCACTGATCATTGGTTTGGGGTTGGTTGTATACTGGTCTTACTAAACTATTACTGTTGAATGAGTGAAACTTTGGAGTGAATTGCTCAGAAAGTAAACTTAAAGCCAGCTACCAACACTACAGCTGGTCATCATGTAAACACAATGCATAAAATACCAGCTGCCTTGGTATGAAAACATGGATACAGTCAAATAATTACAGCTAGGGGCTACAATATGTGTCTAGGGGCCCGTGAAATCATAATCTGGCCCTGAACACACACATCTGGGTGCTGCTAAAGCTGAATTACATTATTCAGCCTGTTTATTCATTTAAAACTCTTTCCAGAACATTTGTTTTTATATAAAAGCTACCAGTCACTAGATCTTCCAGCTCTGTCCAGCAGTCAGGATGACTCTTTATTTAATTAAGATGATAAAGACTCAACAGGTACAGGTGACTGAGAGAAGTACCTTAAACTCTCTGTTTGGTCTGCCCGAGTGCAACAGCTCATCCTTTAATAATCCAAAACGTTCTGTTGATCTTATGGAAATAGTTCTGGAATCAGTCTGAAGGCAAGTGAGTCCTTTAGGTTGGAAATGTAGAACAACTCCTGATTCTTTAAATAAAAACATGTTAAGAACGTTGGTAAAACTTGACTTCATCTCAAAGCAGAACCTGTTCAAAAAGACATCAAAGCAATCTGATGCTCCGCCTTGACTTTTATTTTTCTCTCTTTTTTAAATTCAGTCTCAGAGTAAAGACTACTGGCTGCAGGGAACCCAGCTTTAATCACAAACACATCAGTTATTGGTATAAAGCTGTTGACGTCCTGTTGTTCTGAAAATGAGTTACTAATGGTCCTCGTGAAACACGTGATCACTGAGCAGCTTGAAGTCACATGGGAATTCTAATCATTCGATGAATCGTTTCAGCCATAGCCTTCATGTGTTTACCAGTTCTACCAGTTTGCAGAGGAATGGGAAATTTATTATGCACCAGAACGTGTCTAGTTAATGCATTTGTGCTGTTGCTAAGTTTGGTGACAAGTGAAAACCTCCTAGTCCTCTGTATCTTTCACCACGTAGAACAGGTATCTCCAACGTCCTCATCCTGTCTAAGGAAGGAGCATCATCTCTCACCTCACCCTCAGACAGGTGTGACAGGGAGGTGAGGTGTTCTATGGGGAGGTAGAGTGTTTATACACTTTAATGAAGAAATAAATGAATTATATTAGTTAAAGGAGAAGTCGCAGCCACAACTAATGTTTTGAGATTGATGCAGTGAACGCTATTGGCTGAGTTGTTGCCTAAGATTTCACGATGGCAGTTTACATTAACTCCTTACTAATCAAAATTCCATTCATCCCAAAAAATATATTTTTCACTGTATTTGTGAAGAAGACTTCAGGTCACGAAAGTGAAAAGAATCTAAACATATGAAGGAGATGGGCACTGAAGTGAAAATGACCTCAGTTAAAGAAAATAAAGGCTGACACGGCTGCAAAAATATTCTAGGAACTGTGAACAGGTGAGGGTAACAGGATGAGAGAAGACTGGGAAGGGAGACCAGAGGAGTGATGAGGATGATGAAGGTGCACAGCTTGTTAATGAATGGCAGCAAACAGAAATGAGGGCGGCTACACACGGTGAGGAGATGTCTGGATGATGGGCATGGTGAGGAACAACATCAGGAGCCATGACAAACTGATGTTCTACTAAATGTTCAGGGCTGGACTCATGAGGACTGGGGGGGGGGGGGGGGGGGGGG